>CM046956.1:57828727-58404368 GCA_025698475.1 Gossypium anomalum
TCATATCAATAAATTTTTTTTTTTTGTATAATAGAGTTTTTATTGACTTGATTAATTATTAATAATTTACATTATTTGATATAATTATAATTTAATTAGTGTTAGAGTTATATACCTATTAAAATTAAAACTTATCATTATAAATAGCATTCAACAAAAGGAGCGAAGTTATTATTTATTAGCTGAATTGTCTCAAAAACAATGGAACATTTAAAAAATATATATCTTCGAAGAGTAAATTTCTAAGTTATAGTCAAATCAAAATGACAGACGAAAGATTAGAATAATTCGTTGTGTCAAGTGTTCGTGCTTTAATATTGTGTTGTTTCAAAATATTTTTCTTTAATATGGATATTTGGTCTTATTGCAAGTATTTTGGTTTTAATACTATTACAATATATTAATTTTGAAAATCAGATTATGTTTAAAATTAATATATTTTTTATATTAACATATCTGTAATATATATTAATGTATATAATATTTTTAAAAATTTTGGTGTGATCTTTTATATTTTTAAAATTAATACATATGTAATATATTATACAAATAAATGAATAAAACACCAAAAAAATTCATATAATACCAAAATGAAATGCAGGGGTCAAAATTGAAGGTAATGAGATTTGAACGAAGGACTAAATTTAACATATCAAAATTTTCAGATATTAAATTTAAAAATCAAAAAAATCAAAAACTAAATGGAATAAATTAAAAAAAAAAAGAACATATTAATTAAATAAATTAGAGAAAACAATTATGATATAACATTAGCTAGTTTGAAATATAATTCAAATAATCATCATAACAATTCCATTTTACCGGATGTGTAGCATAATAATTAAAAACTACAACTTGTAGAGCCTGATTTTAGTCTTTGGAAATTTTAGACATTTCACTGAATTTTTATGTTTTGCTATCCATTGTTAAGGTATATTTTTTTCATGATCTTATGTTGAATGGTCTGTTTTACTGGCAATCCAGGAATATTTTTCAGTTGTATGTTGGGAAGGGATCTACTTACATAGTATGAAAATCAAAATAGTTTTATACACATTTGTAACTATTTATATGATTAATATTTTAATGATCTAATCGTAGAATTTATCAATATAATTATACTTGTCATACATGTAAATTTTCGAACATATCCGATATCTCTATCACATCGATTTAAAATTCTCTCTATATATATATATTTAACTATTAAATTTTTTTTTTACATAAAACAAATAGTTAAAAATTTTAAATTTGCATTAAATTTTTAAGACGATGGGCCAAGAGTGCTCTCTTCCAGTTTCTCAGAGAAATAGTGCTTGTTGTGGTTGGGTTGAAGAAGGGTGGTGGCTTTGCAATACTGGGGAGAACTCGTTCAACTGACGGTCAAAGAGTTCGAGGGTGGTTCTGAATGAGAATCCAACGTTGCTTTGTTCTATTTGGACAAAAAAGTCTTATAACCCAGATAGTTTCCGTGCACAAATGAGAAGTATATGGAAAACGAAGTTTGAGAAACAAGGGGCAGGTCAAAACTTAATATTAATTTTGTTTGAGAATGAGAGTGATTTGGAGATGATTTTGGAAGGGAGACCCTGGTTGTTCCGCAAACAAATAATTGTGTTTGATCGTTTGAGTGCACCTATGGAGTGAAATTAGATCCGGTTAGTGCGTTGCCGTTTTGGCTCAAAATTGGTCAGTGCCCGCCGGAGTGTGATAAGAAAGATCTCATGCATGCTATCGGATCAACCTTTGGAGGCCTAATGAGATTGGAGATTAAGGGTGAGTTTTGTCGACTAGGATTTTTTTAGATGTTTAGAAACCACTAAGAAGGGGTATATTCGTAGTGGTTGCAACTACAGAAAATGTGTGGATTCCATTTAAGCATGAAAATCTCTCAGTGTTTTGTGTTGGATGTGGTAAAATGGGCCATGGACTAAAACATTGTGAGGCATTCACAATTGTTAAAAAGGAGATGGGAGATGATGAACTCCCATATTCAATTGCTTTTGAACAGAATCGAGTATGATTGGGAAGGAAAGCTTACTGTTGAGTATTGCCAATAAAAAATCTATGAAGCAAAGTCAATATATAGGGGAGGTGGAGATGGATGTGCGATTGGCAGCCAACGCTTGCGGTAGTAAGGGTGGTGTACAGCTGCTAGATTTTGGTGCTCTAGGAGAGGAAAGGACAAACCCGACAGTCCTTACTGCATAAGGGTACCCCTAAATTTGCGACAAAATTTGAGGGATAATGGGAGTATTATCTCTCTACCAATTAGGGAGAAAGATAGCGATATGAGAGTCATTACCATTTTAGATTCGAAGGGAGTTTCGGGTTTAGTGGATGAGGGTAATCTATATGGGATAGTGGAGGTTAACATATAGAGGTCCAAGAGGCCCAATTGAAAAAGAATTGCTAGGAATTTTAATAAAGGCTAAAAAAAAAGTGTTAATAAACTGGGTAAGTGGAAATTGGATTTGGTGGAAACTAGAGAAGATGAGGTTCACATAATTGATATGACATGTGTTAAAAGAATTCGAGTTGGGGATAACGGTCACGATGGTGATGAATCAACAAATAAAGTGATAGTCACATTAGAGCTATGCTCAAACCCTTCTAATTTAATATTGGCGGCTGTCATCAGAAAAGCCAACCAGGCGCAATGAAAACCATCAATTGGAATGTCCATGATTTGGGGAATCTACGGACAGTTAGGAGACTTCGACATTTATGCTGAAGATGCAAAATCCCCTGTTGGTCTTCTTTATGGAGACGAAACTTAATAGAAGACGTATAGAAAGGGTTTGAAGAAGGTGTGGCTTCTCAAGCGGAATTGAGGTGAGTGCGAAAGATTCTTGTAGAGGGCTTTGCTTAGCATGGAAATAAGAAATCACAGTTATCTTAAAAACTTCCTCAAAAAATTACATTGATGTCGTGGTAAAAGATAGTTTAGAAAGTGAAATTTGGAGGTTTACGGGGTTTTATAGTAATCCATTTCATAATACAAAAAGTGAGTCTTAGAGCGTATTAAGATGTTTAAGAAACGAGCAAAGAATACCTTGGCTAGTCTGCGGGGACTTCAACGATATCTTGTACTCTTTTGAACAGGCTGGAGGGTTGCCGATGGATGAGTGCAGGATGAAAGGTTTTCGAGTTACTTTGGAGGACAGCAAGTTAACAGATATCGAGTATTATGGCCCATGGTTTACTTGGAAATAGGAGAATTTGCTGAAGACGAATATTAAAAAGAGGTTGGACAAGAGGTGGCAAATGATGAATGGTTGAATAGATTCTCATCTGTCAGGGTGAGAAATCTTCCACACATTCTCTAATCATTGCCCACTTCTGATTTGTATGGATCAGGAAAAGGTACGTTAGAGACATGCGATATTTCGATTTGGGGCTTAGTGGGAAATAAAGGATTCATTTAAGGGAGAATTTCAGTGTATTAGAGAGTCCTCATTGGGATCTATTGTGGAAAAGTTAGACAAGATACGTACTGGTTTGGTCGAGTGGCGAAAGTTGGTAAGGGCTAAATGGGAGGGTATGCGAAAAGGTCTTTTTAAGAGACTGGAAGGTTTGAGGGATGGGGTACGAGATGATGACAATATGGAAGACTTGTTAGATACGAAATTATTGCTTAATATAAAGATTGACAAGGATGAAGCTTACTGGGAGCAGAGGGCTCGCGCTAATTGGTTGAGGTTGGGAGATCACAATACTAATTTTTTCCATAGATATGCGTCTGTTCAGAAAAAAGATAAATGCGATAAAGGTTGTGAGGGATGGCAATGGGGAGGTCTATAATGATGAGGAGATTGGGGAAATAGAAATGGAATATTTACAAAACATTTTTACTTCAAAAGGAATGGGAGAGCTTTCACACCTCTTATCAGGTATTAAAGTGAGTATTGATTTTGAAGCTAATAATTCATTGATGGTTAAATATACATAGAATGTTTTTTCTACTTTAAAGGAGATGGGTCATACTAAGGCGCTAAAGGAGGATAACTTTCCGGCTTTATTTTTCCAGAGGTACTAGCACATTGTAGGTAATGATGTCACAAAGTTCTGTTTGGGTATTTTAAATGAGGGTAAGAAGGTTGATTTGGTTAATGGAACAAAGATATTGCTTATCCCAAAAATTTAAAATCCGAGGGAAATAGCCAATTTTAGACCTATTAGTCTATGCACAATTTTGTACAAAATTGTTGCTAAAGTCATAACAAACTGTCTCCAAAGAAATATTGGAGTGTGTATAAATAATGCGTAATGTGCATTTGTAAATAGTGCATAATGTGCATTTGTGCCCAACAAATTAATCTTTGATAATGTATTGATAGCTTACGAGATCTTACACACTTCTAGGCAGAAGCGTACTGGAAAAAAAGATTTTATGGCGCTCAAGTTGGATATGCGCAAGGCTTATGATAAAGTTGAATAGAGATTTTTAGAAGGCATGATGTTGCGAATAAGATTTGACAGTAGTTGGATGGCCCTTATTATGCAATGTATTTCCTGTTTCTTATTCAGTTAATGTTAATGGAGCCAAAAGGAGGATGTTCAAGCTGTCAAGGGGACTTTGCCAAGGTGATCCACTGAGCTCGTTTCTTTTTCTTATATGTAGTGAAGGCCTCTTGGCTTTATTACGTTTGGAACTGAATGAGGGACGTTTGTGGGGGGCTAAGGCTAGTAAGGGAAGCCCACAAATCTCTCATTTACTCTTTGTGGATGATAGTATTGTCTTTGGAGAAGCATCCACTAGAGGTGCTTTGGGCATGAAAAAGATACTCCATGAATATAAAGAATGCTCAGGTCTAGGGGTGAGCAAAACTCGATTCGACTCGAAAAAATCGAAAAAAAATTCGAATTTCGAGTTAAACGAATCGAGTTATTCGAGTTAATCGAGTTATTCGAGTCAACTCGATTTTTTTTTCGAATTTCGAGTTCGAATCGAATTGAGTTTTCAAATTCGAATAACTCGAATAATTCGAATAATTCGAATATCAGACTATAATATTTTACATTTTTACCCCAAACTCCCAAACTTTTTTACTTTTCCCTCAAAACTTTTACTCCTTCCCACTTTCCCCCCAAAGCTTTTACTCCTTTCCATCCCAACCCCAATCTACCCAAAATCCATTTCCCACCAAAATTTTACTCTCCCATTTACTTTTTTTAAAATTTTACTCCCAAAACCTCAAAACTTTTATTTTCCTTAAAATTTTTACTCCTCCCACTTTCCCCTAAAATTTTTACTTCCTTCCTATCCCACCTCCCATCTACCCCAAATCCACCCCCAATTTTTTTAATATTTTCCTCCAAAATTTTACTCCCTATTTACTTCCCCTCAAACTTTTATTCCCAAAACTTTTATTTTCTCCTAAACTTTTACTTCTCACCTTTCACTCTCAAATAAAAATAAAAATTATCCAAAAATCACTAAACATAAATAGTAATAATTTTATTTATATCTATTATTTATATTATTAAATTAAATTTCACATTTTATATTATTTATATGATTGAATTATTTAGTCGTATTGAATATTTATATTAAAATTAAATTATTAATTATGCCATTAAATATTCATGTTAAAATTTTATATTAGTATCAATTTCACATTTTATCTTTAAAATAACTTTTATTAAAAAATCACATTTTTACATTTAATATATTTTTTAATTCCAAAATACATAGTGACAAGAATTTGAAGATAATTGAAACAACTAAGCAAACAAAGAAGCTAACCCGTATATAAAAGATTAATAAATAAATTATGAGGTGATGAAAGTTAATAAAAATTTTGATTAAGGTGAAAAAATTTTATTACGATGGATGACAGTGGTTACAAGGACCCAAAATTATTTTATAAAATTTAACTCGAACAAATATATTCGATTCGATTCGATTTGAATTCCATCTCACTCGACTCGATTCGAGAAAATTTCAAATAAAGTTAAGATGATAAAATAAGATTCGAAAACTCGATTAACTCGAAAATTTTTTATTCGATTCGATTCGATCGAATGCTCACCCCTACTCAGGTCAGTGTGTTAACTTTGATAAATCTACAATCTTTTTCAATTCGAATACTTTGGAGGAGGCGAAAAACTGATTAGCAGATATTTTGGGTATACAGTGTCTAATAATTGGAAGAGATACCTAAGGTTGCCTAACATTGTAGGGAAGGGAAAACGTGCATCTTTTCAAAATTTGAAAGATAAGATTAAAGATAGAGTTGAGGGGTGGAGTTCAAGGGTTTTGTAACAAAGGGAAATGAAGTTTTTATTAAGTCAGTTTTACAAGCTATACCAACCTATAGAGGATGTCTTGTTTCCTATTGCCAAATTCCCTTTGTTAGCAAGGTTCTGGTGGCAGAAGATCATGGGAGGAGGAGAATTCATTAGTGTACTTAGAGTCACATGTGTAAGACAAAAGAAAATTGGGGGTATGAGTTTCAAGAACATGGGAAGTTTAACATTTCTTCATTAAAAAAGCAAGGATGAAGACTTTTTATTGTTCCCGATTCGTTATTATTTCATATTCTAAAATCTAAATAATATCTGCGGTCTAATTTCATGGATACGCCTTTAAGTAATATGTTGTCATTCACTTGGAAAAGTATATAGGTTGCGAAAGGTGTGTTGCAAGAAGGTTTATGTTGGACGATCAAAATGAGTAGTAAAATCTCCATTAATAATGATGCCTGGATTATTGGGGCCGCTAATTATCGTTTGATTAATCCGAACCATGGCATGCAACATTCTTTAGTAGCGGATTTGATTGATGCTAATAATAGAGTATGGAAAGAAGATCTAATTATCAATACCTTTGGGAGGTAGGATGCCACTAGAATTCTCCGTATCCCGCTGGTACGAGAAGCACATGACGATTAGATGGTGTGGAGTGGTGAGCCCCCTAGGGAGTTCTCGGTTCGCAATACTTACAAACTATTACAGAAGTATCCTATGGATCCTAATGCTTATGCATTAAAAAACAATGCTAAAGAATTATACAAACTACTTTGGGGCCTAGATCTCCTCGGGAAAATAAAGATTACAGTTTGGAGAATCTCCTGGAATTACATCCCCACTTTTGTGAACATAAACCATAATAAGCTTACCCATATTACAATGTGTCCTCGATGTGGTGAAGTAACTAAAACAATCACCCATGTATTTCGAGTGTGTCCTGTTTCCAGAGAAGTTTTGTCAGGTTTACAATTGTCATGGATTTTACATTTTGATTATTTGGCTTTTGAACAGTGGTTAACCTGGGCTATTGGGGGTGTTCGTTTAACTAGAACTGTATCATTTCCTGTGCACTTTGGGCAATTTGGGGAAATAAGAATAAGTGGGTCCATGAAAAGAGAAGAAAAACAGGTAAAGATTTAATTGCTTTTGTACGAGATTTTATTAATGAGTTAGAAGGGGTGAAGATACAGACCTATCAAAGTGCGAATCTTTGGGGAGGGGGGGAAATGAGGAAAGCCTTCTGGGAATACGATGAAGATAAACTTCAATGGCGCTTATGACTATGGTATTTTTAGATCGGCTTCAGGAATTGTCGCTATGAACGTCGAGGGGGCAGCACTATGCTCTCGTTCGGAAGTTCATGAAGAAGTGGCATCCGCATTTGCAGCCGAAGCCATTGCATGTCAAAAGGCAGTAGAAATGGGGTCAGAAATGAGGTGGGAAGATATTATTGTGGAAGCGGATTCATTATCAATAGTTAAGAAATGTAAGCAAAAATCCAGGACAAATCGGTTATCGGAGCATATCCACAACATTAAGCAAGTCACAGGCAGATTTCGAACAGTTAGATTCACATATGTGCCTCAAACGGCTAATGGTTTAGCACACACAATCGCAAAAGAGGCGTTAAGAAGAAGGGAATTGTCTTACCTGGTGCGCAAGGTTCCGGTATATGTTGAACGAGCGCTGGAAGTTGATTGGGAGAGGGAACCGGATTGAAATCTTCGATGAACAAAAGGAGAGTTGAGGAGAGGTTTTGTTGAAATGGCTTTTCGAAGAGCTCCTCTCTGAGTTCTGGAACCGACAGACTCAGGAAATGGTTATATTTGGGGACAGGTGATTTGAAGCAATTTGATTGGGCAAGTTAGTCGGTGCCTTTACTTTCTAATTATGCTGTTTTATCCGTTTATCTTGTGGGCCATTTGGATTTGGTCCTTTTCTTGGTTTTGTTTGATTTGGACCATATTTGCAGTCCGTAGGTTTTATGCTTCGGTTTTATTAATAAATAGCCCAATAAGATTTATTTTTAAAAAAATTATATTAAATTTGACATGTATAATCTAAATAAATAGATCATAAAATATAATGATTGAATCATTAAAATATTAATCATATAAATAATTAAAAATATATAAAATTATTTTAATTTTTACATTATGTAATTGAATTCCTTTATATATTAAATTAAATTAAATTAAATATGCTATATAAAAATCTTTGAAGTTTAACTGTCTTCTTTTGTTTTATGTCAGTGTAAAAAGTAAAAGTAGAAACAATTTAAGGAAATATTTTATATATGCAAGAATCAATAAAAATATTTTATTTAGCACTTACTTTATAAATTATATCTTTGCACAGATGATGAATAAAGGAAAATAAAAGCAAAGTTATGAATTGTTAGTTATATTTTGGTATACGTTTTTTTTTTTTATTCCATACTTTTGCTATTTTTTTAAATTTGCACTATTTTACATTTATTTTACTTAGATTTTGACAATGAAAAGAGATATAAAATTAAAAAGATCTACAATTAAATCTTTATTTCTAATTTAATAGATTTATGTAACGTTATTTTTTAAAAAAAAATTATTGTAATTAGTTTTTTATTTTATAAATTAGGATTTTTTGGTATTGGTGTAACATAAAACTTAATTTTCTTAATAAGATTGTTGAAGAAGGTTCTATGAGAAGTATAAATGAATCGTGAGGATTTTTACAAGGCAGAGTTTTAAAACTATATGATTATTAAAAGTTATAATTTTTTTTTTCGTTGTAATTAGGGTATACAGTATAGATAGTAGTGATTAATTTTTTTGTCGTAGGTACTTTTCAAAGAGGCAAATGATTGGTCATGAGATGTGTTTCATTCCTATAAGTAGGGATCAAACCTCTGACCATATGATTAAATGATTAGGTGAACAACCATCACACCATGCCTCATGGTTAAAATTATAATTCATTTGATATTAAGTATTGTAGGTATGTCCAAACAATTTTGTAATATTTAAATATTAATTAATTTTTTGGGTAAAAGTTCTTTTAACTAAAATTTTTTTTTATAAAGGTTATATTTAAATTTTTTGGTAGATTTTATTAAAATTTTGTATTCATTTTTTAATGGTTTGAGTTTTTTAAAGAATGTGCTTCGATTTTTTAAACTATAACAAATTCCAAAGAATAAATAGAGTATGCATTCTTGGCACATTTTTGTCTGTTGTTCTAGCAAGTTTCGGTTCCTGTTAGGGTTTTGTTTAGTTTTTTTATTTAGTTTAGCTATTGCGGCATTTGTGGGGTGCATCTGCTACAATTTTTTCTGGTTTTTATTGTTTTGACAGGGGTTATCAAGTGATGGAGAGGGATTTGGCTGATTTGACTTTGGATGATGAGGAGGGTGACATTTTGTAGGTACAAAAGGATCATGTTTTTGCCGTAGAGGAGTATGAATTTTGTCTAGTAGTCTGTTTCCTAACAACAAGTGTTATCATGTTCCGGCGATGAGAAGCACGATGGTAAATTTATGGCATCCTATTAGAGGGGTCCAGATCTCAGATATGGAGGAGAAAAGATTTCTATTTAAGTTTTTTCATAAAATAGACTTAGAGGGAGTCTTAAATGGGTACCATTGGACGTTTTGGTGATACACCGCTTGGTAGAGGGAAAGAATTCTTTGAAGGTACTGTTAAATTTTGCAAATTTCTATATACAAATCCATGAGGTTCCTACAAGTTTCTAATGAAGTTTTGGCGAGGCAATTGGATGATTTTCTTGGCCAATATTTAAAGTTCGATGGTACCAGTTTGGGGAAGGGTTTGCGGAGTTATTTACGCATAAGGGTTCAGTTGGATGTCAGACGACCTTTGAAAAGAAATAAAAAAATTATGTTTTCTTCCAGGGTGTGTTCTTATGTTTCTTTCAAATATGAGCTTTTGACCTTATTTTGTTTTTTAGTGGGCAGCTAGGATATACTGACTCTTTCTATTAGGCAAAAACGGCTTTAAGGATGGAAACTGCGGAGATGGGATGAGATTTGTCACTGAGAGCTCAATCTAAAAGAGCTCTTGCGATGAATAGCGTGTGGTTGCGAGAAGAGGGAAACGATATGAAAAAAGGTGACCATTTTGATTCTAATGGGCGAGGCTAGGACGAGGAGGCTTAGGGGGACGCGAGAAGTTGTATTGATCCCATTTTGGGAGTGAATCTAGAAAGGGATTTATTTGTTGATTCTCGCTTAAAAGAGGAGTCTCTGAATATGCAAGGTCGGTCGGATATAAAGCATGATTCGGAAGATAGTGCCATTGAAGGGGTTGATGGGAAGAAAAGGCAAAGAGGGATAGCGATAATTAGTCTAAAGGGAAGGAACTGGATGTCTTGATCATTCGAGACAAGAGGGTTTTGGAAAGTAACTATTTCTTATCGGCACCTGCGAAAGGGCAAGCCGACCGGTCGTAATGAAAATTATAACTTAGAATGTACGTGGTTTAGGGAGCCCACGGGAAGTTAGGAAACTTTGGCATATAGTGAATGTGTATAATCCCCAAGTGGTTTTCTTTATGGAGACAAACTAAGTATGGTACAAATGAAAAATGTTCGGAGAAAATGTGGATTTTTTTAATGGCATTAAGGTGCCAACAGATGGTTGAATAGATGGTCTTTGTTTGGCATAGAGGGAGAATGTTTTGATTAGTCTCAGAAGTTATTCAAAACATCACGTCAATGTAGAAATTCTCAAAAATGAGGAGGGGCAACAGTGGAGGTTTATGGGATTCTATGGGACTCCATATGAGCATAATAGAGAGGGCTCTTAGGGTTTGTTGCAGAATCTAGGACTTAGGCAAGTTTTACTTTGGCCAGTTTATGGTGATTTTAATGAAATTTTGTACGCACAGGAAAATTTGGGAGGGATATGTCACGTGTGAAATGATGTGCGATTTTTGTGCAAGTATACACGTCGGTACAAGTCATAAAGTGATGAGTGAGAATATTCCCACGAGGTGTAACGCCTCGATTTTTGGGCCTGAAAGTATTGGGCCTTGAGTTTGGGTTTGGGTAGGAGACGGCCCGAATAAATGGGATGATTTAATTGTTATTATTATTTAGTATGTTTAGTTTAGTAATTAAATAAATTACGAATGGTTTATGGTGTGGGAAAAAGTCCAGGGCTCTGCCCGTAACTTTAGCGAAATTCTTAAATTTTGCCTCTTAAGGAAATCTGGGCATAAGGCCTTAAAAATAAGTTTGGCAGACACTGCGCATAAGGGAGCGCCTGGCCCAGTGGTTAGGTACACTAGATAGCAGGAAGGAAGGCTGGGGTTCGATTCCAGGGGAAGGCAAAATTTTGATTTCTTTTTAAGTAGCCGTGACTGCAGCAATTAAGCCTTAAAATTAATTGTGAGAAGATTATGTCATGAAAGGAACTTCAGTGCAGTGGCAAGCAGCGTATGTGTGTGTTTAGGAGGTCGTAGGTTTGAGATGTATAGCAGGCAAAGTTTCCTTTTTATTTCACAAGTAACTGAGGTTTCAGCAGGAATAGATTAAGATTAATTGTGACCCTATCATGGTGTAGAAGAAAGCTTGGTGCAGTGGCCAGCAGCAGGATATGGAATGTAGGGACAGGAGGAGGTCTAGAGTTTGAGTTGTTATGCGCGCGAAGGGCCAATTTTGCTACTCACGTGGGGGAGAGTTAGAGTTTGACTGAAACTCTCCTAGTAGTAGCTTGAGTCGGTCAAGTGGTGGACTACTGCTGATGGTGCAAGGAATTTGGATGGGATTTAAATTGGTGGTGGCTAAAATCAAGGAGCAAAACATGGAATTTAAGTCAGGAAAGAATTGTACCAATTGTTTAGTGGCCGAATAGGTGTAGGTTCTTTAGGGGCTGAATTCTGTTGGCTGCTTTCGTTCTTTTATTTTACCGTTTGTCGAATTCTTTCTTCTTCTTTTCTCTCTTTCTTTTTCTCATCTCTTCTTTCCTTGATTTCCTTCAAAGCCGAATCTCTACTGTTATCTCCTCTCTTCTATTTTCTTTTCTCTTACTCCTCTTCATCCATATCTCTCATCATCGAGCTTCCATTTTTCTTCCTCCCTTGTTTGTTGAAAAGTCGAGGTCACCATACTTTAAGAAGTTGGAAGCCGAACACCTTTAGAACTCTTGGACTCATCATTTGCTCGTGTTAGAGGTAGGAAAGTATTGGAAATGTTCTTTATCAAATAGATCTCGTGGTAAGTATTCGTAACCCTCTTTCTATTCTTATCTTGTGGTTCTAGAAAAAAAAGCCGAGTAATCCCTAATCGCTTAGGGAGGCTACCGTTTTGGACTAAAGGGTTTATTGGGTTTATTTATCATTCTATTATGAGTAAGGTGGAATAAAGGCTGTCGATCAAGAAGCAGTGGGAAGCGATAGCATCGAAACGACTGGATCTAGACTTAGTCATTATTTGCGACAAAGGTAAGCAATCTAAGGCCATTAAGGGTGTTGGCTGATTTTGGTAAGGAAGATATCATTAGTCATCGTATGGTTTTGGATCTAACTTTTTAAGTAATCAATTGTAGGATAGGTACATGGTAGATTTTGGCAAGCGATCGTCGTAAAATAGGTGTGTAAACGACACCTACTTTAGACTAGATCGGCAAAAGCCGAAAAGCCGAAATACCGAAGAGCCGGTATTTTGTGGACTTGCGAGCATATGAGCACTCATGAGATAGTTTGTTTGTTAAACCTGGTAATCTCAAGCGGTAAGATGCAGAGTGCGTAATTTCATGCACTTCGGTCTCTTTGGGCTTAATGGGCCGAAATCGGGTTAATGGGCCAATGAGCCCAATTCGGTGAAAACGTTCGGTAAATGTTTCTATTAATACGTTAATGGCTATAATATGCATGAAAACCCTATAATAGTAAATTTACTAAAATACCCCTAAGTATAAAAATTACCATTATACCCCTAGGGTTAATTTTGATTGAAATGAATGATATTTTGATTCTGTATGTTGTATGTCATGACATGTATATCTGTTGCATGGGATATGGGTTATATTGATGGAGGAAGCGTTCTGGTGGCTATGCCACAAATATCTGTTTCTGGTTGCTATGCCACAAATATCTATTCTGGTGGCTCTGCCACAATATCTCAGATCCGTGACTCTGTCACAATATCGCCCCTGCAAACCATGCTGCAAATTCTGTGGCGTGTAGCGGATGCGAGGGTCGAGTTGTCTCCTTACATGGTATAAGGTTGGTACGGGGGTGTATACGGATGGATATGGATTGGGTTTCTACATACATGAAATATCTATTCTGTCTCTGTTATGGGCCTATGGGCTTCATTCTCGACTCAGATAGGCTAAGGCCCAACTTAATCTGCTTTACGTGGTTTGAGCTGATTTGGACTATGGTTGGGTTATTTTACACACTGAGTTTTCCAAACTCACCCCTAAATTTCATCCATGCAGGAAATCCCCAACCATAGTGGACTTGGAGCTGTGAGGGATTCGGATTGGCCACATGTTTTGCAAATTCAGTTTTCTTCTTGTGATTTGATCATCTTTTATTTACTTTAATAGTTTCAGGTTTTAAGTTGTAATAAGGCCGCTTTAATTATTTTTAATTATTTTAGTATGTTTTGTTAGCTTAGATATGATATTGTTTTAATCATCTGAAATTGAATAGCTTTAGGGCGCATTTTAAAAAGGTTACTTGATTTCAAAATATTGCGATAACAAAGCAAAGCTTCCGCAACGAAAATGTTTTCAAAATTAATAACCCTTTTCAAATGGTTTTAAACGAATTGGTTTTCCATGAACAATCACTCAGTTAAAGTATGGCAATGGTGGTGTACATGTCTAGGATTGGATCCGTGGAAAGCTAGGTACTTAAGCAGTCTAATAGACTCACTTCTTCTTTTCTGGCATCCTACCTGGTGGACATCTTTCATTCACTTTAATCTATAACGAAGATATCCTTTAAACGCTAAGAAAGATTTTAGATAAAACATGCCTTTTTCTAGTAACGCTTCGATGTGACACGCCGAATTCGGTCATAATGTCTGGGCCAGGTTTAGAGTGTTATATTTAGTGGTATCAGAGCCCGGTTGCAATAACTCGGCTGTGGAATGGGTTTAAAAAATATAATAATAATTAAAAAAAATAAAGATTTTTGAAAAATCGCTTTGGGAATTCATTTTTTTTAAAAAATAAAATTTTACAATAAATGATTTTAAAGATTGCAAAATTTAGTTTTCAAAAATTTAGATTCTGAGAATGTGGTACCCGAATCCCTGGCTCAAGTCTGTAAGTATCATTCTGAATTTTTCTAAATGCTTCTGAATTGTCTGCCTGTACTGAAACCCTATTAGGATACTCTAGTTAGGGTGGTACTAAAATTGTAGGAAATTTTTTATAAGTAGACTGAGACTGTAGCTAGACTACGATTTCGCAAAAAACAAACTCTGAATTACTATATGTTCATAAAACATCAGTAATAAACACTGAAATATTTAATTTATGCATAAAATTTGTAATCAGATAAAACAATATGAGAATAAGAGTAGCTCGGGGAAGAGGCCGTGGATGTGGCCAAGGTAGTGCACGGGCTGGATCTTCGTCTTCAGGACATATGCCAGCGGCAGATGCACCGGTACCACCGGCAATAGAAGTAGAGTCCCAAGATCGAGGTACCGGGGATGACGCTCTATCTCAGGTAATGCTTCGTGTACTGGAAAGGGTTGCCAGGGCAAGTACGGGCAACGGACTTCGAGGATCTATTTCTGAGCGACTCCGTGTAACGCCCCCACGCCCGAAACCGTCACTGGAGTCAAGCTTGAGGTGTTACTAAACTTATCTTACTTTTTAAACAACTCTAAACCACTTATTTTAATTTTCGGAATAAACTATTTTTCTGCATCATAGCTGCTTAAAAATTCATTTCTCGAGTTTCAAAACTCGAAATTAAGATCCGTAAATTTTTCCTGAAACTAGACTCATATATCTATCTACTAATTTTTTTCTAGAATTTTTTACTTAGCCAATTAGTACAGTTTATTAGTTAAAGTTACCCCTGTTTCAGAATTCGACTGCACTGACCTCTACTTACTACGAACCACTTTTCTCCCTATACAAAATTAATATAACTATACCGTTTGTTTCTATTAAAACTAGATTCAATAAGGATTCTAACCATATAAATTACACCACCTAATTATTTTTTTACAATTCATGGTGAATTTCCAAAGTTGAAACAGGGGATCTAGAATTTTCTCTGCCCCTGTTTCACTAAAACTCAGATATCTCATAAAATATAATACCTTTACCAGTTTTGCTTATTCCATAAGAAAATAGACATAATAAGATTTAATTTCATGTATTATTCACCATCAAACCATGTCTCTACGATTTTTAGTGATTTTTCAAAATCGCATTATTTCTGATACTTGAATCTGTTTTTAAGTTACTTTCACATTTTTCTTAGTTTTCATGTGATAGTTACTACTTATTCATACATACAATTAAACATGTATATCATCAGCCATTCTATTAGCTAATCACTAGCAAGTATTTACACATCATTCATTGAGCATATCATATCAAAAGAAACCAAGTTCCTATACATGCCATACACAAAACTAAACGTCTAACTATACCAATGTGATTTCTTCGATAGTGTGATCGGGTCTCCGACGTTTCCTTCGATCCCCGAGTGGCTTGATAAAAACTATAAGAAAAAGAAAATAAAGAGAGTAAGCACTAGGCTTAGTAAGCTTACAAGCAAATAAATTACAATATTTAGCATAATGAATGATTATACATAATGTCACCTAGCCTCATAAACTTTCTTTACTTCTCATTTTCTACCTTCTTCTTTACTTACTTACCTTCTTTCTTACCTGACCTTTCACTATTCATAAATATAATCTACCTTCCCTTTTGCTGATAATTCACTGTAATTTAACGTGTACAATGACCCATTGAACCACTCGGAATACTAAGGATACCGAGGTCGCTCTCGCCTATCAATATCTCGCCAATACCATGTCTTCGACATGGACTTACATGAATTATTCCCGCCTCCAATGCCATATATATATATATATCTAATATGGGCTTACATGGCTCATTCCTGTCTCCAAAGCCATATATCCGATATGGACTTACATGGCTCATTTCTCATCTGTCCCGTCCTCCACAACCCCAATATCCTAATATTCCTAAGGTTCAAACGAGGCTTCCTAATGCTTTTTCTCTCATACTACGCTTTAATTCGACTTTAAATATCCTCATAAAATAAGTATATAAATTCTGAAATTAACAATAATAATGTAAAATAAAAGAACATTGCATTTATTTATCAAACTTACCTCGTATGCAAAAATAGCTACTTTTACCATTTCGTCCACAACTTGGTATTTTCTCCATTTTAGCCCGAATTTCGCTTTTCCTTGCTCATGGAGCTTGAAAGCTTGAAACAAACCCTAGCTATGGAGAACCCTTGAAATTTCATCCTAATGAAGAAGATGGACAAAAATTGGCTTTTAATTTTATTTTTAATTCATTTTAATAACTAAATGACCAAAATGCCCTTACTACTAAACTTTCAAAAATTCCTTCCATGTCCTAATTTTTGTCCATAGACTTAGAAATTGGTAAAATTACTCTTTAAGGACCTCTAATTAATAATCTAATTCAATTTTATGCAAAATACTTCTAGAACACAAGTTTTGCAATTTATTCAATTTAGTCCCTAATTTCAAATTAAGTACTTTATGCATAGAATTTCTTCACGAACTTTTCACACAATCATGCAAACATATCATAGACCTCAAAATAATAATAAAATAAATTTTTCTACCTCGGATTTGTGGTTTCGCAACCACTATTCCGTTTAGGCCCTATTTTGGGATGTTACATTTCTCCCCTTTAGGATTTTCGTCCCAAAAATCTTACCTGTGAAGAGATTTGGGTACTGTTTTCACATAGCCTCTTCGAGTTCCCATGTAGCCTCGTCTACCCCATGTAGTCCGACTATCTCTCAAATATACAACTCGCCAACTTGTCAAGTGAAAAATCCATACTGATCCGGGATAAAATGAGCCGACTTCGTTAACTTATCAATCACAACCCATACCGCATCTTTCTTTCTCGGTAAACGGCAATCCTGTCATAAAATCTATAATAACTCGATTCCATTTCCACTCGTGGGGACTAGCACAGTCGCAATAAACCTTAAGGTACCGATGTTCGGCCTTTACTGTTGACAGATCAAACATCTAGAAACAAACTCAAAATGTCCCTTTTATTCCTACCCACCAAGACATTTTCTTCAAATCATTATACATCTTTGTAATACCGGATGAATAGACAAAAAAACTACTATGTGCTTCTGTAAGATCTTTCAATAAGCTTATCATTCTTCTACACACACACCCCAGGTGATAATCAATCACTACCTCATAATCTTTAATCAACTCTAGCCATCTTCTTTGCTTCAATTTCAAACTTTTGTGATCGGTGAATATGTGGCACTTCTCACCGCATAAATGATGTCTCCAAATCTTCAACGCAAAAAAATAATGGCAAATAGCTCTAAATCATGCATCGGATAGTTCTTCTCTCGTGGTGGCTTTAGCTATCTAGAGGCATAAGAAATTACCTTCCTTCCTGCATAAGTACACAACCAAGTCCATTCATGGACGCATCACCAGTAAATCACAAACTCCTTACCTGTTCTCGGTTGTACTAAAACAGAGCTTTAGTCAATAATGCTTTTAACTTGTCAAAACTCGTTGACACTTCTCAATCCATTCAAACTTGATATCCTTTCGCAGAAATCTTGTCAACGGGTAGTAGCTATCATGGAAAATCCTCTACAATATCCTAAAGAAGACCAAGAAAACTTCTAACTTCGATACATTTCTAGGAGGCTTCCAATCAACAATGGTGAAATCTTGCTCTGATCAACCTTAATACCTTCACCTAGTCCGGAAAATGATCTTGGGACATCTCGACTTTTTAACTCATAACCGATAGTATCCGGATCTCAAATCTATCTTGAGAACACAGTAGCTCCTTTGTTTCAATTCCAGAATTCCTTTCTCTTACGGTCAATAAACCCCGATGATGTACTTTTTACGAAATTCCTCCCGAAAGAAATCCCAAGTGATCCTCTCCTTTGGTACAACCGATACAAGTGTCTTCCACTAGTAGTAGTAGGTCGAGTCTCTAAGAAGTGATATTACACATTTCATACATTCCTCGGGTGTACAAGATAATTCATCAAAGACTCGATAGTATTTTATAACCAAAATTTTGCTCTTTCTCAGATCATCATGTTTTGTTGCTCGAACTCTTCTCGCCTTTGTTTCCCGATTCTATCAACTGGTGGCTTTTCTCTTATCATTGTACTGTGGATCAGGGAAGCTTGAGCTACATGGGTAGCCCGAGAGTCATGAGGGGTGGAGGTCGACTCTACCGGATTCGCATTTAACTAACCCAAACCAATTATTCAAAGCTTGGAAGAGAGCTTCTCGAGTCACTCCTCCCGATTAATCATTCTCGCCTATTCTCGGATGGCACTACCCTTCCATGGAGCAGCGCATTACTTTCACATCATCATCACCAGCTCGCTCGGATCCATTACAATAAAACAAAATATTTAAAAATCGTCAGAGTCATCACACTATCAAAATACGTGTATGGCATGTATAGCTAGACATTTACTCACACTAACTGCTCCGAGAACCGACTAAACCTGCTCTGATACCAATAAATGTAACGCCCCACGCTGAAACCGTTACGAGTCAAGCTTGAGGTGTTACTAAACTTATCTTACCTTTTAAACAACTCTAAACCATTTATTTTAATTTTCGGAATAAACTGTTTTTCTGCATCATAGCTGCTTAAAAATTCATTTCTCGAGTTTCAAAACTCGAAATTAAGATCCATAAATTTTTCCTGAAACTAGACTCATATATCTATCTACTAATTTTTTTCTAGAATTTTTTACTTAGCCAATTAGCACAGTTTATTAGTTAAAGTTACCCCTGTTTCAGAATTCGACTGCACTGACCTCTACTTACTACGAACCACTTTTATCCCTATACAAAATTAATATAACTATACCGTTTGTTTCTATTAAAACTAGATTCAATAAGGATTCTAAAAATATAAATTACACCACCTAATTATTTTTTTACAATTCATGGTGAATTTCCAAATTTGAAACAGGGGATCTAGAATTTTCTCTGACCCTATTTCACTAAAACTTAGATATCTCATAAAATATAATACCTTTACCTGTTTTGCTTATTCCATAAGAAAATAGACATAATAAGATTTAATTTCATATATTATTCACCATCAAACCATGTCTCTACGATTTTTAGTGATTTTTTAAAATCACATTATTTCTGATACTTGAATCTGTTTTTAAGTTACTTTCACATTTTTCTTAGTTTTCATGTGATAGTTACTACTTATTCATACATACAATTAAACATGTATATCATCAGCCATTCTATTAGCTAATCACTAGCAAGTATTTACACATCATTCATTGAGCATATCATATCAAAAGAAACCAAGTTCCTATACATGCCATACACAAAACTAAACGTCTAACTATACCAATGTGATTTCTTCGATAGTGTGATCGGGTCTCCGACGTTTCCTTCGATCCCCGAGTGGCTTGATAAAAACTATAAGAAAAAGAAAATAAAGAGAGTAAGCACTAGGCTTAGTAAGCTTACAAGCAAATAAATTACAACATTCAAAGATAATGAATGATTATACATAATGTCACCTAGCCTCATAAACTTTCTTTACTTCTCATTTTCTACCTTCTTCTTTACTTACTTACCTTCTTTCTTACTCCGACCTTTCACTATTCATAAATATAATCTACCTTCCCTTTTGTTGATAATTCACTGTAATTTAACGTGTACAATGACCCATTGAACCACTCGGAATACTAAGGATACTGAGGTCGTTCCTGTCTATCAATATCCTACCAATGCCATGTCTTCGACATGGACTTACATGAATTATTCCTGTCTCCAATGCCATATATATATATATATATCTAATATGGGCTTACATGGCTCATTCCTGTCTCCAAAGCCATATATCTGATATGGACTTACATGGCTCATTTCTGTCCTGTCCTGTCCTGTCAACCCCAATATCCTAATATTCCTAAGGTTCAAACGGGGCTTCCTAATGCTTTTTCTCTGTCACTTCGCCTTTAATTCGACTTTAAATATCCTCATAAAATAAGTATATAAATTTTGGAAATTAACAATAATAATGTAAAATAAAAGAACATTGCATTTATTTACTGCAAACTTACCTCGTATGCAAAAATAGCTACTTTTACCATTTCGTCCACAACTTGGTATTTTCTCCATTTTAGCCCGAATTTCAGTTTTCCTTGCTCATGGAGCTTGAAAGCTTGAAACAAACCCTAGCTATGGAGAACCCTTGAAATTTCGTCCTAATGAAGAAGATGGACAAAAATTGGCTTTTTTTTTTTTTAATTCATTTTAATAACTAAATGACCAAAATGCCCTTACTACTAAACTTTCAAAAATTCCTTCCATGTCCTAATTTTTGTCCATAGACTTAGAAATTGGTAAAATTACTCTTTAAGGACCTCTAATTAATAATCTAATTCAATTTTATGCAAAATACTTCTAGAACACAAGTTTTGCAATTTATTCAATTTAGTCCCTAATTTTAAATTAAGTACTTTATGCATAGAATTTCTTCACGAACTTTTCACACAATCATGCAAACATATCATAGACCTCAAAATAATAATAAAATAAATTTTTCTACCTCAGATTTGTGGTTTCGCAACCACTGTTCCGTTTAGGCCCTATTTCGGGATGTTACACTCCGGGCTAATGGAGTGGAAATCTTTAGGGGCGTATCTGGTGTAGCCCCAAATGTGGAGGAATATTGGTTAGAGGCCACGGAACGAATTATGGATGATTTGAATTGTTTCGTAGAGCAGAAGCTGAAAGGAGCCACATCATTGCTACGAGATGAGGCTTATCAGTAGTGGCTCACTGTGAGAGATAGGACCCCAGCTGACAGGGTGACTTGGGAGCTGTTTAAGACGACCTTCAAGGGAAAATATGTTGGGGTGAGTTATGCGGACGCCAGTAGGAAAGAATTTCTGAATCTGGTTCATGGGAGTAAGACGGTTGCTGAGTACGAGGCTGAGTTTCTAAGGCTGAGCCGGTATGCCGTTGGGATAGTCGCTACAGAGTATGAACGTAGTGTGCGCTTCGAGGATGGTCTTAGAGATGAACTTAGTGTGCTAATTGCTTCGCAGAAGGAGCGTGACTTTACTGCTTTGGTGGAGAAAGCTAAGATAGCTGAGGAGGTAAAGTGTACTGAAAGACAGAATCGTGAGAAGGATCAAAACCGTTTTCAGAGGGATTCAAGACCTTCGGGTGGTGCAAATAGAAACGTTAAAAGAGCGAGAGTGGAAGAGCCAGTTCGAGCAGTTCCGATAAATATTGTTAGATTGCAAATTTGTAGGGACTGTGGTAAGGTACATCTGGGAGAGCGTAGGAGACGTTCTGGTGCTTGTTTTCAGTGCGGATCTATGGAGCATAAAGTCAAGGACTGTCCTAAAAAAATAGATCAGGTTCAAGTTGCAGAAAAGAGGGTTGCTCAACCAGTGAGAGGTTGACCGTAACCACCGAGAGGACGTGGTCAAGGTAGGGGCGGTAATGGAAATGGTCGGGGTCGAGGAGCACCTGGTAGGGGTGCTGGAAATGCTGGGGCTCGTCAGCCAGCGTTGGTGTATGCAGCTCGTCGTCAAGAGGAAGGTATGCACCCGACGTCATAACTGGTACGTTCTTGATTTCTAGCATGTCGTACACTGCCTTGATAGATATTGGATTTACTCATTTGTATGTTGCATGTGCCATATCGGGGTCGTTGGGTGTGCACTCTAAGGAGACTGTAAGTGGGGTATCGGTACTAAGTCCTTTGGGCCACTCAGTTAGGGTAGACAAACTGTATAAAGACGTGCCTTTAAAAACTCAAGGTAAGATTTTCTCTGGAGACTTGATGGAGTTACCGTTTGAAGAATTCAACCTCATTCTGGGTATGGACTGGCTTGTTAAGCATGGGGCAACTCTGGATTATGCTGCGAAGCGAATGGTGTTAAAGACCACGGAGGGTGAGGAGGTTATGATGTTAGGTGAGCGAAGGGATTATTTGTCCAATGTGGTGTCAGCATTGAGAGCTGAGAGGTGGATTCGCAAGTGTTGTAAGGCTTATTTAGCATTTGTAAGTTAGTCGGAGGTTGAGGGACTGACGGTGGATAAGGTTAGAACCGTTAAGAAATTTCAATATGTCTTTCTAGAGGAGCTTCTGGGATTGCCTCCGAACCAAGAAGTCGAGTTTGGAATCGACTTGTTGCTTGGAATAGCACCAGTGTCCATCGCACCGTATAGGATCGCACCGAAAGAGTTAGTGGAGCTGAAAGAACAGATTCAAAAGTTATTGGATAGAGGCTTTATTAGGCCGAGTGTGTCTCCGTGGGGAGCACTAGTGTTGTTTGTAAAAAAGAAGGATGGGACAATGCGGATGTGTATCGATTATCGACAGTTGGACAAACTGACGATTAAGAATAAGTACCCTCTTCCAAGAATCGACGATCTGTTTGACTAACTTAGAGGAGCTTCGGTATTCTCCAAGATCGATCTTCGATCTGGATATCATCAGTTAAGGGTCAAATAGGTAGATATTCATAAGACGACATTCAGGGCTCAGTATGGTCATTACGAGTTTCTAGTTGTGCCGTTTGGACTGCTGAACGCTCCTGCAGCGTTCATGGATCTGATAAATCGTGTATTCCAACCATTTTTGAATCAATTCATAGTCGTTTTTATTTACTATATTCTGGTATATTCTGAAACTGAAGAGAAGCATGATGAGCATCTCCACATTGTGTTGTAAGTGTTGAGGGAGAAGAAACTTTATGCAAAATTTAGTAAGTGTGAATTCTGGTTGAGGGAGGTAACCTCCTTAGGTCATGTAGTCTCTGCTGAGGGGATCAAGGTGGACCCTCGAAAGATTGAAGCGATTCTGGAGTGGAAGCCACCTAGGTCGGTGTCAAAAATTCAGAGTTTCCTGGGTTTGGCAGGATACTACAAAAGGTTTGTGGAAGGTTTTTTTGTGATGGCAACAATATTGACAAAGCTTATAAGGAAAGGAACACTGTTTGTTTGGACCGAGAAGCAGTAGGAAGCTTTTGAGAAATTAAAGAAAGTTCTAACCGAGGCACTTGTATTAATTCAGCCAGAGTCTGGGAAGGATTTTACCGTGTACAGTGACGCATCACATGTGGGTTTGGGCTGTATATTGATACAAGAGGGTAAGGTGGTTGCTTATGTATCGCGACAGCTTAAGCCTCACGAAGTAAACTATCCTACACACGACCTGGAATTGGCAGCAGTAATCTTTGCACTTAAGATTTGGAGGCACTACTTGTATAGAGAAAGGTGTGTCATATACACGGATCATAAGAGTCTCAAGTACTTGCTGACTCAGAAGGAGTTGAACCTTAGGCAATGAAGATGGATAGAGTTGCTTAAAGATTATGACTGTTTGATTGAGTATCACCCAGGCAAGGCTAATGTGGTAGCCGATGCCCTAAGCAGTAGAGTTGTATCTGATTTAAGAGTAATGTTTACTCGTCTGAGTTTGTATGATAATGGTAGTCTGTTGGCTGAGTTACAAGAAAGGCCAACCTGGGTGGATCAGATTAGGGAAAAGCAGTTGAGGGATGAGTTTTTAGTTGCTCGATTCCAACAAGTTAAGAAAGGGGAAACTTCTGAGTTTGGGTTGAATAGTGAAGGAGTTCTGTGTTTCCGGGGGAGAGTTTGCGTTCCGAAGGACTTTGACTTAAGGCAGTCAATACTGAAAGAAGCTCATGGAGGACTTTGTGCTATGCATCCTAGAGGGAATAAGTTGTATCACGACTTGCAAGAATTGAATTGGTGACCTGGGCTTAAACGAGAAGTAACGGAGTTTGTGGGGAAATGTCTGACATGCTAGCAAGTGAAAGCTGAGCATCAACTACCTTTTGGACTTTTACAGCCAGTGAAGATACTACTTTAGAAGTAGGAGAGGGTAACCATGGACTTTGTGAGTGGGCTACCCTTGACACCAACGAAGAAGGACTCGGTTTGGGTGATTGTGGATAGGTTGACCAAATCCGCTCATTTCATACCTGTTCGCACTGATTATTCACTTCAAAAGTTAGTCAAATTGTATGTGGCGGAGATCGTTTGACTTCATGGAGTCTCAGTTTCAATTATTTTTGACCGGGATCCTAGGTTCACATCTCGGTTCTGGCAAAAGTTGCATGAGACGTTGGGAACGAGATTGAACTTTAGTACGGCTTTTCATCCCCAGATTGATGGCCAGTCGGAAAGGGTTATTCAGATTTTAGAAGACATGTTGAGGGGATGCGTTATTGACTTCTAAGGTAGTTGGGAGGATTACTTGCCGTTAGCAGAGTTTGCGTATAACAACAGTTATCAGGTGAGTATCTGAATGGCACCGTATGAAGCGCTGTATGGGCGTAGGTGTCGTACACCTAGTTGTTGGACCGAATTGGGAGAGCGACAGGTTCTTAGACCTGAGTTGGTAGCGAATACTGAAGATAAAGTCACAGTAATCAGAGATCGGTTAAAAGAAGCATCTGATAGGCAAAATTCATATGCAGATTTGAACCGTAAGGAGATTGAGTACTCAGTGGGTGATATGGTCTTCTTGAAGGTTTCTCCTTCGAAAAATATATTAAGGTTTGGTAAGAAGGGCAAGTTGAGTCCGCAGTTTATTAGGCCTTATCGGGTTCTTAAGCGAGTAGGTCCAGTAGCTTACCAATTGGAACTACCTCTGGTGTTAGACATGATTCACGATATTTTTCACGTCTCAATGTTAAGGCGATATCGTTCTGACCCTGCTCATGTCGTGCCAGTTGCAAAGACTAAGGTGCAGCCTGATCTGACTTTCGAAGAAGAGCCTGTGCAAATAGTAGATCGAAATGTTAAGGTTCTAAGAAGGAAGTCAGTTCTATTGGTAAAGGTACTCTGGCGTAATCATGGCAGAGAGGAAGCTACATGGGAACCAGAAGAGGCGACGCATCAATAATATCCTTAACTATTTGGATCAGGTAAATTTCGAGGATGAAATTTCTTTAAGGAGGGTAGAGTTGTAACGCCTCAATTTTTGGGCCTGGAAGTATTGGGCCTTGAGTTTGGGTTCGGATAGGAGACGACCTGAATAAATGAGATGATTTAATTGTTATTATTATTTAGTATGTTTAGTTTAGTAATTAAATAAATTACAAATGGTTTATGGTGTGGGAAAAAGTCTGGGGCTTAGCCCGTAGCTTTAGCAAAATTTTTAAATTTTGCCTCTTAAGGAAATTTGGGCATAAGGCCTTAAAAATAAGTTGGGCAGAAACTGGGCATAAAGGAGCGCCTGGCCCAGTGGTTAGGCACGCTAGACAGCAGGAAGGCAGGCTGGGGTTCGATTCTAGGGGAAAGTGAAATTTTGATTTCTTTTTAAGTAGCCGTGACTACAGCAGTTAAGCCTTAAAATTAATTGTGAGAAGATTATGTCATGAAAGGAACTTCGGTGTAATGGCAAGCAGCGTATGTGTGTGTTTAAGACGTCACAGGTTCGAGATGTATAGCAGGCAAAGTTTCCTTTTTATTTCACAAGTAACTGAGGCTTCAGTAGGAATAGATTAAGATTAATTGTGACCCTATCATGGTGTAGAGGAAAGCTTGGTGCAGTGGCCAACAGCAGGATGTGAAATGCAGGGACAGGAGGAGGTCTGGAGTTCGAGCTGCTGTGCGCGCGAAGGACCAATTTTGCTGCTCACGTGGGGTAGAGTTAGAGTTTGACTGAAACTCTCCTAGCAGTGGCTTGAGTCGGTCAAGCGGTGACTACTGCTGATGGTGCAAGGAATTTGGATAGGATTTAAATTGGTGGTGGCTGAAATCAAGGAGCAAAACATGGAATTTAAGTCAGGAAAGAATTGTACCGATTGTTTAGTGGCCGAATAGGTGTAGGTTCTTTAGGGGCTGAATTCTGTTGGCTGCTTTCGTTCTTTTATTTTGCCGTTTCCCAAATTCTTTCTTCTTCTTTTCTCTCTTTCTTTTTCTCATCTCTTCCTTCCTTGATTTCCTTCAAAGCCAAATCTCTACTGTTATCTCCTTTCTTCTATTTTCTTTTCTCTTCCTCTCCTCTTTATCCATATCTCTCATCATCGAGCTTTCATTTTTCTTCCTCCCTTGTTTGTTGAAAAGCCGAGGTCACCATACTTTAAGAGGTTGGAAACCAAACACCTTTAGAACTCTTAGACTCATCCTTTGCTCGTGTTAGGGGTAGGAAAGTATTGGAAACGTTCTTCATCGAATAGATCTCGTGGTAAGTATTCGTAACCCTCTTTCTATTCTTATCTTATGGTTCTAGAAAAAAAAGCCGAGTAATCCCTAATTGCTTAGGCAGGCTATTGTTTTGGACTAAAGGGTTTATTGGGCTTATTTATCGTTCTATTATGAGTAAGGTGGAATAAAGGCTGTCGATCAAAGAGCAATGGGAAGCGATGGCATCGAAACGATTGGATCTAGACTTAGTCATTATTTACGACAAAGGTAAGCAATCTAAGGCCATTAAGGGTGTTGGCCGATTTTGGTAAGGAAGATATCATTAGTAATCATATGCTTTTGGATCTAACTTTTTAAGTAATCAATTGTAGGATAGGTACATGGTAGATTTTGGCAAGCGATCGTCGTAAAATAGGTGTGTAAACAACACCCACTTTAGACTAGATCGGTGAAAGCCGAAAAGTCAAAATGCCGAAGAGCTGGTATTTTGTAGACTTGCGATCGTGCGAGTGCTCGTGAGATAGTTTGTTTGTTAAACCTAGTAATATCAAGCGGTAAGATTGTAGAGTGCGTAATTTCGTGCACTTCGGTCTATTTGGGCTTAATGGGCCGAAATCGGGTTAATGGGCCAACGGGCCCAATTCCGTGAAAACACTCGGTAAGTGTTTTCCTTAATATGTTAATAGCTGTAATATGCATGACCCTATAATAGTAAATTTACTAAAATACCCCTAAGTATGAAAATTACCATTATACCCCTAGGGTTAATTTTGACTGAAATGGATGATATTCTAATTCTGTATGTTGTATGCCATGGCATGTATATCTGTTGTATGAGATATGGGTTATATTGATGGAGGAAGCATTCTGGTGGCTATACCACAAATATCTGTTCTGGTGGCTCTACCACAATATCTGTATCTGGTGCTCTGTCACAATATCAGTTCTGGCAGCCATGCTGCAAATTCTGTGGCGTGTAGCGGATGGGTGGGTCGAGTTGTCTCCCCACATGGTGTAAGGTTGTTATGGGGGTGTATACGGATGGATATGGGTTGGGTTTCTGTATACATGAAATATCTGTTCTGTCTCTGTTATGGGCCTATGGGCTTCATTCTGAATTCTGTATAGGGTTAAGGCCCAACTTAATCTGTTTCTGTGGTTTGAGCTGATTTGGACTATGGTTGGGTTATTTTACACACTGAGTTTCCCAAACTCACCCCTAAATTTCATCCATGCAGGAAATCCCCAACCATAGTGGACTTGGAGCTGTGAGGGATTCGGAGTGGCCACATGTTCTTCAAATTCGATTTTCTTCTTGTGATTTGATCATCTTTTATTTACTTTAATAGTTTTGGGTTTTAAGTTGTAATAAGGCCGCTTTAATTATTTTTAATTGTTTTAGTATGTTTTGTTAGCTTAGATATGATATTGTTTTAATTGTCTGAAATTGAATAGCTTTAAGGCACGTTTTAAAAAGGTTACTTGATTTCAAAATATCGCGATAACAAAGCAAAGTTTCCGCAACGAAAATGTTTTCAAAATTAATAACCCTTTTCAAATGGTTTTAAACGAATTGGTTTTCCATAAACAATCACTCAGTTAAAGTGTGGCAATGGTGGTGTGCATGTCTAGGATTGGATCCGTGGAGAGCTAGGTACTTAAGCAGTCTAATAGACTCACCTGCTATTTTCTAGCATCCTACCTGGTGCATAGCTTTCATTCACTTTAATCTATAACGAAGATATCATTAAACACTAAGAAAGATTTTAGATAAAACATGTCTTTTTCTAGTAACGCTTCGATGTGACACGTCGGATTCGGTCGTAACGTCTGGGCCGGGTTTGGGGTGTTACACAAGGATCAAATTGAGGCACAGAGTTGGTCAAGTTTTTTTAATAAAGTCGGGTTAATACTATGGCAAAACGATTAAATGAAATGTTACGGAAAAACTAAGGTAAATATGATAGTGATTTGCAAATATTTTATAAATAAATAACTACTAAATATGTTGTGGCAAAGATACTGCGGCAAAAAATAAAGATATAGTGTCTACGATATTTGTGCGGTAGGTTGGGATTATTCAGAATCAACTTTCACTATCGATAATGCCATGGCAAAATCGTGATTAACTTACTGTGCAGAAGAGTCTTAAAGTGGTCTGTCTCTTTCGGGGGCAAAACCTCAAGTTACTGTCCCTACTCATAAAGGGTCTTACTACAGTAGCATGTGTAATTCTTTATGTATAACGCAAGCATCATTTGAATGCTTGCTCATGCCATTCAATATTAGTTAAATTAATCTAACATTTTTCGTCTGAAATTAACTTAACAAGAATAATATGCCATCAACTATTCCTGAGGATTGCATTTAAACAATTAAATGGGCAGTAAGATAATCAAATCTATACCATGAAAATTAAAAACAGTTAAGTGTCATCAAAATAATCTCAACCCGATGAGATTTAACTCATCGGTTGGGAAATAAAATTCCAAACCATCACCATCGTTTACAACAAAATCAATTCACAAGAGAACATGATGGAAATAATGGAAAAACGTCAGAAGAACAGCTTCCACTGGTCCACACTTCAGCCGCATAATGCCTTATGTTAGCCGAGAGGATGACTTCCTTTTTCAATCAAACCCTCTTACTCTTGCCTTAGATCTTCCCGTCTTTTTGTTCTCTATCTCCTCTTAATGTCTCCTTCATTGGCCTTTTATAAGCAAGTGTACTAGGGTTTAGCCAACTTCCCAAAATTATCTTTTCTCTTTATTAAATTATTTTTGGTTTAAAAATCTTTTCTTTTTGGGTCAGTTCATTATCTCATGATCTTTTTCCTTCTTTTAAATTCTTTTTCTCTAAGATAAAACCAACAACCCAAGATTTATCTCCTCCTCTTTTTAGACAGATTTATCTGGTATAAGTAGAGTTGGTTGAAACTAGTACGTATTGACTGTTGACTTAGTCATCTTCCTAAAATCACGAATTGCCATGGCATACAAGTTGGAAAACTGTCCATCATTTTGCCTCAACAAACCTTCACTCATTTATTTCTCATTCCTCATCGTGGACTTGCAAAACCACCAAACACAACCCTTCCACATGCAACTAAAAGTAACAAATTACAATATTTAAGCACCATCCAAGCTCCTTATGCAATGTTCTAAAAAATGCTAAAATAATATCCTAAAATACAACTAAATGTTCCTAAGTATAGGCCATTAGCTAGATCTAAAGGCATGAAATATAACTCTTTTCAAGAGTTATCAGGATACCACGTGATGAGAGGAGAATAGAGGCTTTTAGAAGAGTCTTGGAGGAGTGTCAGTTAGTGGATGTTGGTTATTTTGGGACTTGGTTTACTTGGGAAAGAGGGAATTTACCAGAAACAAATATTAGAGAACGTTTGGACTGAGGAGTGGTAAATGAGAGTTAGATGAATATGTTTATAAATTTCCTTTGCTCTAACTGAATGAAACAGTAGTATAGAGAAGTAGGTCGATCCCATAGGGATTGGGACTTCTAATTTTCATGTTTACATGACCAGATTCCTGATTCTAAGCAGCTGTCGTGCCTATGACTTGTATGTGCAAAGCTAAAAAAAGAGAAGATTTTAGTTGATAAAGGAATAAAAATAAAAATGAATAGAACGTAGTAATAACAGAATGATCATTGAAAAATAAAATTAAGTACTTTAAATTAAATTGGTAAATCAAATATGTGAATGCTTAGCCTTCGCCTCGATACACTTCGAACTCGAATAGATCTTTGAAAATAGATTTTTCCTTCCAAACGATAAGTTGGTTATAACGATCAAGGTCGCCTCAACTGCCAACTCCTCCTTGTGTAGTTGGTTCTGGCACGACCTACAAACCAACCCTTACCAATTATCTAACCACATAACACACGTTCGCAATTTAAGAACTCGAGAGCCTTGTAATTTAAAAGATCCCAACTTGAATTAACGTCCTCAACCACGTGGGTTGTTTAAATCTGATCATTATCTCCCTTGACAACTCCCTCCCAACGTGCACTGTGAGCTAAAATTGGATTAACTTCGAGGGATGAATGTGACTATCTCATATTCCAGAAAGATAATGAATACTGTGTTGTAAGGTTTTAATGCGGATTCATTTTTCACAATTCTCGATCGGAACGATGACCGACTTAAAGCTAAATGGAGATTAGTTAAGCATGAGATTAATCATGTTTTGTTGGATTATGAGAATGAATTTTAATGTAATGATGATAGGTGAAAAATGGAGGGGACTTAAAAAGCAATTGCATCAAAATAAGGAAAAAAAGAAAGAAAGAAAGGGAATGGCAGAATGCATGACAAGCTACAGGCGTAAGAAAGGAAAAATTGTTTTGAATTCAAATATCAAGTTTGTGTGTTTCCAAGCTAAAATTACAAGGCTTTTATACACCTCTCAAAAGCTAATTTTAGAATAACTTCCTCCTAAAATTATGTTTAACAACCAACAAAAAATTAGATATTTTCCTAATTATAAGATTTTAAAAAATAAAAATCAGCCACCAATTTTGACACTTTTCAATTTGGCCCATTTTCTTGCTTTTTGTTCCAATTTAGCCAAATTTGCTTTATTTTTTTAACTTTGGCATTCCAACTGCGCCCTAATAAAATTTAAACAAGAAATCACAAGCTTAATAGCATTTTATTAAAAATAAATACATTAAGCACACAAAATTAGCTTGTTATCAAATCCCCCTACTTAGCTGATGCTTGTCCTCAAGTATGTTGTGTATTCTCATACTGGAAATCATTAAAAAAAAATCTGAAACCAAGTCTCCTTCCACAACCAAGCATAATGCAAACAATTTAAGTGAAGCATGAATAAACAGTGGCAAGGTTTAATCAACAAGCGTTTTATAAAATTCTAACATTATGCAAAAATCAACTACTTTACTAAATTAAAGCTTAATCAAACTTGCAAAATGATCATTCTCAATAATTTTTTGAACAGGTTTGGGACGTGGCTGAATCTTTTTACACGAAATGAGATGACAACTAAGGCACCTCACCCTAGTTACTCAATTTGACATGTCACTCAAATAGATTATTTTTCCTTACTCATAGCATCTCGATTAGCGAAGTGTTGCAAGTTTTGATTCGTTGCTTGAATCGTTTGACGCGAAGTGAGATGACAACCCAAACACCTCATCTTGGTTACTCAATTTGGTCACATTTCCAAAATCTTCACTTATAACTAAGCCATTAGTGAAGTATGTATATATATTTTACTATTTCAATCTTTTTTACAAAAAAGATAAAATTACTTATATGAGACTTGAGTGCTTCTATTAAGAAAGTTTAAAGAGCTAACAATTTCCATGAAGTGTTGACTTAGCCATAATATTTTCAATTCTACAAAACACTTGGGAATCGAATTAAGCAATAAGAATTTATTCATGTATTACCCAATTATTTGAATTAACTAAGCATAGGATTTAAAGGTTCAATTTCAAAACAAATTAAAGAATAATCTCAGTATAAAAATTAATACATGAAATGAAGAACAAGTAATATCATGGCATGTCCTACGAATCCCCCCCACTTAGTCCACATTGCCCTCAATGTGAAATTTAAAAGAATAATAAGGAGAAGGGTTAATTGTACTCCCCGCCTTAATTTGATGGAGGGTGGTAGATGTGGCCACTTTGCAATATAGCGAGGATATTTGAGATTTGAGCCCCCAATGTGTCTAGGTGAGCCTCAATACGGCTTAGTCGTTCCTCCACAGTAGAATAGGGCTACTCCCCTTGCTCTCTAGGGGCTGGATCGTGTCGTTAATGAAAAACTCTATTTTGCGAGCAATTCGTGTTCCTAGGGGAACAAAATAAAATACAGTATGAGTGTTGGCAAGTAATCCCATTGAATCTAGACAGTATTCATCTAAATAATCCATAACATATGCACATGTAAGAGATGAGAAATCAATTCTGAATGGGAAAATTTGTATGGCTAAATGCATAATATATGGGTCTAGAATGAGTGACCGGTGAGCTCATAAAACAGCATGGAAACCACGCGCAAACTAGTATCCTAAATTGACCCTAAGACTAAAGTAAATGCACCATAAGAAGAATAATTTTGTGTTTGTTAGGGTAGTCAAGGTTTCATTACAACCCAAATAACTAAAAGCAGGAAATCTATGAATGAGATTAAATTTTAGGCATCTTTCCAATATCTTAGTGAGATTTGGCAGACATTTATCGAAAGAATTACCATACATCGTGAAGTCATCCATAAATACCTCTATTATTTTCTCGACATAGTCGAAAAATATGTTTACCATACACCTCTAAAATGTGGCCATCCTATTGCAAAGTCCAAACGGTATCTGTCTATAAGTGAATATACCAAAAAGACACATAAACATCATATTTTCTTGGTCCTTCGATGCTACTGGAATTTGGAAAAAACTTAATAACTATCAATACAGTAATAGTGAGATTTACCAGCTAAGCGTTCAAGCATTTGGTTAATAAAAGGAAGTGGAAAGTGATCTTTTCGAGTTAAAGCATCCAAGTTCCTGCAATCTATGCAAACTCTCTACCCATTTTGGACCTAGGTGGGAATTAATTCACCTACTTAATTTTTAATTACAGTCATGCCGATTTTCTTAGGCATTACATGAACCGGGCTAACCAATTTACTATCAGAAATTAGGCATATCATTCCGGTATCTAGAAATTTCTGAATTTCCTTTCACGACCTTCATTATTGATGGAATAAGGTTTCTTTGAGTTTCTCTTTTCGGGTTTGCATTCTCTTCTATTGGAATTCTATGCATACAGCTTGAAGGATTTAAACATTTTATATCAGCAATCATCTATCCGATCTCCCCTTTGTATTTCTTCAAGATCGAACCTTATATAAGTACTTTTATATTCTGTAAAAAAAGTTGAAATAGTAAAATATATATACATACTTCACTAACAGCTTAGTTATGAGTGAAGATTTCAAAAATGTGACCAAATTGAGTAACCGTGATGAGGTGTTTGGGTTGTCAACTCATTGTGCATCAAAAGATTCGAGTGATGAATCGAAACTTGCAGCACTCCACTAACTGAGCTACCATTAATAAGGAAAAATAATTTGTTTGAGAGACGTGTCAAATTGAGTAACCAATGTAAGGTGCTTTAGTTGTTATCTCATTTCGCGTAAAAAGATTCAACCATGTCCCAAACCTGTTGGAAAATTGATTGAGAACAATCGCATTGCAAGTTTGATTAAGCTTTAATTTAGTAAAGTAATTGATTTTTGCATAATGTTAGAATTTTATAAAATGCTTGTTGGTTAAACCTAGCTACTGCTTATTCATGTTTCACTTAAATTGTTTGCATTATACTTGGTTTTGGAATGAGGCTTGATTTCGAAAAAAATTTTTGAATGATTTCTAGTATGAGAACACACAACATGCTTGAGGACAAACATCGGCTAAGTAGGGGTGATTTGATAGCAATCTAATTTTATGTGCTTAATGTACTTATTTTTTAATATAATGCTACTAAGTTTGTGATTTCTTATTTAAATTTTATCAGGATGCAATTGGAATGTTGAAGTTAAAAAAATCAAGCAAAATGGGCTCAATTGGAACAAAAAGCAAGAAAAAAAGGCCTAATTGAAAAGTTACAGAATTGGTGGTTGATGAAAAAATCAAATTTTGATTTTGCCAAGTCCTATAATTAGAAAAATATCTAATTTTTTATTGGTTGTTAAACATAATTTTAGGAGGAAATCATGCTAAAATTAGCTTTTGAGAGGTGTATAAAAGCCTTGTAACTTTAGCTTTGAAACACACAGACTTGAGACTTGAATTCAAAATAATTTTTCCTTTCTTACGTCTGTAGCTTGTCAAGCATTCTGCCATTCACTGTCTTCTTCTTTTTTTCTTATTTTGGTGTAATTGCTTTTTAAGTCCCCTTCTTTTTTCACTTATCATCATTACATTAAAATCCATTCTCATAATCCAATAAAGCATGATTAATCTCATGCTCAACTAATCCCCCCATTTAGCTTTAAACTGGTCATCGTTTCGATCAAGAATTGTGAGAAATGGATCCGTGCTAAAACCTTACAAGATAATATTTATTATTTCTTCGGAATATAGGATATTTACATTCATCCCTCAAAGTTAATCCAATTTCAGCTCAAAGTGCACATTGGGAAGGAGTTGTTTTGGTGTATAGTTGGGAAAATGAGTTGGTCGTCTGCTGTATTCGAGTTCCTGCAAATAAATTGGTGTGTCTAGTTGGAAAAAGCTAGTTGGATTCCGTCAATGTAGATAGTGATCAAATTTAAACAACCCACGTGATTGAGGCCGTTAATTTGAGTTAGGCTCTTCTAGATCGCAAGGCTGCCGAGATCTTAAATTTTGGATGCGTGTTACGTGGTTAGATAATTGATAAGGGTTGGTTTGCAGGTCGTATCGAAACCAACTACACAAGGAAGAGTTGGCAGTTGAAGCTTCCTTGATTGCTATAACTATCTTACCATTTGGAAGGAAAAAATTCACTTTCAAGGATCGATTCAAGTTCAGAGTATACAGAGGCTAAGGCTAAGCATTCATATATTTGATTTACCAATTCAATTTAAATTACTTAATTTTATTTTGCAATTATCATTCTATTATTATTACGTTCTATTCAATTTTATTTTTATTTTCCTTTATCAACTAAAATCCCTTTTTATTTATTTTTTCAGCTTTGCACGTATAAGTCGTGCAGCTGCCTAGATTTAGGAATCTGGTCATGTAACACAAAAATTAGGAGTCTCAGTCCCTGTTGGATCGACCCTACGTTTCTATACTACTGTTTAATTTAGTTAGAGCGTAGGAAATATATATTTGGTGGTTTCTGTCACGCGAACGACCTAAGTTCGACCCCAAGCAACGGAGCCAAAATTTGATGGCTTATGCTGGAAATTACATAAATTAGGTGGAAAATCATATTTTTATGAGGGGAATCCACGTGGTTTTCCGTAAGCAATTTTGATGGGAGTATCCAAATTAATCAAATTATGAAATGTGAGTGTCTAAATTGTAAATTTTATTTTTTGAATGCTTAAAATGAAAATTTTTAATAATTAGATGACTATTTATGTAGTTTACCCTAACATTTTAATATGTCATACAACCTAAGGGATTTCTCTAAATTAATTAAGTTAATAATTTTATTGAATTAAAACATGTTTAGTAACTAAAATATTTTCATTAACATTGCGGTTACAAAATTTTAACAAATCATTTTACTGTCATATCAAAAGACAACTTTTCATCACTCGAAATGTAACGTTTATAATTTTTTTTTGATTTTAAAATTTAATTACTTAAAATTTGATTACAAATCTAGATATATTTAAATTATTTTTAATTAGTATGCTTTGCAACCCAAGTTTCTACGGTTAAAAATAAAGATTTGATAGAAGTTTAAAAGATCTTTCAAATTATGTTAAAATATTTAATATTTTCAATGTTAATAATTAAAAAATACTATTTTATTTTTAAAATAAAAATATTTAATAATTATAACTATTCCAATTAGTTTTAAAATATTTTTTTATGGAATATTATGTATAAACTTTTTATCATATTTTATAAAAAATTAAATAAAAATTATAAAATATTTTAATATATTTTAATTAATACATACAATTAACTTGTGTATTACATGGGAAAAAACTAGTATTGGGCTATATCAACATCATATTTCCACATAATATAAAAAATACATATAATATTATTTAAAGCCAGTGTATACTTTACCCCTTAAACTTTGCCACATGTAGATAGAGATGAGTAAAACTTGATTTAATTCGACTTTTTTTTTTTTTTTTAGAATTTCAAGTTAATTGAATAGAGTTATTCAAGTTATTCGGTTTTTTCGAATATCAAATTTTCGAGTTCGAGTGGAGTTGAATTTTACAACCCGAATAATTTGTATAACTTAAATAACAAATCGACATAAATATCCTTTGAGTCCCTAACAATTTTGAAAATATGCAAATTGGTCATTTAAAAATTACAAAAAAATTAAAATAATCTTCAAAAATTCAAAATATTTATAAAATATTTTTTCCAAATTTTTTTAATTATACAAATTCCAAAAATAAAATAAAATATTTAAAAATATTTAAAATATATAAAAATACTAATATATATATATTAAAATTTCAAAATGATAAATTAGATGCCTTAGACAAGTAAATTATAAAATTAAGTCTATCATACTAATTATCTTTGTTTTTCTCTTATTTTGTTTTCAAAGAGCTTTCAAATATATATATATATATATATATATGATATTTATGTTCTTTAACTCGAACAAATTTTTTTCAACTTAACTCAAATCTCATTTCACTCGATTCAAGTCGAAAATTTTTTAAATCGAGTTATGATAAAATTGAACTCGTCAACTCAATTAACTGAAGTCCTTTTACTTTATTCGACCGAACACTCACCTCTACTTGTAGTTAATTGGTATCTAAACTTTTTTGGACCTAATTGCCACTAAATTTGGAATCTGTCACATACTTTAGTACCTTTGACGTAATGTTGTTAAAATATGATGACATGGCCCTCGAAGAGGATAATATGACAACACATGGAAATCTTATAATATGGCATGTTATAAGTTTAATAAAAATATATATAAATTTATAAAAAACAATTATAAAAATTATTTCATGTTCGAAATGAATCCAAGCAAAGGGTGGTCAAATTCAATTGAACCTGGACGTTCAGTTGTCCAAATTCATTATGGACTTTTTTTAAAAAAAATTATATTTTTTTCCATTTTTTGTATTTTCCTAATTTTTAGAAAAAATTTAATTTTTTTTGCACTTTTCTAGATAATTTTTAGATTCAATAAATCCAATTTTACACACAAATTTTAAGTTGAAAATTGACTTAAAAAATTCGGAGCTAAATTTATTAATAACTTTAAAAACAAAATTAGAATCTCCGGAAATTTTCTTTAATACAAAGAAAACTCCTTTTGTTCTTCTCTTCAGTTTGGCTTCAATCTAAGGGTTGTCTAACTTGATCTTAAATAAATGTACATTGCTCTAAGGGTCATGTTGGCTTGTTCTTGAAACGAGTTTGGACCTCTTTTCTTTGGTTGATTTGAATCAAAAAATTATTTTCTTCATAAACGACTTTTTACTTCTTCTCCACGATTGAACAAGATCGGAAAGCAACTTATCTTCTAAACAAGTAAGGTGTTCGTTATAATTTCTTCAAGTTTTTGGCTTCTTCAAAGATTTCTTTAAAGATCTTTTGGGCTTCTCAAACTTGTGTATGTGTAAAATGGTTTAGGGTGACTCCTTTTTCATTGTACCAATTATATGAATAAAATATAGTTCTTGTAGAATTTAACTGCTCTATTTGATTATTCTATAATAATTTAAATTCTTTTATTTGTTATTTATCTATTAATTAAAGATAAAATAATCATTTAATAGTATCACTTAATTATTTTAATTAGTTAGTGATAACATGATTTTTTATTATTTATCTTTTAATAAATTTAAACTAATTAAAGAAAAATAATTATTACACAAATATGATGTCAACATTTCCTCCCATAATAACAATTTTGACTTGACATGTGACACTTTGTGATTGATCCTAAAATTTCCTTCTCTATATTAGTATTTGATTTTATATTCTTTGATATTCATACAATCAACTTTTATTAAAAAGATAAAATTATACAGATGTTTGGAATAAATCTACACATAATGACGTCTGGGTTTTTTTGTATTTGAACATTTATTTGCCCAAGTTTATTCTAGACGTGAAATAATTTTTTTAAATTTTTATTATATTTTTATTTAACTCTTGCCCCGTGCTGTAGACGACAAATTTTTTTGACCAATTATAAAATGCCACGTGTTAAGCCAAAATTACTATGGAGAAAGCCAAAATTACCTGGGGTAAAAATAATGGTGTCATAGTTGCGTCATAATTATTTTTCTTTAATTAATTTGAATTAATTAATAGATAAATAAATAAAAATTGCATATTATCACCAATTAAAAATAAATAATTAAGTAATAATATTAAATGATTATTTTATCTCTACTTCAATAAATTAATAAGAGACAAATAATAAATAAACAAGTTTAAATTCTTGTAGAACAATCAAATGAAGCAGTTGAATTCTATAATAACTCTCTTTTATTTATCTGATTGGATTAAATTCGCATTCCAATTCTGTTTAATTGTGAAGAAGAAGTTAAAAGTCGTTTATAAAGAAAGTCGCATTTCAATCTAAATCAACTGAAGAATGGAGGCCCAAACCTATTTCAAGAGTAAGTCAACACGACATTTGAAGCAATCCATATTCATCCAAGATCAAGTTAGATGACCCTTGTATCAAAAGTCAAACATGAAAAAAGAATTAAAGGAGTTTTATTTTTTATTTTTTGTACAGAAATCTAAATATTGTAACTTTCTTTTTGAAATTATCAATAAATTTAACTTCAAAATTTCGAGTCAACTTTCAATTTGAAATTTGTGTCAACAAACTTTTGGCACACCTAGTGGGACAATCTCTACATCCTTTCTCTAAAAAAGTCAAAAGTTAAAAAGTTGTGATGGCCTTAAAGATGATTATCATTAGTGACTGCGTCATAGTGTTTGAACACTATGTAGAGAAATAAGTACAAAATATTGAGAATTAAGAAGCAATTTTTACTACAAGTGTGATAGATCAGTTATAATATTTATATATGTTACAATGGAACACACGAAGTATTCCGAGAATCCAATTTAAAGGAGATCAAGTAATAGAATGAATTAACTAAGATTAAGCATGTAACACCCTTTACCCGATACCGTCACCGGAGTCGAGCACGAGGCGTTACCTGACTTAACTTACTAATTCAGGGCATAAAATTTGCTTTTAAAATTAATTTATTTACACTCCTTTAATATGTCCCTAAAAAGGGCCCTCAAGACCTTAAAACATGCAATTGAAATGGTTCGGAACCAAATCGGAAACATTAAAAATTTTCCGAATACTTAGACAAATCAAAATAATTTATTTCATTATTCCTTATAAAACTGCCCACCTGCGTCATAGTCACTAAATAAATCATAACTCGAGTCACAAAACTCAAAATTTAAATTCGTGAATTTTCCTTGAAACTAGACTCATATATCTTCTTACGAATTTCTTTCCAGAATTTTTGGTCTAGTCAATTAGTACAGTTTATTTGTTAAAGTTTCCCCTATTGCACTATTAGACTACTCTGACCTCTCCTCACTACGAATCAATTTTCTCCCTGTACAAAATTCAAATAACCATGCCGTTTATTTCTCTTGAAAGTAGATTCACTATGGAATCTAGAAATATAAACTATAACTCCTAATTCTTTTTGTACAATTTTTAGTTAATTTATAAAATTAGAATAGGGGATTCAAAAATCGCTCTGACCCTGTCTCACTAAAATTCAAATATCTTTTAATATACACTTCTTTTGCTTACTCTGTTTCTTTCATATGAAAATAGACTCAATAAGATTTAATTATATATATCATTCATCACCTAATTCCATTTCTAAAATTCTTGGTGAATTTTCAAGATCACGTCACTGCTGCTGCTCAATAATGTTTTAATGCTAATTTCATTTTTTATGATTTCTTTGTATTAACTACCATTTAGGCATACATAACACAGGAACATGTTCTTCATTAGCCATTTCAATAGCTAATCATTATCAAATATTTACATACCATTCTTTAGCCATATCATAAGGACATACACATAAAATGGCTAAGTCCCTATACATGCCATAACCTAGAACGTTTGTAAACGAAGATACCCATTTGGTAACTTGATAGTCGATAGTGTGAAGTGATCTCCAACGACCTCCAACCCGAGCTTGCTTTTAAGTACTCTGAAACATGGGAAAGTGAAAGAAGTAAGCTTATAAAGCTTAGTAAGTTCACATGTAAAATAATAAGCATTAGCAATCAATTTAGCTTACTACTATGCTGTCATAATTTGCTTAAATAATGTTTAGTTCTTACTTTCCCATCTTACTCATCAGTAACCTTACCAAAGGCTCAGAATACAAAAGCCACCTTACTTAATAGCTTGCTTACATATCTGCAACATCTCACTTAACACATGAGTACTCTTTCATAATATAGGCATATTGCCAATCATGTCATAAAGTGTCACAAACATAACTGAAAACTCATCACTTACTTAATACTTGATAATCTCAATTACTTACAATCTCAATATTAAATAAGCCTTAAATGCATACCTATACTCTTTCTTCATGTTCTCACCTTGTCGTTTCTTTGACTTACTTTTTGGATTACTCGAGAACCTTTTCTTTTTTTGAACTTACCATTGTCATGTCTTGACATGGTCTTACGTGGTATCCTTGCCTTATGAACTCACCAATGCCATGCCTTGGGCATGGTCTTACATGGGACCTTTGCCTTATAGTAACTCATCAATGCCATGTCTTGACATGGTCTTACATGATATCCTTGCCTTATAGAACTTATCAATGCCATGCCTTGGCATGGTCTTACATGATATCCTTATCTTACCAAATGCCATTTTCCAAACATGGTCTTACATGGTATCCTTAACCGTCAATTCCTCCTTAAATGCCATGTTATGAACATGGACTTCTTCGTCAATTCTTCTTTAATTGCCATGGTACAACCATGGACTTTGAGATATCAATGCCTTGTCAAGTCATAGCTAAAACATACTTGCTCAAATTCTCAAGGTTAGTCGCATAACTCAATAATAACAATACTAATAACAATAATTGCATAATAATAAAATGCTACTCAACTTACATACTTACATTCTCAATCTCATCTTATCATCAACTTAACTTATTCTCATCAAACTATGCTAGTCAATACTTTCTTGTTATCATACAAAACCATAATACAAAATATGGTCTTACATATAAATTATACAAATTCTCTTTCCAATATCGAATTATTATCAAACATTAATCATTATATCTGAAACTCAATACTAAGTATTTATGGCCAAAATATCAATTTATCATTCAAATATGCATAATTAAATGTTTATTAAACATATGAACTTACCTCGATACCAAAACGACCATTTTACCAACTTTCCCAATTTTTGGTTTTTCTCCCGTTCTAGGTCCAAATCTCACTTTTCGGGATTATTGAGCTTGGAAAGCTTGGAAACCCTAACCATGGCTTCCCCCATGCTATATTCGGCCTCCATGAAAAGATGGACCAATTTTGGCTTTATTTTCCCTTTTTAATTCTTTTAATTACTAAATGACCAAAATGCCCTTAAAGGCTTTTCTTTCAAATTTGTCCTATTCTTGCCCATTTTTGCCCAAACTTAAATATAATGGTCTAATTACTAAATAAGGGCCTCCACTTTAAGAACCCATTTCAATTAAAACCCCTTTATTGTCTAGAACACATATTTTGCTAATTTTACAATTTAGTCCTAATTATCAAATTAGGCACTTATACATAAAATTTCTTCACGAAATTTTTACACAATTATTCAATTCCGTTTAGGCCTTATTTCAGGATGTTACAAAACATACATATAAAGAGTCTAACTAGTTAATGGCCAAGCAACATAATACGACAAATTATAGAAAAGAGTGATTTAAACTAAATTATAACCTACAGGATTAAAATGCAAAAATACCAAACTTACAAACTTAATAATAAAAAAACACAGAGTAGCTAATTAATATCCACTTCAACAATCGGATTAGGGATCTCAATCGATCAATTTCCTAATTGGTTCAATTTTACCTCTTAATTATTATTTTATTTATTTAAGCAATTTAGTCTAATTTATTTCTCAAGATGAACCCATTTGGAGAGTTGCCCTTAGAGGAGAGGAAAAAAAACAGAAACACAATTATTTGTCATTCTCTTTGAATTACCTAAAAACATTATTAACAAAATTATTTTAAGACAAAATGTCAAATGTAATATGAAATAGACTTTTTGTTATTTTATTATGTTAAAATTTAAACGCTTAATCTATATTTTAGTTCCTTTTTTTCATTTTAGTCTTTAAAGCTTTTTTTAGTTCACTTCAATCTCTAATGTTATCACATGTTTTTAGTTTAGTCTTTTGAATGTTTAGGATTTAACGATTGAAATATTCAATTAATTATATCCTGCCATGTGACATATGATGATGTCATCATTTGAAAAACTTTAAAAAATCTTTAAAATATGAAAACAATTTAAAAATTACAAAAATGATTAAAAATAGATAAATTTTAAAATTTAAATTTACAAAAGTATAAAATATAAAAAAAATTACTAAAAAATTTATAAATCACATTTACTAAGCTTGAACATGAGATCATTGTCTTTTAAAAAGATATCACCTATGATTATTGTTTTGTAATTCAGTCATTTGAAATTTATAATTTATAGATATTTTTAAGTGATAAATTTGGATAACTTTTTTAATTATTTAAATAATTAAAAATAATGTTATTTATTATTTAAATTATAAAAATATATTTATTATTTAAATAATGAAAATTTTTAGAAAAAATTATATTGTGTTTAATTTTATAATTTTAATAATTTTTTATATCTTTTGTAATTTTTTTTATTTTAAAATATTTTAAGGTTTTTTTTTAGATGATGACACCATAATTATGTCATTGTATGATATGTGGTAGCATATGATTAGTTGGATATCTTAGTTTATCATTTTTTAATGTCTAAAAGACTAAATTGAGAATGTCTGATAATATTAGGGACTAAATTAGGAACGTCTAACAACGTTAGGGACTAAAGTGGGCTAAAAACTTTAAGGACCAAAGTGGGAAAAATGGTATACTTGAGGGACTAAAGTATGGATTAAGCCAAATTTAAAATTTAATCTTTCTATTTTAATTCCTTAAAAAAATCTTTCTACTTTAATATAAAATAATGTGGATTTTTATGAGCACTGTTAGAATTGTTCTCTGTTTAACGATAATCTGGACTGAAACTAGAATTGAACCGCCTGAAATAAAAGCAGGATTTGGGATTTAAACCACCGCAAGCCAAAGTTTCACTAAACTGAGCTAAGATTTTTAAAAGCAACTTTTCTTTCATCTGCTTCCTGAACTAAGTTGAAAAATTGGTATTCTAGAGAGGAAAAAGAATGGAATTTGCAGAGTTGAGAGAAGCCATAGAGCAAATAGAGGTGGTGGATTCTCATGCTCACAATATTGTTCCTTTGGATTCTTCTTTTCCTTTCATCAATTCACTTTCTGAAGCAACTGGCCACGCCTTATCCTTTGCTCCTCACTCCCTCTCTTTCAAGGCAAATACACCCTCTTCTTTTTTTCTTTTTAATTATTAGAAATCATCCCATTTTATCTTTTTTTTTTTTGGTTGACTAGTGCTATTAAACTGATGGAGTTTTTTTTTCAGAAAAAAAAAAGAAGCTTTTGGGACTTGGGTTATTTTGATTGAGCTGTATAAGTATTTGTGTTTTGTTTGACTTCGATTTGGGCTAGTTTCAAACGACATTCAGATTCTTTAATGCCTTGTTTCTTATATTTGTATAATAGATGGAGCCATGGAGAGCCAGTTATGAATCTTTTACTTTCTAAGCTTGTTATTAGAGATCATGATTGGTTTTGGTTCTAAGTTTAAAAATAATACCAGAAGAGTTAACTTTTCTTGACGTTTTTTGGGAATATGTTGAAAAGCTGCCGTTTGGAAATGAATAATAGCTAAAATAAATACTAGATTTTGTGTTATTTTCTTTTACTTGTAGAATAGAAGAAGACACTTTTTTCTACAAAAGTAAAAGAAAATGCAGTTTTTTAAATAACAAAGAGCGGGTTACCTTTAATTAGACTAATCATGTTATAATTGATGTTAAATTTTAACAATTTGTAAAAAAGTAGTAAATGTCAATCTTCAGCCTGATAGCTTTGAAAGTTGGGCTCTATCCTTATATTCTGACTGCGTAAATTTTGGTTTTTGGCAGAGGAGTTTAAGAGATATTGTAGAACTCTATGGCACTGAGTCATCATTGGATGCCGTGGAATAGTATCGCAGATCTTCTGGCTTGCAAGCCAATAGTTCAAAGTGCTTTAAAGTTGCAGGAATCTCGGCTATTCTCATTGATGATGGACTAAAACTTGACAAGAAGCATGACATACGGTGGCATAAAAATTTTGTTCCATTTGTTGGTAGGATACTCAGAATTGAATGCCTGGCTGAGGAGATTCTTGTTGGAGTAGGAAACCTTCTGAATCTTCCTTTTCAACTTGATATTATATTCTGATTTAAAATCTATCAGCATACTATTTCATGGAGCTAATTCATGGTTTACATTTTATTTCTTTGCAGATTCATTAGCACACACAAACGCAATTTTAGTGAATATGTTTTTACATCTTTTTACATTTTAGAAGCATGGGATTATCCATTTATATTTAGATGAGGAGGCATAGAAGGTAGCCTTATTGAGAAGTTAGCAGTTATGTTCTGGAGTCCATTTGCTGAGGGGAGGAATATTCATATCAATTTTATATTGAGTATTATATTGGCAACTAGTTTGCTGAGAGGGAGGGAGGGTGATAAATAATGATATAAAACCATTAAAAATTAAAGGGAGTATGGTTGCGGGAAGGAATGAGTGGAAGATGAGGACTGTGTTCCTGATGTGACTGGTTCTATGTCTTGGTCCTTGTAGGCAACCTCAAATATATGGTTTGGTTGGTTTGGTATAGGGAACCTTTATGCAGAGTGAATATGAAGTGGATATGTCTGTCTTTTCTTGAAAACATTAAATGGAAGACTTAGACCTGAGAGAAATATACCAGGGGTATCAAATTTGAGAAGTTTCTTTTTAAGTTCTTATTGATATTCACCCATGTTTCCATATGCTGCTGGCATAAGTGTGGTTGTCTGTTTTGATTTAGTGAAACTGACATTTTCACTTTGTCCATCATAAGTTGTCCTGGTTCTGTTTGCTAGGTATGTTTATACATCTTTCACATTGGTCTGTACTTATACTGGATGCAATCTCTAAGACTTATTTTTTAAACTTATCCTCTTCTATGAGTTGCGTTGACCCACAATAAATTCTTCAATAACTTATGCCTGTGGACTTTTGAGGGTCTAGTCATAATTTGCAAGGTTGAGGTCCTGGTCTAAGCTGCATCTTTGAATCCAATTACGCCTCAAGATTTCTTGGTAATATCGGGTTTTCAATAGTTTGATTTTTTTATCATTGCTATTATGTATGTTTACAGGAGATGCCAGCTGGATCTAATTGGACATTGGATGCATTCACCGAAGCATTTTTGAAAAGCTTGAGCTCATATCCTTCAGAGATGGTATAGACATTAATACGGTCATATTTTATTTGTCACAGATATATAGTTTGAAGAAGTGTCATGCACTTTTAAGCTTTTACCACAAATTATCACAGAATGACCTTGCCATGCATTACTGAAAGACACCTATTTCCAGTGTATTTATTTTCACGCTATGAATTTTATCTGCTTCCTATAATTGGGTTTTAAAGATAGTGCATGTAACTTTGGTTGATTACCAATTCATGGTTATTGAAGTTGGGAATTGATAAAGATGAACAGATAAAGAGGAGCTTACTATTTTAAGTGGTTTCTTTAACTCAATGTTACAGTTGCAAATGAAATTGTTGGCTTGAAAAGCATAGTTGCATACCGCAGCGGTTTAGAAATCAATCCATATGTCACCAAAGAGAATGCTGAGATTGGTCTTTCTGAAGTTTTACAAAGTGAGTAGCATTCTGATTGGATGTTCTGTATTCAGCATAGGATGTAAGTAACAATTTCCTATTTCAGGTGGGAAGCCTATATGCATTACAAATAAAAGCTTTATTGACTATATTTTCACACGTAGTTTGGAAGTTGCTTTGCAGTTTGATTTGCCCATGAAAATACACACAGGGTAAGACAGACTTAGCATTTAGATTGTAATATGTTCACAAATAAACTCTAAATGGCTCAGAAGATGAGGAAATAAACTTGGAGTCTGGTTGCAATATGAAAAGTGGTATGGGAAAAATGGTCAGTTGAAATTGAAGTTGGTATTAATTAGTGTTGGTATCTATGAAGAAGCAGTGGCCTGGCTTGTCTGGTCCCCTTCTAAAAGCACCAGATACAGACATCTCCTAGTCCTTATCTGTGAGCTGTCATCAATAGCACTAAAGCAACCTGTATGCTCTTTCAGAATTTGTTCTATCCTTCATTTCTCATTTTTTTATTTTCTTCCCAATTAGTTTTAGAGACAAAGATTTGGATTTACGATTATCTAATCCACTTCATCTCCGGACACTTTTAGAAGATAAAAGATTTTCTGGGTGTCGCATAGTTCTTTTACATGCATCATACCCATTCTCGCAGGAAGCTTCATATCTGTCCTCTGTTTATGCCAAGGTGAAAATTATACCGCCAGTGGATCACTTCATTTGTTGAACTTGGTATTCAGTTTGCCATGTTATGTTCCTATCCATGTAGTCGTTTGTTCTTTCAGGTTTACCTTGACTTTGGGTTGGCGATTCCCAAGCTCAGTGTACATGGGATGATATCCTCGGTCAAAGAACTTTTGGAGCTGGCCCCCTTAAAGAAGGTGAAAATACTCGAAGGAAATATTGAGAACTTTGTACTTTTTTTTTTCTAAAGAGTTTTATCCCAGTTCTTCAGCACAGTGAGAAAATATGAGTGTTTGTCCACAATATCCAACCAACCTCTCTTACAAGGGCAGTTGTGATATGATTACAATTTTAACTACCACATCTATGTTTCTCCCTGGTCAATATACTTAGCTTTTCCCTTACTGTAGTTAATTTTGTAAACTCATCAATTGCATATGCTTCTCGTTGTTCGTAGAATATGCTTCACTTGATAGTGTATAGGAGGAAAAATTATGATTTTCATTGTCACTTTGTCATACGCGATTTTGTTTCCTTTCCTTCTTTCTTCCCACTAAATTTGCCCTGAGTTGTTCCCTGGAATAAGTTTCTGTTGCATTTCACACAGGGGAAGCTGTCAATATTTGATATAAAAGGTCTAATTTTTCCTTTTACATGTATGCTATGTTTATTTTACAGTAATTGATCTCAAACACAAAATTGCAGGTGATGTTCAGCACTGATGCATATGCAACTCCTGAAACATACTACATAGGTCCGTTTAAGTTATCATCCACTGACATATCATCAAATAGCTCAAGAATCATTGTTCTTCTCAATTTGCATCTGGTTTTTAATGCATTCTATTGTTAAAATTCTCATGTCGCAGTTCGATCACTCATAATGCCTTGAATATAATTTTTCTTGATGGCTCTCGCTTTCACTTTTGTGTGTGCTTTGCGAGAGATCTAGATTCTTGACATAGATAGTCAAACAAATTCTTGGTATTGCAAGAAATGATCAATTTTCAAGTTGAAAATTTTTGGTATTTATTGAAGATTCTGACTACACAACACAGAATTACTCTTCAAAAATAGCCATTCAATATGATGATTGATGAAACCAGAAACTACTCAATTAGACGCTACTTTCCTCTCGAATGTTTATTAATGTATAACACGTAGACATTTTTCTATATGGATCTGTGTTTATGTTGGTTGTTTATGAATTATGCACAAACGTAAAGCTTATTTCTTTTTTGATCGAGTATGTGCCTAGCCACATGCATGAGTTTGGCCTGAACCTTTCATTCACCATGTGAGAAAAGAGACTAATTTGTTAAAGCATTGGAAAAGTATAAAGCCTTGACATATCAGTCTATTTATTTGATAAAACTTGCGAAGCATAAAAAGGAAGTATTCATTAGAAAGCAATTGATTCTTCAAGTTTTAGATCCCATTGCTTGCTTGAAGTACATTCTTTATAACAATAGTGCGAAATGTTTGACCTATTCCTCTTTCAGGTGCCAAAAGAGCTCGTGAGGTTGTCTTTTCTGTCTTACGTGATACATGCATCGACCATGTTCTCTCCATTTTTGAAGCTATTGAAGCATCCAATGATATCTTCGCTCAGAATGCAATTCAGTTATACAAGATCAGTATTGGGAGGGAACTTTTTTATTCAAAGGCTAGTGAATCTCCTAGTTATATGATAGGGACAAATGTTCCAGAGCATGGTGTTTCCCTTGTTCGTATAGTGTGGGTTGACACTTCTGGACAACATAGATGTTGTGTAAGGTTTCCTTGTCTTACTATAGATATAAATCAATTATTCTTTGACTTTCCTTTGTCAGTATCTTAGAAATGAGGAAAATGAAAAAATTACTGGATGTAATTTCCAGTTTGTGATGAAATTAGAGATGAATACTCTAATGTATTTAGGAAAAACTCTCTCAAAGTATAAATCTCTGAGAAATATGTACAATTATATATACATGTAGGATTTAACAACTAAGGAAATAATATCTCTTAATTAGAATATCTAAAAATATCAGTTGTAATCTCAAAAGATACTATTTAATAATATCAAATAATCAAATATTCTCAACACCCACCCTCAAGTTAGTGCATAGATGTCTCGCATGCCTAACTTCCAAAGCAGATTATGATAAGTCTTACAGTTGAGCCTTTTAGTAAAAATATCAGCCAACTATTTTTCGGATGCTAGGTAAGATAGACTTAAGTCAGCACTGGCTACTTTTTCCTTGATAGAATGACGATCTATTTTTGATATGTTTGGTTCTATCATGCTATGCTGGATTTTGAGCTATGTTGATGGCCGCCTTGTTGTCATAGTACAAGGTTGATCTATTTTCGTTCAACAACTTCAGCTCTTCCAATACTTTTTGTAGCCATAAAAGCTCACAAACTCCTTGAGCCATGGCCCTATACTCAGCCTCTGCACTTGATCGAGACACAACACTTTGTTTCTTGCTCTTCTAAGTGACTCAGTTTCCTCCCACAAGAATATAATGACCCGTTGTAGACCTTCTGTCGTCAAGAAAGCCAGCCCAATCTGCATCTGTAAATACTTATATCTTGAGATGACTATTTTTTGAGAAGAAAATACCTTTGCTCGGTGTAGACTTTAAATAGCGCAAAATTCACAATATTACCTGCATATGAGCTTCATGAGGATCATGCATAAACTGGCTTACCAAACGAACAACATAGGCTATATCATGTCAAGTATGAGCGAGATAAATTAAATGTTCGTCGAGTCTTTGATATCTCTTTTTATCCACCATTTTGCCGATCTTTGCTTGTAACTTGTGATTACTCTTAATAGGTGATTCTGCTGGTTTGCAACCTAACATGTCAGTCTCTGTCAGAAGATCTAAACATACTTTCTTTGGGAAATAAAAATTCCCTCTTTCGATCTGGCCACTTCTATTCAGAGGAAATATTATAACTTTCCCAAATCTTTGATATCGAATTCCTGAGCCAATTGTTTCTTAAACTGGGTCATTTCTTTCTTGTAATCTCCTATCATAATTATGTCATCATCATAAACTATAAAGAGAGTAATCTTACCTTTGTGATGTTTTATAAAGAAAGTATGATCAGCATTACTTTGTAGATAGCCAAACGACACTATGGCCTTACTAAATCTGTCAAACCAGGTTCTGGGAGATTGCTTTAGTTCATATAAGGCTTTTTTTTCAGTTTACATACCTTCCCTTGAGTATCTTTATCCTCGAATCTTGGAAAAACTTTCATATACACCTTTTTTTAGGTCTCCATGTAAGAAGGCATTCTTTACATCAAACTGCTGTAAGTCCCAGTCGAGATTTGCTATATATGATAAAAGGATCATAATCATGTTCAATTTAACAACTAGAGAAAATATTTCTTGATAATCCATTCCATATGTCTAAGTGAATCCTTGCGCTACTAATCTGGCTTTGAGTCTTTTAATTGAACTATCAATCTTATACTTGATAGTGAACACCCATTTGCAGCCAACCAATTTTTGCCCCTCAGGAGGATTAACCAGTTCCCACGTCTCATTTTTTGCTAAAGCCTTAATTTCTTCAATCATAGCCTAACTTCCACCTTGGATTAGTGATAGCCTCTCTACAATCTTGTAGAACAGACATAGAGAATAAAGACAAAGCAAAAGCTCTATAGGATGGGGATAAGGAATCATAAGAGACGAAGTCAGAGATAGGATGTAAAGTGCAAGTTCTAACACCTTTTCATTGGCTATTGGTAAATCCAAATCAATATTAGCTTGAGGTAAAGAAGACTCACCTGACAGTGAAGAGTCAGGGTATAAAGTAGATTGCATAATGACATCTTCTTTCTTGCCTTTTCTAGTGTTTGTCTGTAAATCAGGCCTATCCAATAATCGTCCACTAGTCTTATCTTGAACCAAATTCTCTGCTGGAACTAAATTCTCCCTCAAAAGAGTAACAGAACAAGGTGTTATCTCTTCATTTTCAACAACCTCCCCTTGAAGAGATGGTTGTGATGAAGAAAAATAGGGTTTATCCTCACGAAATGTTACATCTATACTTACATAATACTTCCTAGACAGGCGGATGATAACATTTGTAACCCTTCTGTGTGGGAGAGTATCCAATGAAAACACATTTGACTACGCGAGGATCCAGTTTGCTCCCATGTCGAAGATGAACGAAGCAAACACAACCAAAGACCTTTGGTGAGACTGGGTAATCCGTCTTGCCTTGTAAGGTTTCTATGGGGCTTTTAAAATCAAGGACCCGAAGAGGCATCAGATTAATGAGATAAACCGCAACCAAAATAGCATCCCCCCATTAAGGCTTTGGGAGATTCATAGTGAACGTAAGTGATTTAGCAACCTCCAAAGATGCTGATTTTTTTTTGGCAACACCATTTTGAGCACTTGTACCTAGACAACTGGTCTAAAATTTTAACCTTAACATCAAACTGACTAGTAATCAACTTATGAAAAGAACGAAAACACGAGAAAACATCACTTTTAGATTTTAATAAAAATACTCATGTCATCTGAGTGCAACAATCAATAAAAGTAATAAGCCAACGATAACCAGATAAAGAAGTAAGGCAAGTAGGGCCCCAAACATTCGAATGAATAATCTCAAAAGGAATAGTACTTCTATTTTTACGCAAAGGATAACTGTTTCTTGTATGCTTAGCAAACTCGCAGGCATCACAAACTAAAGAGTCTAACTGAGTTCTTGAAAACAAATTAGGAAACATCTTGGCAAGAATAATAAATGATAAATATCCTAACCGCCTATGCCACTGAATTATCTCCCAGTTGACATCTTTATTATCTCCAAATAATGCTCGAGACATATTGGATGATCGATCTAGGAGATAAGCCATCATGCAATCCACTACTGCCAATCGTCTTCCAGTCTAGAGGTGCTGAAAGACACAATGATCTGGAAAAAGTTCAAGTTTACAATTTAAGGTTTTAGTGATAGTGCTAATAGATAAAAGGTTAATCGGGAATTTAAGGACAGGGAGGACAAAGGATAAAGTGATATTGGGAGTACAAACAATAGAACCTGCTCTAGAGATGAAGGTAAGGGAGCCATCGGCTAATCGCATACTATCTTTAGATGGACAAGTAGTATAGTTAAATAAACTTTTATTTGACCCTATCATATGTCTATTCGCACTGGAATCAATAATCCAAGAGTCAGAAGTAGATGGAGCAGTTAAAACAGTACTTTAGTTCGCATGATTAGACTTGGCAATCGAGGTAGAGTCCAATTGAGACAAGAAGCATCAAAGATGTTGAATCTCGTCCAAGGTAAAACTTCCAGTAGAAGTGGATTTATTCTCTGTTGTCATAGAGTTTGACAAATTTGTTTAAGGCCGAGAATTACCCCCTCGTTTTCCACAACGACCATGAGTGGGGTGACCATGCAACTTTCAGCACGAATCTTTAGTGTGCCGAGGCTTACCACAGTAGTCACACACCAAGTGATCTTTGGTAGACTTACCACCCGATGGGCCATCCTGATTAGCAATGAGGTTAGCTTTCTCTAAAGGTGGATAATAAAGCGTGACACCACAACAACTCTCCTCCTGTTGTACATAGGAGTATGCCATATGAAGAGAAAGGAACGGAGTCTTGTTAAGAACTTGAACCAAATTTGATCATACTTAGTATTCAACCCAGCTAAGAAATAAAAAACACGCATTTTCTACCATTTTTTGAAAATTTTCGGCATCATTGGCATAATTCGCTTGAAAATCTTGAGAATCAAGTTCCTGCAACAACCCACTTAATTTAGCAAAATATTGAGAAATCGTTAGCTCCCTCTGTTTTGTAACATGGACCTTATTAGGAATTTCAAAAATTTGCGCATCATTCCCAACACGAGAGCAGGTGAGAGCAGCAGCATTCCAAATCTTTTTTGCAATATCAAGCAGCAAATAGGTTTTGGAAATATGGGGTTGCATAAAGTTGATAAGTCATGCCATAACAAGAGAGTTCGTTGAATCCCACTGGCTAAAGGTTGAATCAGTGAGTTTAGGTTTCGACGATTTACCAGTGAGGTACCCCTGCAACCCATGAGCCTTGATAAACAACAATGAGGACCTTGAGCAAGCAAAGTAATTATATCCATCAAGCTTCACAAGACTAATTTGCAACGAAGGATTATCGGTTGGAATCATAAGATTTTCGTCTATAGACATAGTGCTGGAAAAAAACAACTAACCCCCCAAAAAAAAACTGCTTGCACAATTAGAACAAAAATACCCCCCAAAAGAAAACCACCAAATATATCCTTCCCAAAAAATTTAGCAAAAAATACACTGCCACTTAGAGGAGAATGACCGGAATAGAGTAGAGAGCACAGCAAAGGCATTGGAAAACACACGGTGGCAGCAGGTGGAGTCCACGCGCAGCGCGTGAAACGGAGCAGCAGAAGCTTGTGACAACACGTGGGGCCCATGCGTGTGTCTTCTGGTCACTGGAGTCTATGGTTTTGCCGGCGAGTGGATTCCAGCTCCAATGGTAGGGGTGGTGAGAAGAAAAAATAAGGCTAGGGTTGAAATTACCAAATTTGTGTTTATAGGGTTTGTGGGAAAAAAATTAAAATCAGAAAAAAGATCTCAAAAATCGGATAAAAATCGATACCATGATGAAACTAGAGATGAATACTTTAATGTATTGAGAAAAAAAAACTCTCTCAAAGTATATATTTCTTGGAAATATGTACAATTATATATACATGTAGGATTTAACAACTAAGGAAATAACATCTATTAATTAGAATTTCTAAAAATATCGGATACTATTTAATAATATTAAAGAATCAAATATTCTCAACAGTTTGTATGAGCAAATCTTTAATTTTCGAAGTGAGTTGATCCCCTTCCTTCTATTGATATCCGAAAGGGTAAACTATACTTTTATTCTGTTTCTCCCTAATTTATTTAGCATTATTCATGTCGAAAGAATAAAAATACATTTTAGTTGCATCTCCTAATTATCTTTTAACATTTCAAGTTGTTCCAAAGAAACGCTTTGCTTGATGTTGTGAAGAAAAATGGTGTTGGTTTGACTTCTGCATGTATGGCTATGAGTTCGTCTATTGACGGTCCAAATGATGAGACTAATCTGATCACAGTGGGTGAGATCAGGTGATGCCCGATCTATTCCATGGTACCATATATTCAAGGAATAAATAAATGGTTTCTACAATGTGAAGCATTTGTATCGACCTTTGAACACCTTCACATATTTTTCATGCAATTATATCATTCCAATTTCTTCAAAAGAAGCTAATTATATCATTCCAATTATATCATATTGCCATGACCGTGATCATCATTGGTACAAGCTAATTTTCATTATTTCTTCAAAACAATGTCATAGAAAAAAACAAGAGGATATGGTTTTGGCTGATATGCACCTTAGACTGTGTGAACCATGGGAATACTTGCCTAGAGAGGCATTAAGAAGGGTTTCAAAAGTTTTAAAAGATGAGTTTAACTTGGTATGTCGGGTTGTTTGTCATACTTGTCATGGGGTTGAACTAATAAATGGTACATGCACAGAAATGAATGCGGATTTGAAAATGAATTTTATCTCTTGAAAAAGATCATAAGGTGGTTATATATGTGGATTTGTTCCATTTATTTTACCAATCTGAGGTTCTGCACAATTTAAGAAAATTTTACATTGAAATTTTGCGAGAAAGGAGATGGAAGAGTCTTTGGGTGCCAATTGACTCAAAACCTTATCGCTCCTCTTACGGATTTGATCTTTGTCTCCACTTTATTTCAAGAAATTATTGCTGCTCTCAATTCCTTGAACGTTGTTGTTGAACAGGTACAGATTAGAAGTCATATATGCTCTGATACCATGATAGAATTTCAATGAACAAAGAATTCTTCAAGAATCAATACAGAAACACAGTAAAGAAAACGAAGGTATTATTCTATTATTTCTTGCCTATTCTCTATGTACAGCGTATTTGCCTTATATAGAAGAAGTAAGCTTAAGTAGACCTACAACTGCTGCTAACAACTTCTTAACAGATTGATAACTGCTAAACCAATCCATAACAGGGTTTGAGTGTTAGATACTGTATGTGCCCGACGTGGGTATTTTCAATTCTTTGAAAGTTTTTCATGTATTTGAAGGGTCATTATAGGGTTGTATCCTCATACCCATTTCCGAAACAAATGTAGCAGAAATGAGTGTTAGACCCCAACACTTAAAGAAAAATGTAAGGGTTGGCGCAACATAACTTTCTATCAAACTGATCGTGCGTGTGGCCAAGCATATCCTTTATGGTCATATTTAACTGAACTAATTTGTCTTCATTGTGCAATTTTTTGATTGAGCATCTCCATCAAGACATGAAATAATCCAATATAAGAATATATCGTGATCAACTTTGAGTTTGCCTGGATCAACTTGGCAATATAGGATCCAGTAGTAGTGAAAGCATCGAGCATGAGTGCATGTAATGAAGATCTTTTCTTCATGCATTACTTTCTAAAATGAAATAGAATTTGAAGATGGTTAAGTTTCTTGCTTTTCGTGTAAGTGGCTAGAGACAAAGGTCTAGTACAGTTTTTGATCAGTAATGCATCACCGATGACAAATAATTGCTTGCATATGATATAATGTAATAATTATCCATGAAACTATGTTCCTTTTTCTTAGTTAATCTCCTGATGACAGCATAAGTATAGTTCCTATTTAACTCGTAGTAGAGACAGAAATCATTTTTTTTCTCTCTTTTTACCTTCCTGTGTATGCTGCATTGTGTTTCTTTGGAAGTGCAAGTGTGATTATTAGCTGCTTCTGTTTACTTTAGCTTTAAAATTTTGCAGTTGCATGCAGAAGCTGGAAAAGGTCAGTTTGAAATAGCTCTGGCGCACACTGCTTGTACATATGCTGCTGACAGTTTGATTTTTGCGCGCGAAGCTGTTAGGGCGGTTGCAAATAAGCAGGGACTGTTGGCAACTTTTGTCCCGAAGTAAGTTGCAGTTGTTTCTCCTTATTTCAATCAACGCTTGCATCGTTGCCCTCATGGTCTACATCTATAGTTTCCAATATTTTGGGATAAGCACATGCAGATAGAAAGACATAGGGATTTAAGAATGATGAATAGTTGTCCGAACATGGCTGATCATTATGATTATTATTTTTTGAATATAGTTTAAATGGTTCGTTCAAATTTGTGTTTGCTGATGAAGGATTCATTCAATTTCTATACGAATAATACTAATTTATTCTAAAATATTCAAACTTCCAAATTAAAACTAAGTGGTTAATATAACAATGTATAGATGATTATGGGAACACTCTTTTGGTAATCATTTGAGCTAAAGTCTATGTCAAATGTCTAAATCGCAACCATGAGGCTTTCTTGCATGTCCAGCTTTTTGGAATTCTAGAATACCTAACACTTTTGACCTATTCCTCTGCCTAGGTACGCTTTGGATGACATAGGTTCAGGATCCCATGTGCATGTCAGTTTATGGCAGAATGGATGAAATGTTTTACAGCGTCCAATACATCTAGTCAGTACGGAATGTCGAAAGTTGGGGAGGAGTTCATGGCCGGGGTTTTGGCCCATCTTCCTTCAATTTTGGCATTCACGGCACCACTTCCAAATAGGTTTATTCTATTCTTCTAAATATTATTATATTTTTGTAATAAATTTAAGATCGGACTTAACCTGACCGATATGAAGGATTCTCCCCCCTAACATATATTGGAGGGACTACCTATTCAATTTCTGGCCTCACTTTCATCTACTTAGGTCCTACTTCAACTTTTATTTGTCTTCAGTTATGACCGGATTCAGCCTAATACATGGAGTGGAGCGTATCAGTGCTGGGGAAATGAAAACCGAGAGGCACCTGTAAGAACTGCATGTCCATCGGCAGTTCCAAATGGTTTTGTGAGCAACTTTGATATCAAATCTTTTGATGGATGTGCAAATCCACACTTGGGATTGGCTGCTATAGTTGCTGCTGGAATTGATGGCCTGCGGAACCACCTTCCTCTGCCTGAACCTATTAGTAAGAACTATTTGCATTTTTCTGTATTACCACTTGGGCTACCAAATGTTTTATACTTGAAATTTATAGGCATAACTCACAAATACCTATAATATCTCTGAGACTGAACAAAATGCACTCGTCCGCAAAGAATGCTAGAGACTGTTGTGGCCATAACTCATAACAAGATCTTCATATATATGAAAATCTCTCATCCAATGGTCATATGTAGGATATTATGAATTCTCAGATGATAAGCAGTTCTCTTAAACACCGTAAGCTGTTAAGCTCTTAGTACTGCAAAGATTGAAGTTAAGATTCTTATTTTCTTTTCAACGCATTGAATAAATCGGCTAAAAAGTTATGGTAATGGTTCCTTTGACTAAATGTTCACTGTATAAATTTTTATACAGAAGTCCCTGACAATAGTGTCTTCTTGTGTTTTATCAATGAAAAAGATGAAAATCCGGCTACGCTCGACCAGAAACTACTGAGACTCCCAACATCGCTTTCTGAATCCATAGAAGCTCTTGAGAACAACAATGTGTTGAGGGAGATGATTGGTGAAAAGCTTTTCACGGCTATAAAAGGAGTTCGAAAGGTAAGTTCCGACCATTGTTTCCAAAATGTTAATATTTTATATAAAGTTTCAATGCATAAACTGATGCCGAGCGTGAAATTAATACTTATATACAGGCAGAGATTCAGTACTATTCAAAGAACAAGGATGCATACAAGGAACTTATACACCGTTATTAAGATGCCTATGATATCGGTCTTTGTGCAGTTCCGTTAGGCAAACTCTATGATCTCTGTGCTTGGTATTCCCATTGTGTTTAAAAATGGAAATGGTGTTGAGAAATAACACGGAAAATAATCTAGAGGTTCTCAAACTTTAATCTCATTTGTTTTAAGAGGTGGATCATATACCGTTGGGTATGTTGCATGTTGGGGAGTGCATAAACCTGCGTGATATTGAGACTCCTGCTCTTTTACAAGGGATTAGATAATCTATTTAAGTATTCGAGTAATGAATATAATGTCGAAGATCACCTTTTAGAACGATTGTATTAACCAAGTTCGAGTGGTATTTATGTAATTTGAGTACGGATAGCAACACCTACACTTTTTCTTTTCTTAGGGTGTTTTATCCATTGGGTGGAAAAATACTTTTGGTTAAAAGTGATTTTCATTAGAAAAACAGTAAACAACATTTGACTTTTTATTTAGATGTTTTTGATTTTTTAGTTTAGAAGTGAAAATTATCAAATGTTTTTATTTATTTAATTATTTAAAAATATAAAATATAAAATTTATATTTTATATATTATCATATTAAATAATTTAAATATTATTTATTTTAAATTATTTAAATCTTATTTGTTACTATATTTAAATTTTTAGATATTATTAATTTAACAAATTATTTATATTAATTATTTAGAAAATATTTAAATTTATATTTCATATATCATTATATTAAATTATTTAACTATCATTGATTTACCAATTTAGTTTAGAGTACTTAATTTTATTTTTCAATGATCATTCTGTTATTACTACGTTCTATTCATTTTTATTTTTATTCCTTTATCAACTAAAATCTTTTTTTTTTTAGCTTTGCACATACAAGTCATAGGCACGACAGCTGCTTAGAATCAGGAATCTGGTCATGTAAACACGAAAATTAGAAGTCCCAATCCCTATGGGATCGACCTACTTCTCTATACTACTGTTTCATTCAATTAGAGCAAAGGAAATTTATAAACATATTCATCCAACTCTCATTTACCACTCCTCAGTCCAAACGTTCTCTAATATTTGTTTCCGGTAAATTCCCTCTTTCCCAAGTAAACCAAGTCCCAAAATAGCCAACATCTACTAAGTCAACAGTCAATATGTACTAGTTTCAACCAACTCTACTTGTACCAGATAAATTTGTCTAAAAAGAGGAGGAGATAAATTTTGGGCTGTTGGTTTTATCTTAGAGAAAAAGAATTTAAAAAGAGGAAAAAGATCATGAGATAATGAACTGACCCAAAAAGAAAGGATTTTTAAACCAAAAATTTTTAAACCAAAAATAATTTAAAAAAGAGAAAAGATAATTTTGGGCAGTTGGTTAAACCCTAGTACACTTGCTTATAAAAGGCCAATGAAGGAGACCTTAAGAGGAGATAGAGAACAAAAAGACGGGAAGATCTAAGGCAAGAGTAAGAGGGTTTGATTGAAAGAGGAAGTCATCCTCTCGGCTTACATAAAGCACTGTGCTGCTGAAGTGTGGACCAGCAGAAGCTGTTCTCTCGACGTTTTTCCATTACTTCCATCATGTTCTCTTGTGAATTGATTTGGTTGTAAACGATGGTGATGGTTTGGAATTTTATTTCCCAATTGATGAGTTAAATCTCATCGGGTTGAGATTATTTTGATGACACTTAACTGTTTTTAATTTTCATGGTATAGATTTGATTATCTTGCTGCCCATTTAATTGTTTAAGTGCAATCCTTAGGAATAGTTGATGGCATATTATTCTTGTTAAGTTAATTTAAGACGAAAAATGTTAGATTAATTATTGTATAAAGAACTTCTACTTTGACAAGACTCTATTTTTGCTGGATTTCTATTAAATATTAATGTCTAGATTTAAATTATTGTATTCTGTGTAATGAAGTTATTAGATTTGAACTTGTACGCCAAATGGCTTAAACATTATTTCAAATTGTTAATAATTTCATTCAAACTTCAGTAGAACCACAACTATCATATATATATATATATATATATATATATATATATATAATTGTAATAATTTTTTAGAGCTTCTGCCAAATTGTTTTGCTTTAAGCTAGTCCAATTTTGATTAGTGACACATCAAACTCAGATCCTATCATAGGGTCAGGTTTAGCATATTACACTTCAATATATTTATATATTAAGGAAAGTACAAAAATGCTCGAGTTCTATTTTAGTTATTGAACTTTTAATTTTTTCAATTTTGGTTATTAAGCTATTTGAAATCAATTTTATTTTACTACCAAACGTTAAGAATCACTGAAATTTAGCAAAAGTGCTAAAATGAACTTGTTTATTGGTCTAAGAACAAATTTAGCCCTCTAAAGTTAAATAAAATATCGATTTTATATTAAAAATTTATAAAAATATAAAAATTTATTAAAATTCTTAAAAGAGTAAAATAATATTTTGTATGAGCTAATATTCCACTAAATTTTTTCGGAACACATTGTTTTTATTTAATTTCTCAAATTTTTTTTAAAGTTTTAATTCCTCAATTATTAATGTCATTTCTTTGCTTTTTTATCAGGTCCATCACCTAAAAAAAACTTCATCGAGGAACAATAAAAAGAAAAATCAAACCTTCAAATGATAAATAAAAATTGAAACTAAAATTAAAAATAAACAAAAAAAAAATGTTTGAAAATAATTGAAAATTTTAAACAAACAACATTCTTCTTTAACAAATTAATGAAAGAAAATTGAAAATTGTTTCGGTCTTAATCTCAGTTAAAATCAATAAAAAATAAATAAAACCAAGAAATATATAATCCCAAAATTGATAAACACAATTAAACCTCAATTTCAATTTTTGCTCATCAATCTCAAAAACTCACAAACCAAAAACACTGAAAATAGAAAGTCAACTCAACTATTCAAAAATTTCACTCAACAAAAAGAAATAATCTAATATTCCAACCAAAATATATTAATTCTTCCTTCTATAAATAGAAGTTCCTATTAATAAATGGAATTTCTATTATCTTAAATTACAGTCGATAGTTGAAATGTTCCTTTCCAACGTAATAAAAATAAGAGTTAATTCAATGATAGTTAAATAATTTAATATAATGATATATGAAATATAAATTTAAATATTTTCTAAATAATTAATATAAATTATTTGTTAAATTAATAATATATAAAAATTTAAATATAGTAACAAATAAGATTTAAATAATTTAAAATAAATAATATTTAAATTATTTAATATGATAATATATAAAATATATATTTTATATTTTATATTTTTAAATAATTAAATAAATAAAAACATTTGATAATTTTCACTTCTAAACTAAAAAACCAAAAACATCTAAATAAAAAGTCAAATGTTGTTTATTGTTTTTCTAATGAAAATCACTTTTAACCAAAAGTATTTTTCCACCCAATGGATAAAACACCCTGTCGAGACTATTTTTAAATCGAGTTTTTGAAAATGGGAATCAACTTTAAAAACGAAAACGGGAGTCGCCACCAATCTTTTTAGGTGTGATTGGATCACCTTTAAAACATTTTGTTTTAAAATCATTAGTTTGGTCTACGAAATAAAAAGAACGGGTTCAGGAGTCGGTTACGTACGAGGAAGGATTAGCACCCTCGTATCGCCCAATAATTGGTACCTAATTAATTATCAAATGTCTTTAAGGTCGAAAATTAGAAATTTTAAGATGCAATCCTCTTTTAATATTTTTGATTTTTTGTTTTGAAAATTAGGGTTCACTTATATCAAATAAATGAAAATATTTCGTCCAATAAGTTAGGACACCATATTTTTAGGATATTTGGCACTAAGTTAGCCTTTTTGAAAATTCCTATCTTGAAACGACAAAACGCCACATCCAGTAAGTTAGGACACAACGCTTTGAAATTCCAAGATAGTTGCTTGTATTTTGAAAATTTTAAAAGTTTAGAAGGGTATTTGACTATTCGAACTCAACGAGAAAAATTGCAACCCAATAAGTTAGGGAACTACTTTTCCCGAAGTTTCCAAACACCAAGCATTGCCTTTTCATTTTTGAAAACTTTAGAGTCTCGTTTTTTAAATTGATGCATGAATGAGCATATTTACATTATGGAATAACATACAATATAACATATTATCATAATAAGTAAGTAAAAACATGAATTTAAACAAAATTTAAACAACGAACATAGCAAATTAAAAACAAGTAAAATATACATACAAAAAAATATACGATATACATTAAAAATGAATAAGTAAGCATAAAAACTTATAAGATATAATTCTATATACATTTTAATAAACCAATAGACACAAAGAAAAAAAAAACGGTGCATAGCATACAATTTAACATAAACATGCCTAAAATAACACCAAGATACATGCCAATTCTAAAATACGACTTCTAACAATAATTATAAAGTAACATTATAAATGATATGTAGGATTTAATCAACTAAACAATATCGAAATAATAAAAAAACAAAGATAAATAAGTAAAATGTATAAAATAAAAATAAATAGAAATAAGACATTTAAAAGTATAATATAAAAATGATAAAAGAGAACCCCTTTTTTAAAATAATGATATCTACATATAAGTTATATTATAAAATATAATAGTTATACATAAAAATGTACTAAATATTAATATTACATTTATTTATAAAACTTTAAAGATGTATATAACTAATAAAATAATATAATATATACTTTATAATAAAATAAAGGTAATATAAGGAAATATAATATAATATATATTAAAGAAAAGTATTATGATATATAGTAAAATATAATATGTAATAAAAATATATAAATAGAATATGACGAAATATAATATGATAAGGGATATAATAATAATATAATAAGTCTTTTTCATATAAAAATATAAGAAAATAAATAATCTATAATATATAACCTATAAAAGTAATAGAATAAGTATTATATACATATTTGAAAAATGATGAAATTAAAATAAAAAAAGGGGTTGAAAAACTAAGATAGACGAAGAATAAAATAAGAACAAACCACAGAGAGTAAGAATGCAAGAGGGAGAGAAATTTGAGTGAATGCTCTTAAGAATTCTTATTGCTTCCCAAAACTCCAGTGTGTTTTACAATGAAGGGAGAGGCCTCTATTTATAGTTGAGCCTCCCCAAATCCAACGGTACAGATCAATTACATCAACGGTTAAGATTAAAAGATATCTACAAATTAAATTTCCAAGATTACAAAATCATATCTTCTAAGATTGTATATCATATCTAAGATTGCAATCATATCTAGGATTGTATCATATCTAAGATTGCAATCATATCTAAGATTGTATCATATCTAAGATTGCATATCACATCTAAGATTCCATATCATTGAAGATTATATTTCCATATGAGTCAAGCTTGTAGATGGACCTTAAATCTTTTCAAGTAATGAGCCATTCCGATCGGGCCAAATTATATTTGTAATTTTGGACTGAACTTTGGACTTCGTTTTGGGTTTATTATTTTTGTTTTTAAACTTATTTCTGGGCTCGGACAAAATTGAGTGTCTACACACCCTAAGAAAAGAAAAAGTGTAGGTGTTGCTATCCGTACTCAAATTACATAAATACCACTCGAACTTGGTTAATACAATCGTTCTAAAAGGTGATCTTCGACATTATATTCATTACTCGAATACTTAAATAGATTATCTAATCCCTTGTAAAAGAGCAGGAGTCTCAATATCACGCAGGTTTATGCACTCCCCAACATGCAACATACCCAACGGTATATGATCCACCTCTTAAAACAAATGAGATTAAAGTTTGAGAACCTCTAGATTATTTTCCGTGTTATTTCTCAACACCATTTCCATTTTTAAACACAATGGGAATACCAAGCACAGAGATCATAGAGTTTGCCTAACGGAACTGCACAAAGACCGATATCATAGGCATCTTAATAACGGTGTATAAGTTCCTTGTATGCATCCTTGTTCTTTGAATAGTACTGAATCTCTGCCTGTATATAAGTATTAATTTCACGCTCGGCATCAGTTTATGCATTGAAACTTTATATAAAATATTAACATTTTGGAAACAATGGTCGGAACTTACCTTTCGAACTCCTTTTATAGCCGTGAAAAGCTTTTCACCAATCATCTCCCTCAACACATTGTTGTTCTCAAGAGCTTCTATGGATTCAGAAAGCGATGTTGGGAGTCTCAGTAGTTTCTGGTCGAGCGTGGCGGATTTTCATCTTTTCATTGATAAAACACAAGAAGACACTATTGTCAGGGACTTCTGTATAAAAATTTATACAGTGAACATTTAGTCAAAGGAACCATTACCATAACTTTTTAGCCGATTTATTCAATGCGTTGAAAAGAAAATAAGAATCTTAACTTCAATCTTTGCAGTACTAAGAGCTTAACAGCTTACGGTGTTTAAAGAGAAACTGCTTATCATCTGAGAATTCATAATATCCTACATATGACCATTGGATGAGAGATTTTCATATATATGAAGATCTTGTTATGAGTTATGGCCACAACAGTCTCTAGCATTCTTTGCGGACGAGTGCATTTTGTTCAGTCTCAGAGATATTATAGGTATTTGTGAGTTATGCCTATAAATTTCAAGTATAAAACATTTGGTAGCCCAAGTGGTAATACAGAAAAATGCAAATAGTTCTTACTAATAGGTTCAGGCAGAGGAAGGTGGTTCCGCAGGCCATCAATTCCAGCAGCAACTATAGCAGCCAATCCCAAGTGTGGATTTGCACATCCATCAAAAGATTTGATATCAAAGTTGCTCACAAAACCATTTGGAACTGCCGATGGACATGCAGTTCTTACAGGTGCCTCTCGGTTTTCATTTCCCCAGCACTGATACGCTCCACTCCATGTATTAGGCTGAATCCGGTCATAACTGAAGACAAATAAAAGTTGAAGTAGGACCTAAGTAGATGAAAGTGAGGCCAGAAATTGAATAGGTAGTCCCTCCAATATATGTTAGGGGGGAGAATCCTTCATATCGGTCAGGTTAAGTCCGATCTTAAATTTATTACAAAAATATAATAATATTTAGAAGAATAGAATAAACCTATTTGGAAGTGGTGCCGTGAATGCCAAAATTGAAGGAAGATGGGCCAAAACCCCGGCCATGAACTCCTCCCCAACTTTCGACATTCCGTACTGACTAGATGTATTGGACGCTGTAAAAACATTTCATCCATTCTGCCATAAACTGACATGCACATGGGATCCTGAACCTATGTCATCCAAAGCGTACCTAGGCAGAGGAATAGGTCAAAAGTGTTAGGTATTCTAGAATTCCAAAAAGCTGGACATGCAAGAAAGCCTCATGGTTGCGATTTAGACATTTGACATAGACTTTAGCTCAAATGATTACCAAAAGAGTGTTCCCATAATCATCTATACATTGTTATATTAACCACTTAGTTTTAATTTGGAAGTTTGAATATTTTAGAATAAATTAGTATTATTCGTATAGAAATTGAATGAATCCTTCATCAGCAAACACAAATTTGAACGAACCATTTAAACTATATTCAAAAAATAATAATCATAATGATCAGCCATGTTCGGACAACTATTCATCATTCTTAAATCCCTATGTCTTTCTATCTGCATGTGCTTATCCCAAAATATTGGAAACTATAGATGTAGACCATGAGGGCAACGATGCAAGCGTTGATTGAAATAAGGAGAAACAACTGCAACTTACTTGGGACAAAAGTTGCCAACAGTCCCTGCTTATTTGCAACCGCCCTAACAGCTTCAACGCAAAAAAATCAAACTGTCAGCAGCATATGTACAAGCAGTGTGCGCCAGAGCTATTTCAAACTGACCTTTTCCAGCTTCTGCATGCAACTGCAAAATTTTAAAGCTAAAGTAAACAGAAGCAGCTAATAATCACACTTGCACTTCCAAAGAAACACAATGCAGCATACACAGGAAGGTAAAAGAGAGAAAAAAATGATTTCTGTCTCTACTACGAGTTAAATAGGAACTATACTTATGCTGTCATCAGGAGATTAACTAAGAAAAAGGAACATAGTTTCATGGATAATTATTACATTATATCATATGCAAGCAATTATTTGTCATCGGTGATGCATTACTGATCAAAAACTGTACTAGACCTTTGTCTCTAGCCACTTACACGAAAAGCAAGAAACTTAACCATCTTCAAATTCTATTTCATTTTAGAAAGTAATGCATGAAGAAAAGATCTTCATTACATGCACTCATGCTCGATGCTTTCACTACTACTGGATCCTATATTGCCAAGTTGATCCAGGCAAACTCAAAGTTGATCACGATATATTCTTATATTGGATTATTTCATGTCTTGATGGAGATGCTCAATCAAAAAAATTGCACAATGAAGACAAATTAGTTCAGTTAAATATGACCATAAAGGATATGCTTGGCCACACGCACGATCAGTTTGATAGAAAGTTATGTTGCGCCAACCCTTACATTTTTCTTTAAGTGTTGGGGTCTAACACTCATTTCTGCTACATTTGTTTCGGAAATGGGTATGAGGATACAACCCTATAATGACCCTTCAAATACATGAAAAACTTTCAAAGAATTGAAAATACCCACGTCGGGCACATACAGTATCTAACACTCAAACCCAAGTCCAAATAACGCCAAAAGTGCCTCCAACAAATGAAGATATCAAGCATATATGACTTCTAATCTGTACCTGTTCAACAACAACGTTCAAGGAATTGAGAGCAGCAATAATTTCTTGAAATAAAGTGGAGACAGCATCAAATCCAGAAGAGGAGCAGTAAGGTTTTGAGTCAATTGGCACCCAGCACTCTTCCATCTCCTTTCTGCAAAATTTCAATGTAAAATTTTCTTAAATTGTGCAGAACCTCAGATTGGTAAAATAAATGGAACAAATCCACATATATAACCACCTTATGATCTTTTTCAAGAGATAAAATTCATTTTCAAATCCTGCATTCATTTCCTGTGCATGTACCATTTATTAGTTCAACCCCCATGACAAGTATGACAAACAACCTGACATACCAAGTTAAACTCATCTTTTAAAACTTTTGAAACCCTTCTTAATGCCTCTCTAGGGCAGTATTCCCATGGTTCACCAGGTCTAAGGTGCATATCAGCCAAAACCATATCCTCTTGTTTTTTTCTATGACATTGTTTTGAAGAAATAATGAAAATTAGCTTGTACCAATGATGATCACGGTCATGGCAATATGATATAATTGGAATGATATAATTAGCTTCTTTTGAAGAAATTGGAATGATATAATTGCATGAAAAATATGTGAAGGTGTTCAAAGGTCAGATACAAATGCTTCACATTGTAGAAACCATTTATTTATTCCTTGAATATATGGTACCATGGAATAGATCAGGCATCAGCCTGATCTCACCCGTTGCAGTCAGATTAGTCTCATCAGCTGGACCGTCAATAGACGAACTCATAGCCATACATGCAGAAGTCAAACCAACACCATTTTTCTTCACAACATCGGCAAAGCGTTTCTTTGGAACAACCTGAAATGTTAAAAGATAATTAGGGAGATGCAACTAAAATGTATTTTTATTCTTTCTGACATGAATAATGCTAAATAAATTAGGGAGAAACAGAATAAAAAGTATAGTTTACCCTTTCAGATATCAATAGAAGGAAGAGGGGATCAACTCACTTCTGAAAATTAAAGATTTGCTCATACAAACTGTTGAGAATATTTGATTCTTTAATATTATTAAATAGTATCTGATATTTTTAGAAATTCTAATTAAGAGATGTTATTTCCTTAGTTGTTAAATCCTACATGTATATATAATTGTACATATTTCCAAGAAATATATACTTTGAGAGAGTTTTTTTTTCTCAATACATTAAAGTATTCATCTCTAGTTTCATCATGGTATCAGATTTTTTATCCGATTTTTGAGATCTTTTTTCTGATTTAAAATTTTTTCCCACAAACCCTATAAACACAAATTTGGTACTTTCAACTCTAGCCTTATTTTTTCTTCTCACCACCCCTACCATTGGAGTCGGAATCCACTCGCCGGCAAAACCATAGACTCCAGTGACCAGAAGACACACGCATGGGCCCTACGCGCTGTCGCAAGCTTCTGCTGCTCCGTTTCACGCACTGTGCGTGGACTCCACCTGCTGCCACCGTGTGTTTTCCAATGCCTTTGCTATGCTCTCTACTCTATTCCGGTCATTCTCCTCTAAGTGGCAGTGTATTTTTGGCAAAGTTTTTGGGGAAGGATATATTTGGTGGTTTTTTTGGGAGGGGTATTCTTGTTCTAATTGTGCAAGCAGTTTTTTTTTTGGGTTAGTTGTTTTTTTCCAGCATTATGTCTATAGACGAGAATCTCGTGATTCCAACCGATAATCCTTCGTTGCAAATTAGTCTTGTGAAGCTTGATGGACATAATTACTTTGCTTGCTCAAGGTCCTCCTTGTTGTTTATCAAGGCTCATGGCTTGCAGGGGTACCTCACTAGTAAATCGTCGAAACCTAAACTCACTGATTCAACCTTTAGCCAGTGGGATTCAACGAACTCTCTTGTTATGGCATGACTTATCAACTTTATGCAACCCCATATTTCCAAAACCTATTTGCTGCTTGATACTGTGAAAAAGATTTGGAATGCTGCTGCTCTCACTTGCTCTCGTGTTGGGAATGATGCGCAAATTTTTGAAATTCCTAATAAGGTCCATGTTACAAAACAAGGGGAGCTAACGATTTCTCAATATTTTACTAAATTCAGTGGGTTGTTACAAGAACTTGATTCTCAAGATTTTCAAGCGAATTGTACCAATGATGCCGAAAATTTTCAGAAGATGGTAGAAAAGGCGTGTTTTTTATTTCTTAGCTGGGTTGAATACTAAGTATGATACAAGACTCCGTTCCTTTCTCTTCATATGGCATACTCCTATGTACAACTGGAGGAGAGTTGTCGTGGTGTCACGCTTTATAATCCACCTTTAGAGAAAGCTAACTTCATTGCTAATCAGGATGGCCCATTGGGTGGTAAGTCTACCAAGGATCACTTGGCGTGTGACTACTGTGGTAAGCCTCGGCACACTAAAGATTCGTGCTGGAAGTTGCATGGTCACCCCACTCATGGTCGTTGTGGAAAACGAGGGGGTAATTCTCGGCCTTAAACAAATTTGTCAAACTCTATGACAACAGAGAATAAATCCACTTCTACTGGAAGTTTTACCTTGGACGAGATTCAACATCTTCGGTGCTTCTTGCCTCAATTGGACTCTACCTCGATTGCCAAGTCTAATCATGCGAACTCCATCTACTTCTGACTCTTGGATTATTGATTCCAGTGCGAATAGACATATGATAGGGTCAAATAAAAGTTTATTTAACTATACTACTTGTCCATCTAAAGATAGTGTGCGATTAGCCGATGGATCCCTTACCTTCATCTCTAGAGCAGGTTCTATTGTTTGTACTCCTAATATCACTTTATCCTGTCCTCCCTATCCTTAAATTCCCGATTAACCTTTTATTTATTAGCACTATCACTAAAACCTTAAATTGTAAACTTGAACTTTTTCCTGATTATTGTGTCTTTCAGCACCTCTAGACAGGAAGACGATTGGCAGTGGTGGATTGCATGATGGCTTATCTCCTAGATCGATCATCCAATATGTCTCGAGCATTATTTGGAGACAATAAAGATGTCAACTGGGAGATAATTCAGTGGCATAGGCAGTTAGGACATTTATCATTTACTATTCTTGCCAAGATGTTTCCTAATTTGTTTTCAAGAACTCAGTTAGAGTCTTTAGTTTGCGATGCCTGTGAGTTTGCTAAGTATACAAGAACCAATTATCCTTTGCATAAAAATAGAAGTACTATTCCTTTTGAGATTATTCATTCGAATGTTTGGGGCCCTACTTGCCTTACTTCTTTATCTGGTTATTGTTGGCTTATTACTTCTATTGACTGTTGCATTTAGATGACATAAGTATTTTTATTAAAATCCAAAAGTGATGTTTTCTCGTGTTTTCATTCTTTTCATAAATTGATTACTACTCAGTTTGATGCTAAGGTTAAAATTTTATACCAGTTGTCCAGGTACAAGTGCTCAAAATGGTGTTGCTGAAAAAAAAAACAGCATCTTTGGGGGTTGCTAGATCACTTACGTTCACTATGAATCTCCTAAAGCCTTATTGGGGGGGATGCGATTCTGGTTGTGGTTTATCTCATTAATCGGATGCCTCTTCGGGTCCTTGATTTTAAAAGCCCCATAGAAACCTTACAAGGCAAGATGAATTACCCAATCTCTCCAAAGGTCTTTGGTTGTGTTTGCTTCGTTCATCTTCAACATGGGAGCAAACTGGATCCTCGCGTAGTCAAATGTGTTTTCATTGGATACTCTCCCACGCAGAAGGGTTACAAATGTTATCATTCGCCATCTAGGAAGTATTATGTAAGTATGGATGTAACATTTCGTGAGGATAAACCCTATTTTTCTTCATCACAACCATCTCTTCAAGGGGAGGTTGTTGAAAATGAAGAGATGACATCTTCTTCTGTTACTCTTTTGAGAGAGAATTTAGTTCCAGCAGAGACTTCGGTTCAAGAGAAAACTAGTGGACGATTATTGGATAGGCCTGATTTACAGACAAACACTAGAAAAGGCAAGAAAGAAGATGTCATCATACAATCTACTTTATGCCCTGACTCTTCACTTCAGGTGAGTCTTCTTTACCTCAAGCTAATACTGATTTGGATTTACCAATAGCCCAACGAAAAGGTGTTAGAACTTGCACTTTACATCCTATCTTTGACTTCGTCTCTTATGATTTCTTATCTCCATCCTATAGAGCTTTTGCTTTATCTTTATTCTCTATGTCTGTTCCACAAGATTGTAGAGAGGCTATCACTAATCCAAGATGGAAGTTAGGCTATGATTGAAGAAATTAAGGCTTTAGTAAAAAATGAGACGTGGGAACTGGTTAATCCTCCTAAGGGGCAAAAATTGGTTGGTTGCAAATGGGTGTTCACTATCAAGTATAAGATTGTTGGTTCAATTAAAAGACTCAAAGCCAGATCAGTAGCGCAAGTATTCACTTAGACATATGGAGTGGATTATCACGAAACATTTGCTCTAGTTGTTAAATTGAACATGATTATGATCCTTTTATCATATATAGCAAATCTCGACTGGGACTTACAGCAGTTTGATGTAAAGAATGCCTTTTTACATGGAGACCTAGAAAAAGGTGTATATGAAAGTTCTTCCAAGATTCGAGGATAAAGATACTCAAGGAAAGGTATGTAAACTGAAAAAAGCCTTATATGAACTAAAGCAATCTCCCAGAACCTGGTTTGACAGATTTAGTAAGGCCATAGTGTCGTTTGGCTATCTACAAAGTAATGCTGATCATACTTTCTTTATAAAACATCACAAAGGTAAGATTACTCTCTTTATAGTTTATGTTGATAACATAATTATGATAGGAGATTACAAGGAAGAAATGACCCAGTTTAAGAAATAATTGGCTCAGGAATTTGAGATCAAAGATTTGGGAAAGTTATAATATTTCCTCTGAATAGAAGTGGCCAGATCGAAAGAGGGAATTTTTATTTCCCAAAGAAAGTATGTTTAGATCTTCTAACAGAGATTAACATGTTAGGTTGCAAACCAGCAGAATCACCTATTAAGAGTAATCACAAGTTACAAGCAAAGATCGGAAAAATGGTGGATAAATAGAGATATCAAAGACTCAACGGACATTTAATTTATCTCGTTCATACTTGACATGATATAGCTTATGTTGTTACTTTGGTAAGCCAGTTTATGCATGATCCGCATGAAGCTCATATGCAGGTAATATTGTGAATTTTGCGCTATTTGAAGTCTGCACCGAGCAAAGGTATTTTCTTATAAAAAAATAGTCATCTCAAGATATAAGTATTTACATATGCAGATTGGGCTAGCTTTCTTTATGACAGAGGGTTTACAACGGGTCATTATATTCTTGTGGGAAGAAACTGAGTCACTTAGAAGAGCAAGAAACAAAGTGTTGTTTCTCGATCAAGTGCAGAGGCTGAGTATAGGGCCATGGCTCAAGGAGTTTGTGAGCTTTTATGGCTACAAAAAGTAATGGAAGAGCTGTTGAACCAAAATAGATCAACCTTGTACTGTGACAACAAGGCGGCCATCAACATAGCTCAAAATCCAGTACAGCATGATAGAACCAAACACATCAAAAATAGATCGTCATTCTATCAAGGAAAAAGTAGCCAGTGCTGACTTAAGTCTATCTTATCTAGCATCCGAAAAACAGTTGGCTGATATTTTTACTAAAAGGCTCAACTGTAAGACTTATCATAATCTGCTTTGCAAGTTAGGCATGCGAGACATCTATGCACTAACTTCAGGGTGAGTGTTGAGAATATTTGATTATTTGATATTATTAAATAGTATCTTTAGAGATTACAACTGATATTTTTAGAAATTCTAATTAAGAGATATTATTTCCTTAGTTGTTAAATCCTATATGTATATATAATTGTACATATTTCTAAGAGATTTATACTTTGAGAGAGTTTTTCATAAATACATTAGAGTATTCATCTCTAATTTCATCACAAACCGGAAATTACATCCAGTAATTTTTTTCGTTTTCCTCATTTCTAAGATACTGACAAAGGAAGGTCAAAGAATAATTGATTTACATCTATAGTAAGACAAGGAAACCTTACACGGCATCTATGTTGTCCAGAAGTGTCAACCCACACTATACGAACAAGGGAAACACCATGCTCTGGAACATTTGTCCCTATCATATAACTAGGAGATTCACTAGCCTTTGAATAAAAAAGTTCCCTGCCAATACTGATATTGTATAACTGAATTGCAATCTGAGCGAAGATATCATTGGATGCTTCAATAGCTTTAAAAATGGAGAGATCATGGTCGATGCATACATCACGTAAGACAGAAAAGACAACCTCACGATCTCTTTTGGCACCTGAAAGAGGAATAGGTCAAACATTTCACACTATTGTTATAAAGAATGTACTTCAAGCAAGCAATGGGATCTAAAACTTGAAGAATCAATTGCTTTCTAATGAATACTTCATTTTTATGCTTCGTAAGTTTTATCAAATAAATAGACTGATATGTCAAGGCTTTATACTTTTCCAATGCTTTAACAAATTAGTCTCTTTTCTCACATGGTGAATGAAAGGTTCAGGCCAAACTCATGCATGTGGCCAGGCACATACTCGATCAAAAAAGAAATAAGCTTTACATTTGTGCATAGTTCATAAACAACTAACATAAACACAGATCCACATAGCAAAATGTCTACGTGTTATACATTAATAAACATTCGAGAGGAAAATAGCGTCTAATTGAGTAGTTTCTGGTTTCATCAATCATCATATTGAAGGGCTATTTTTGAAGAGTAATTCTGTGTTGTGTAGTCAGAATCTTCGATAAATACAAAAAAATTTCAACTTGAAAATTGATCATTTCTTGCAATACCAAGAATTTGTTTGACTATCTAGGTCAAGAATCTGGATCTCTCACAAAGCACACACAAAAGTGAAAGCGAGAGCCATCAAGAAAAATTATATTCAAGGCATTATGAGTGATCGAACTGCAACATGAGAATTTTAACAATATAATGCATTAAAAACCATATGCAAATTGAGAAGAACAATTATTCTTGAGCTATTGATGATATGTCAGTGGATGATAACTTAAACGGACCTATGTAGTATGTTTCAAGAGTTGCATATGCATCAGTGTTGAACATCACCTGTAATTTTGTGTTTGAGATCAATTACTGTAAAATAAACATAGCATACATGTAAAAGGAAAAATTAGACCTTTTATATCAAATATTGACAGCTTCCCCTGTGTGAAATGCAACAGAAACGTATTCCAGGGAACAACTCAAGGAAAATTTGGTGGGAAGAAAGAAAGAAAGGAAACAAAATCGCGTATGACAAAGTGACAAAGAAGTTCATAATTTTTTCTCCTCTACACTATCAAGTGAAGCATGTTCTACGAACAACGAGAAGCATATGCAATTGATGAGGTTAAAAAATTAACTACAGTAAGGGAAAAGCTAAGTATATTAACCAGGGAGAAACATAGATGTGGTAGTTAAAATTGTAATCATATCACAGCTGCCCTTGTAAGAGAGGTTGGTTGGATATTGTGGACAAACACTCATATTTTCTCACTGTGCTGAAGAACTGGGACAAAACTCTTTAGAAAAAAAAAGTACAAGGTTCTCAATATTTCCTTTGAGTATTTTCACCTTCTTTAAGGGGGCCAACTCCAAAAGTTCTTTGACCGAGGATATCATCCCATGTACACTGAGCTTGGGAATCGCCAACCCAAAGTCAAGGTAAACCTTAAAGAACAAACGACTACATGGATAGGAACATAACACGGCAAACTGAATACCAAGTTCAACAAATGAAGTGATCCACTGGCGGTAGAATTTTCACCTGGGCATAAACAGAGGCCAGATATGAAGCTTCCTGCGAGAATGGGTATGATGTATGTAAAAGAACTATGCGACACCCAGAATATCTTTTATCTTCTAAAAGTGTCCAGAGATGAAGTGGATTAGATAATCGTAAATCCAAATCTTTGTCTCCAAAACTAATTGGGAAGAAAATAAAGAAATGAGAAATGAAGGCGAAAATAAATACTGAAAGAGCATACAGTTGCTTTAGTGCTATTGATGACAGCTCATAGATAAGGACTAGGAGCTGTCTGTATCTGGTGCTTTTAGAAGGGGACCAGACAAGCCAGGCCACTTCTTCTTCATAGATACCAACACTAATTAATACCAACTTCAATTTCAACTGACCATTTTTCCCATACCACTTTTCATATTGCAACCAGACTCCAAGTTTATTTCCTCATCTTTCAAGCCATTTAGAGTTTATTTGTGAACATATTACAATCTAAATGCTAAGTCTGTCTTACCCTGTATGTATCTGCATGGGCAAATCAAACTGCAAAGCAACCTCCAAACTACGTGTGAAAATATAGTCAATAAAGCTTTTATTTGTAATGCATACAGGCTTCCCACTTGAAATAGAAAATTGTTACTTACATCCTATGCTGAATACAGAACATCCAATCAGAATGCTACTCACTTTGTAAAACTTCAGAAAGACCAATCTCAGCATCCTCTTTGGTGACATATGGATTGATTTCTAAACCACTATGGTATGCAGCTATGCTTTTCAAGCCAACAATATCATTTGCAACTGTAACATTGAGTTAAAGAAACCACTTAAAACAGTAAGCTCCTCTTTATCTGTTCATCATTATCAATTCCCAACTTCAATAACCATGAATTGGTAATCAACCAAAGTTACATGCACTATCTTTAAAACCCAATCATAGGAAGCAGATAAAATTCATAGCGTGAAAACAAATACACTGGAAATAGGTGTCTTTCAGTAATGCATGACAAGGTCATTCGGTGATAATTTGTGGTAAAAGCTTAAAGGTGCATGACACTTTTTCAAACTACATATCTGTGACAAATAAAATATGACCATATTAATGTCTATACCATCTCTGAAGGATATGAGCTCAAGCTTTTCAAAAATGCTTCGGTGAATGCATCCAATGTCCAATTAGATCCAGCTGGCATCTCCTGTAAACATGCTTAATACCAATGATAAAAAAATCAAACTGTTGAAAACCCGATATTACCAAGAAATCTTGAGGTGTAATTGGATTCAAAGATGTAGCTTAGACCAGGACCTCAACCTTGCAAATTATGACTAGACCCTCAAAAGTCCACAGGCATAAGTTATTGGAGAATTTATTGTGGTCAGTGCAACTCATAGAAGAGGATAAGTTTCAAAAATAAGTTTTAGAGATTGCATCCAGTATAAGTACAGACTAATATGAAAGATGTATAAACATACCTAGCAAACAGAACCAGGACAACTTATGATGGATAAAGTGAAAACGTCAGTTTCACTAAATCAAAATAGACAACCACACTTATGCCAGCAACATATGGAACATGGGTGAATATCAATAAGAACTTAAAAAGAAGCTTCTCAAATTTGATTCCCCTGGTATATTTCTCTCAGGTCTAAGTCTTCCATTTAATGTTTTCAAGAAAAGACAGACATATCCACTTTATATTCACTCTGCATAAAGGTTTCCTATACCAAACCAAACCAAGCCATATATTTGAGGTTGCCTACAAAGACCAAGACATAGAACCAGTCACATCAGGAACACAGTCCTCATCTTCCACTCATTCCTTCCCGCAACCATACTCCCTTTAAGTTCTAATGGTTTTATATCATTATTTATCACCCTCCCTCCCTCTCAGCAAACTAGTTGCCAATATAATACTCAATTATAAAATTGATATGAATATTCCTCCCCTTAGCAAATGGACTCCAGAACATAACTGCTAACTTCTCAATAAGGCTACCTTCTATGCCTCCTCATCTAAATGTAAATAGATAATCCCATGCTTCTAAAATGTAAAAATATGTAAAAACATATTCACTAAAATTGCATTTGTGTGTGCTAATGAATCTGCAAAGAAATAAAATGTAAACCATGAATTAGCTCCATGAAATAGTATGCTGATAGATTTTAAATCAGAATATAATATCAAGTTGAAAAGGAAGATTCAGAAGGATTCCTACTCCAACAAGAATCTCCTCAGCCAGGCATTCAATTCTGAGTATCCTACCAACAAATGGAACAAAATTTTTATGCCACCGTATGTCATGCTTCTTGTCAAGTTTTAGTCCATCATCAATGAGAATAACCGAGATTCCTACAGCTTTAGAGTACTTTGAACTAATGGCTTGCAAGCCAGAAGATCTGCGATACTGTTCCACGGCATCCAATGATGACTCAGTGCCATAGAGTTCTGCAATATCTCTTAAACTCCTCTGCCAAAAACCAAAATTTACGCAGTCAGAATATAATGATAGAGCCCAACTTTCAAAGCTATCAGGCTGAAGATTGACATTTACTACTTGTTTACAAATTGTTAAAATTTAACATCAATTATAACATGATTAGTCTAATTAAAGGTAACCCACTCTTTGTTATTTAAAAAACTGCATTTTCTTTTACTTTTGTAGAAAAAAGTGTCTTCTTCTATTCTACAAGTAAAAGAAAATAACACAAAATCCAGTATTTGTTTTAGCTGTTATTCATTTCCAAACGGCAGCTTTTCAACATATTCCCAGAAAACGTCAAGAAAAGTTAACTCTTCTAGTATTATTTTTAAACTTAGAACCAAAACCAATTATGATCTCTAATAACAAGCTTAGAAAGTAAAAGATTCATAACTGGCTCTCCATGAATCCATCTATTATACAAATATAAGAAACAAGGCATTAAAGAATCTGAATGTCATTTGAAACTAGCCCAAATCGAAGTCAAACAAAACACAAATACTTATACAGCTCAATGAAAACAACCCAAGTCCCAAAAGCTTTTTTTTTTCCAAAAAACGAAAACTCCATCTGTTTAATAGCACTAATCAACCAAAAAAAAAAAAAGATAAAATGGGATGATTTCTAATAATTAAAAAGAAAAAAAGAAGAGGGTATATTTGCCTTGAAAGAGAGGGAGTGAGGAGCAAAGGATAAGGCGTGGCCAGTTGCTTCAGAAAGTGAATTGATGAAAGGAAAAGAAGAATCCAAAGGAACAATATTGTGAGCATGAGAATCCACCATCTCTATTTGCTCTATGGCTTCTCTCAACTCTGCAAATTCCATTCTTTTTCCTTTCTAGAATACCAATTTTTCAACTTAGTTCAGGAAGCAGATGAAAGAAAAGTTGCTTTTAAAAATCTTAGCTCAGTTTAGTGAACCTTTGGCTTGCGGCGGTTTAAATCCTGAATCCTGCTTTTATTTCAGGCGGTCCAATTCTAGTTTCAGTCCAGATTATCGTTAAACAGAGAACAATTCTAACAGTGCTCATAAAAATCCACATTATTTTATATTAAAGTAGAAAGATTTTTTTTAAGGAATTAAAATAGAAAGATTAAATTTTAAATTTGGCTTAATCCATACTTTAGTCCCTCAAGTATACCCTTTTTCCCACTTTGGTCCTTAAAGTGTTTAGCCCACTTTAGTCCCTAACGTTGTTAGACGTTCCTAATTTAGTCCCTAATATTATCAGACATTAAAAAAGATAAACTAAGATATCCAACGAATCGTATGCTACCACATATCATACAATGACATAATTATGGTGTCATCATCTAAAAAAACCTTAAAATATTTTAAAATGAAAAAAAATTACAAAAGATATAAAAAATTATTAAAATTATAAAATTAAAAACAATATAATTTTTTCTAAAAATTTTCATTATTTAAATAATAAATATATTTTTATAATTTAAATAATAAATAATATTATTTTTAATTATTTAAATAATTAAAAAAGTTATCCAAATTTATCACTTAAAAATATCTATAAATTATAAATTTCAAATGACTGAATTACAAAGCAATAATCATAGGTGATATCTTTTTAAAAGACAATGATCTCATGTTCAAGCTTAGTAAATGTTGTAGACACTCAATTTTGCCCGGGCCCAGAAATAAGTCCAAAAACAAAAATAATAAACCCAAAAAAACGAAAGTCAAGTTCAATCTGAATTACAAATATAATTTGGCCCGATCGGAATGACCCATTACTTGAAAAGATTTAAGGTCCATCTACAAGCTTGACTCATATGGAAATATAATCTTCAATGATATGCAATCTTAGATGTGATATGCAATCTTAGATATGATACAATCTTAGATATGATTGCAATCTTAGATATGATATACAATCTTAGAAGATATGATTTTGTAATCTTAGAGATTTAATTTGTAGATACCTTTTAATCTTAACTATTGATGTAATTGATTTGTACCGTTGGATTTGAGGAGGTTCAACTATAAATAGAGGCCTCTCCCTTCATTGTAAAGACTTGAGTTATGGAAAGCAATAAGAATTGTTCAGAGCATTCACTCAAATTTCTCTCCTTCTTGCGTTCTTACTCTCTGTGGTTTGTTCTTATTTTATTCTTCGTCTATCTTAGTTTTTCAACCTTTTTTTATTTTAATTTCTTCATTTTTCAAATATGTATATTTATTCCTATCTTTTATACATTTGATTATGTATTTTATATATTATAATATTTAACCTTTTTATATAGTTTAATTTCAAATATATATTTTCTATGCATGTATATATATTATATTATCATTTCATGTATTTTGAACTATTGCATTATATTTTTATAATTTGTAAATGTTCTATTTATTCATTTTTTTAGTGTATGTCATTTATCTTATTTGTGCATAGTTTCATTTTTTTTATATGCTATGTTTAATTATTTCTTTTATGTGCTATTTTATGATATATATTGTTGTATAATTTTTGCATGCATTATGTTTTTCTTTTAGTTTACTCATGTTTTTATTTGTTTATTATCTTATATTTACCCTAGTATGATTTTTTTTCATTAAACGTATGTTCATGTTATTTAGTTTTGTCTTAATGATATTATTTATGTTTGTATGGAAATGTTAGAATATTTTGTACATCTATGCTTCATGATGCATTAATTTGTCATCCTAAAATGTCATTTAAAATAATATTCCAAGGTTTTTTTTAAAAAAAAAAAATAAAAGGCAATGCTTGATGTTTGGAAACTTTGAGAAAGTTAGTGCCCTAACTTACTGGGTTGCGACTTTTCTCGTTGAATTCGAATAGTCAAGCACCCTTCTAAGTGATTTTGAGTTTTCAAAACTTAAACAATTATTTCGAGATTTCAAAACATAGTGTCCTAATTTACTGGATATGGCGTTTTGTTGTTTCGAGATAGAAATTTTTGAAAGACGAGCTTAGTTTCGAAGGTTTTAAAATGTTGCGTCCTAACTTACTAGATGTGATGTTTTGACTCGTTTGAAATAAGTAAGCCTTAATTTTCAAAATTGAGACATTCTAATTAAAAGAGGTTTGCATCTTAAAACTTTCAAATTTCCGACATTAAAGACACTTGATAATCAATTAGGTACCAATTTTTGGGCGTTACGAGGGTGCTAACCCTTCCTCGTACGTAACCGACTCCCGAATCCATTTTCTCGACTTTCATAGACCAAAATTAATGTTTTAAAACAAAATATTTTATAAGGCGATCCAACCACACCTAAAAAGATTGGTGGCGACTCCAGTTTTTGTTTTTCTTAAAGTCGATTCCCATTTTCCAAAACTCGATTTAAAAATGGTTTCGACAAATGTGATTTATAATTTTTTTAGTAAATTTTTTTATATTTTATACTTTTTTAAATTTAAATTTTAAAATTTATTCATTTTTGTAATTTTTAAATTGTTTTCATATTTTAAAGATTTTTTAAAGTTTTTCAAATGATGACATCATCATATGTCACATGGCAGGATATGATTAATTGAATATTTCAATCGTTAAATCCTAAACATTGAAAAGACTAAACTAAAAACATGTGATAACATTAGAGATTGAAGTGAACTAAAAAAAGCTTTAAAGACTAAAATGAAAAAAAAGGAACTAAAATATAGATTAAGCGTTTAAATTTTAACATAATAAAATAACAAAAAGTCTACTTCATATTACATTTGACATTTTGTCTTAAAATATTTTTGTTAATAATGTTTTTAGGTAATTCAAAGAGAATGACAAATAATTATGTTTATATTTTTTTTTCCTCTCCTCTAAGGGGAACTCTCCAAATGGGTTCATCTTGAGAAATAAATTAGACTAAATTGCTTAAATAAATAAAATGATAATTAAGAGGCAAAATTGAACCAATTAGGAAATTGATCGATTGAGATCCCTAATCCGATTGTTGACATGGATATTAATTAGCTACTCTGTGTTTTTTTATTATTAAGTTTGTAAGTTTGGTATTTTTGCATTTTAATCCTGTAGGTTATAATTTAGTTTAAATCACTCTTTTCTATAATTTGTCGTATTATGTTGCTTGGCCATTAACTAGTTAGACTCTTTATATGTATGATTTGTAACATTCCGAAATAGGGCCTAAACGGAATAGTGGTTGCGAAACCAAAAATTTGAGGTAAAAAAAAAATTATTCCAATTAAGTTTTAAGGTTTATTCATTAATTGAATAATTGTGTGAAAATTTCGTGAAGAAATTTTATGTATAAGTGCCTAATTTGATAATTAGGATTAAATTGTAAAATTAGCAAAATGTTTGTTCTAGACAATAAAGGGGTTTTAATTGAAATGGGTTCTTAAAGTGGAGGCCCTTATTTAGTAATTAGACCATTATATTTAAGTTTGGACAAAAATGGGCAAGAATAGGACAAATTTGAAAGAAAAGCCATTAAGGGCATTTTGGTCATTTAGTAATTAAAAGAATTAAAAAGGGAAAATAAAGCCAAAATTGGTCCATCTTCTTCATGGAGGCCGAATATAGCATGGGGGAAGCCATGGTTAGGGTTTCCAAGCTTTCCAAACTCAATAATCCCAGAAAGTGAGATTTGGACCTAGAACGGGAGAAAAATTGAAAATCGAGAAAGTTGGTAAAATGGTCATTTTGGTATCGAGGTAAGTTCATATGTTTAATAAACATTTAATTATGCATATTTGAATGATAAATTGATATTTTGGCCATAAATACTTTAGTATTGAGTTTCAGATATAATGATTAATGTTTGATAATAATTCGATATTGGAAAGAGAATTTGTATAATTTATATGTAAGACCATATTTTGTATTATGGCTTTGTATGATAACAAGAAAGTATTGACTAGCATAGTTGGATGAGAATAAGTTAAGTTGATGATAAGATGAGATTGAGAATGTAAGTATGTAAGTTGAGTAGCATTTTATTATTATGCAATTATTGTTATTAGTATTGTTATTATTGAGTTATGCGACTAACCTTGAGAATTTGAGCAAGTATGTTTTAGCTATGACTTGACAAGGCATTGATATCTCAAAGTCCATGGTTGTACCATCGCAATTAAGGAAGAATTGACGGAAAAGTCCATGTTCATAACATGGCATTTAAGGAAGAATTGACGGTTAAGGATACCATGTAAGACCATGTTTGGAACATGGCATTTGGTAAGATAAGGATATCATGTAAGACCATGCCAAGGCATGGCATTGATAAGTTCTATAAGGCAAGGATATCATGTAAGACCATGCCAAGGCATGGCATTGATAAGTTCTATAAGGCAAGGAAATTATGTAAGATCATGTCAAGACATGGCATTGATGAGTTACTATAAGGCAAAGGTCCCATGTAAGACCATGCCCAAGGCATGGCATTGGTGAGTTCATAAGGCAAGGATACCACGTAAGACCATGTCAAGACGTGGCAATGGTAAGTTTAAAAAAAGAAAAGGTTCTCGAGTAATCCAAAAAGTAAGTCAAAGAAACGACAAGGTGAGAACATGAAGAAAGAGTACAGGTATGCATTTAAGGCTTATTTAATATTGAGATTGTAAGTAATTGAGATTATCAAGTATTAAGTAAGTGATGAGTTTTCAGTTACGCTTGTGACACTTTATGACATGATTGGCAATATGCCTATATTATGAAAGAGTACTCATGTGTTAAGTGAGATGTTGCAGATATGTAAGCAAGCTATTAAGTAAGGTGCCTTTTGTATTCTGAGCCTTTGGTAAGGTTACTGATGAGTAAAATGGGAAAGTAAGAACTAAACATTATTTAAGCAAATTATGACAGCATAGTAGTAAGCTAAATTGATTGCTAATGCTTATTATTTTACATGTGAACTTACTAAGCTTTATAAGCTTACTTCTTTCACTTTCCCATGTTTCAGAGTACTTAAAAGCAAGCTCGGGTTGGAGGTCATCGGAGATCACTTCACACTATCGACTATCAAGTTACCAAATGGGTATATTCATTTACAAAGGTTCTAGTTTATGGCATGTATATGGACTTAGCCATTTTGTGTGTATGTCCTTATGATATGGCTAAAGAATGGTATGTAAATATTTGATAATGATTAGCTATTGAAATGGCTAATGAAGAACATGTTCCTATGTTATGTATGCCTAAATGGTAGTTAATACAAAGAAATCATAAAAAATGAAATTAGCATTAAAACAGTATTGAACAGCAGCAGTGACGTGATCTTGAAAATTCACCAAGAATAGTAGAAATGAAATTAGGTGATGAATGAGATATAGAATTAAATCTTATTGAGTCTATTTTCATATGAAAGAAACAGAGTAAGCAAAAGAAGTGTATATTAAGAGATATATGAATTTTAGTAAACCGCACTAATTGACTAGACCAAAAATTCTAGAAAGAAATTAGTAAGAAGATATATGAGTCTAGTTTCAGGGAAAATTCACGAATTTAAATTTTAAGTTTTGTGACTCGAATTATGATTTATTTAGTGACTATGACGCAAGTGGGCAGTTTTATAAGAAATAATGAAATAAATTGTTTTGATTTGTCTAAGTATTCAGAAAATTTTTAATGTTTCCGGTTTGGTTTCGAACCGTTTCAATTGCATGTTTTAGGGTCTCGAGGGCCCTTTTTAGGGACATATTGAAGGAATGTAAATAAATTAATTTTAAAAGTAAATTTTATGCCCCGAATTAGTAAGTTAAGTCAGGTAATGCCTCGTGCTCGACTCCGGCGACGGTCTCGAATAAGGGGTCTTACATGCTTAATCTTAGTTAATTCATTCTATTACATGATCTCCTTTAAATTGGATTCTTGGAATACTTCGTGTGTTCCATTGTAACCATATAAATATTATAACTGATCTATCACACTTGTAGTAAAAATTGCTTCTTAATTCTCAATATTTTGTACTTATTTCTCTACATAGTGTTCAAACACTATGACACAGTCACTCATGATGATCTTCTTTAAGGCCATCACAACTTTTTAACTTTTGACTTTTTTAGAGAAAAGATGTAGAGATTGTCCCACTAGGTGTGCCAAAAGTTTGTTGACACAAATTTCAAATTGAAAGTTGACTAGAAATTTTGAAGTTAAATTTATTGATAATTTCAAAAAGAAAGTTACAATATTTAGATTTCTTTACAAAAAATAAAAAATAAAACTCCTTTGATTCTTTTTTCATGTTTGACTTTTGATACAAGGGTCATCTAACTTGATCTTGGATGAATATGGATTGCTTCAAATGTCGTGTTGACTTACTCTTGAAATAGGTTTGGGCCTCCATTCTTCAGTTGATTTAGATTGAAATGCGACTTTCTTTATAAATGGCTTTTAACTTCTTCTTCACAATTAAACAGAATTGGAATGCGAATTTAATCCAATCACATAAATAAAAGAGAGTTATTACAGAATTCAACTGCTTCATTTGATTAAACTACAAGAATTTAAACTTGTTTATTTATTATTTGTCTCTTATTAATTTATTGAAGTAGAGATAAAATAATCATTTAGTATTATCATTTAATTATTTATTTTTAATTGGTGATAATATACAATTTTTATTTATTTATCTATTAATTAATTCAAATTAATTAAAGAAAAATAATTATGACGCAACTATGACACCATTATTTTTACCCCAGGCAATTTTGGCTTTCTCCATAGTAATTTTGGCTTGACACGTGGCATTTTATAATTGGTCAAAAAATTTTGTCGTCTACAGCACGTGGCAAGAGTTAAATAAAAATATAATAAAAATTTAAAAAAATTATTTCACGTCTAGAATAAACTTGGACAAATAAATGTTCAAATGCAAAAAAACCCAGACGTCATTATGTGTAGATTTATTCCAAACATCTATATAATTTTATCTTTTTAATAAAAATTGATTGTATGAATATCAAAGAATATAAAATCAAATACTAATATAGAGAAGGAAATTTTAGGATCAATCACAAAGTGTCATATGTCAAGTCAAAATTGTTATTATGGGAGGAAATGTTGACATCATATTTGTGTAATAATTATTTTTCTCTAATTAGTTTAAATTTATTAAAAGATAAATAATCAAAAATCATGTTATCACTAATTAATTAAAATAATTAAGTGATAATATTAAATGATTATTTTATCTTTAATTAATAGATAAATAACAAATAAAAGAATTTAAATTATTATAGAATAATCAAATAGAGCAGTTAAATTCTACAAGAACTATATTTTATTCATATAATTGGTACAATGAAAAAGGAGTCACCCTAAACCATTTTACACATACACAAGTTTGAGAAGCCCAAAAGATCTTTAAAGAAATCTTTGAAGAAGCCAAAAACTTGAAGAAATTATAACGAACATCTTACTTGTTTAGAAGATAAGTTGCTTTCCGATCTTGTTCAATCGTGGAGAAGAAGTAAAAAGTCGTTTATGAAGAAAACAATTTTTTGATTCAAATCAACCAAAGAAAGGAGGTCCAAACTCGTTTCAAGAACAAGCTAACATGACCCTTGAAGCAATGTACATTCATTTAAGATCAAGTTAGACAACCCTTAGATTGAAGCCAAACTAAAAAGAAGAACAAAAGGAGTTTTCTTTGTATTAAATAAAATTTCCGGAGATTCTAATTTTGTTTTTAAAGTTATTAATAAATTTGGCTCTGAATTTTTTAAGTCAATTTTCAACTTAAAATTTGTGTGTAAAATTGGATTTATTGAATCTGAAAATTATCTAGAAAATTGCAAAAAAAATTAAATTTTTTCTAAAAATTAGGAAAATACAAAAAATGGAAAAAAATATAATTTTTTTTAAAAAAAGTCCATAATGAATTTGGACAAATGAACGTCCAGGTTCAATTGAATTTGACCACCCTTTCCTTGGATTTATTTCGAACATGAAATAATTTTTATAATTCTTTTTTATAAATTTATATATATTTTTATTAAACTTATAACATGCCATATTATAAGATTTCCATGTGTTGTCATATTATCCTCTTTGAGGGCCATGTCATCATATTTTAACAACATTACGTCAAAGGTACTAAAGTATGTGACAGATTCCAAATTTAGTGGCAATTAGGTCCAAAAAAGTTTAGATACCAATTAACTAGAAGTAGGGGTGAGTGGTCGGTCGAATAAAGTAAAATGATTTGAGTTAATTGAGTTGACGAGTCCAATTTTATCATAACTTGATTTAAAAAAATTTCAACTTGAATCAAGTGAAATGAGATTTGAGTTAAGTTGAAAAAATTTGTTCGATTTAAAGAACATAAATATCATATATATTGTCGAGACCATTTTTAAATCGGGTTTTGAAAAATGGGAATCGACTTTAAGAAAAACGAAAACGGGAGTCGCCACCAATCTTTTTAGGTGTGATTGGATCACCTTATAAAATGTTTTGTTTTAAAACATTAATTTTGGTCTACGAAAGTCGAGAAAACAGATTCGGGAGTCGGTTACGTACGAGGAAAGGTTAGCACCCCCGTAACGCCCAAAAATTGGTACCTAACTGATTATCAAGTGTCTTTAATGTCGAAAATTTAAAATTTTTAAAATGTAAATCCTCTTTAGAATATTTTAATTTTGAAAATTAGGGTTCACTTGTATCAAATGAATCACAATATTACATCCAATAAATTAAGAAGCAATATTTTTAAGACATTTGAGGCTAAGCTAACCCCTTTTGAAAATCCCTATCTCAAAATGACAAAACGCCATATCCAATAAGTTAGGACACAATGCTTTGAAATTCCAAGACAGTTGTTCGTATTTTGAAAACCTTAAAAAACTTAGAAGGGTGCTTGACTATTCGAACTCAACGAGAAAGGTCGCAACCCAATAAGTTAGGGCACTATTTTCCTCGAAGTTTCCAAGTACCAAGCATTGCCTTTTTATTTTTGAAAACTTTGAAATCTCGTTTTTAATTAATGCATGAGGAATCATATTAACATTATAGAATAACATACAAGATAACATATTATCATAATAGGTAAGTAAAAGCATGAATTTAAACAAATTTTAAACAACAAACATGGCAAATTTAAAACATGTAAAACATACATACAAAAATATACGACATACATTAAAAATGAATAAGTAAGCATATAAACATATAAGGTATAACTCTATATACATTTTAATAAATTAATAGACAAAAGATGATACATGGCAATCAATTTAACAAAAACATACATATCAATTCTAAAATACGACCTTTAATAATCATAAAACAGTATTTAACATATAAATGATATGTTTAATATATATAAAAGAATTAATGTATATTAAAATGTAATATAAAGTGAGTAATTATTGATAAAATATACCTAAAATATAAATTAAAAAAAATGTTTAAAATAAGTTATGTATAATAATATAATATGAAAAAGATATAAGGAAATATAATATAAAATAATAATAATAATAATATAATAAGTATTTTGCATATAAAAGTATGGTAGCATAATTAGTAAAAAAAAATACATACATAATAAAATATATAAATATATATATATATATATATATATATATATATATATAAGAAAAAAATAATATTATAAGGAATATTATATAATAAAATATAGTATGTAATAAAAATATAAATAATTATAACTAAATATAACATGGTATATGTATAATAATAATAATAATAATAATAATAATAATAATAATAATAATAATAATAATGTAACAAATATTTTACATATAAAAATAAAATAAATAATAAAATAAAAGTATACAACATATAATGAAATTTATGAATGTATATATAATGTTTAAAAAAATACAAAAAAAAGAATATGTTATTAAATATAACTAACGTTTAACAAAAAACATATATATATATAAGGTATTTTAAATAAATTAAATTAAAGGTATATAAGGCTTTAAATTAAAATTAATTAGGGAATTTAGGATTAATTGCAAATAAATAAAGAGAACTGGGCCAAATTGGAACACGAATTAAAGTCGAAGGATTCACTGGGCAATTTGCCCTAATCCCAAATGACACCGTTTTTTTGAATATAGCTTTAAAGTCACTATGAGGATTAAATTGAAACAAAATTAGAACATTAGAGCTAAATTAAAAGAAAGATAAGATGAAATTATAGAAATAAAAAATGCAGGAGGACCGGTTGGGAAATTAACCCACTTTACAAAAACACGTGGATCCTCAACGGGTAATCGGGTCAACACGCGGATCCTCTATTTAATACGGCGCCGTTTTAGTGCTTATTGAATTAAGCAAAACGACACCGTTTTGGTAGGGTTATATAAACCCCGATTTTAGCTTTTAAAATCATTTTAGCCTGGTTTTGAAAAAAAAGAGAGAAATCCTCTGAAAGAGGATCTAGGGTTCGGTCTAGGGGCTCTGTCGAGCCTCCGTTCTTGGTCTTCTCACGTGCTCACGCGCCACCACGCATGGTGGTCGGACGGTTAAAACCCTCGTCCTTTCAAGGCGAAAACTCAGGTAATTCCTTTGCTTTTAAATGTTACTAGTTTTTTTTTTTTAAAAACGATTCGTATGTTCGTCTAAGAAAAGAGAAAAGAAAACAAAATATGAGATAAAAATCACCTTCTAAAATGAACTCTGTTTCTTCTGTGAGTAATATATGTATGTATTTTATTCTCTGAAAAAATTCGGTCCTTTTTACAATGAAATCATTCGGCTTTTATAGCCTCTATTTACAAGTTTAGTTTATCCCTTTTTGATTTCTTGCCTTGTTTGCTGTTGTTTTCTTTCCTCTTTTGCAGGTACCAGCGAGGAAGGAAGACCACCGGCGTTGATTTGGCCATAGACCACGGCCTGATTTGAAGTCTACAGTCTCGGCTTTGATGGTGGGTAACTGAAGCAACGGGACGCGAACAGACGCATTGATTGCGGCACCAAACGAGTCTGTTGTCAGCTACGATCTCGAGGAAACTTTGCGGCGTGAACCCTATCTAGGGTTCCTCAGAAGCTGAAAATAGTTTGGGCCTTTTGGGCCGTACCTGCTTGTGGGTTGGGTGTAAACGGGTTAATGGGTAGTTTTAGGTATTCTAGTTTAAACCAGTTGGGTGTAACTGGGTTAATGCTTTTGGGCTTCAAAGATACCCAAACTTTGGGCTTTTGCAAATGGACTTTATTAATGAACTGCTAACTAAACATTTATTTATTTTTACTTTTTGGTTTTAAAGCCTTGACAGATTTGGGCTATTACATATATATATATATATATATATATATATATATATGAAAAGCTCTTTGAAAACAAAATAAGAGAAAAACAAAGATAATTAGTATGATAGACTTAATTTTATAATTTACTTGTCTAAGGCATCTAATTTATCATTTTGAAATTTTAATATATATATTAGTATTTTTATATATTTTAAAGATTTTTAATTATTTTATTTTATTTTTGGAATTTGTATATTTAAAAAATTTTGGAAAAAATATTTTATAAATATTTTGAATTTTTGAAGATTATTTTAATTTTTTTATTTTTAAATGACCAATTTACATATTTTCAACATTGTTAGGGACTCAAAGGATATTTATGTCGCTTTGTTATTTAAGTTATACAAATTATTCGGGTTGTAAAATTTAACTCCACTCGAACTCAAAAATTTGATATTCGAAAAAACCGAATAACTTGAATAACTCTATTCAATTAACTTAAAATTCTAAAAAAAAAAAAAAAGTCGAATTAAATTAAGTTTTACTCATCCCTATTTACATGTGGCCAAGTTTAAGGGGTAAAGTATACACTGGCTTTAAATAATATTATATGTATTTTTTATATTATGTGGAAATATGATGTTGATATAGCCAATACTAGTTTTTTCCCATGTAATACACAAGTTAATTGTATGTATTAATTAAAATATATTAAATTATTTTATAATTTTTATTCAATTTTTTATAAAATATGATAAAAAGTTTATACATAATATTCCATAAATAAAATATTTTAAAACTAATTGGAATAGTTATAATTATTAAATATTTTTATTTTAAAATTAAAATAGTATTTTTTTATAAGTATTAACATTGAAAATATTAAATATTTTAACATAATTTGAAAGATCTTTTAAACTTCTATGAAATCTTTATTTTTAACCGTAGAAACTTGGGTTGCAAAGCATACTAATTAAAAATAATTTAAATATATCTAGATTTGTAATCAAATTTTAAGTAATTAAATTTTAAAATAAAAAAAAAAATTATAAATGTTACATTTCGAGTGATGAAAAGTTAAGTCTTTTGATATGACAGTAAAATGATTTGTTAAAATTTTGTAACCGCAATGTTAATGAAAATATTTTAATTACTAAACATGTTTTAATTCAATAAAATTATTAACATATTAAAATGTTAGGGTAAACTACATAAGTAGTCATCTAATTATTAAAATTTTTTATTTTAAGCATTCAAAAAATAAAATTTACAATTTAGACACTCACATTTAATAATTTGATTAATTTGGATACTCCCATCAAAATTGCTGACGGAAAACCCACGTGGATTCCCCTCATAAAATTATGATTTTCCACCTAATTTATGTAATTTCCAGCATAAGCCATCAAATTTTGGCTCCGTTGCTGGGAATCGAACTTAGGTCGTTCGCATGACAGAAACCACCAAATATATATTTCCTACGCTCTAACTAAATTAAACAGTAGTATAGAAATGTAGGGTCGATCCAACAGGGACTGAGACTCCTAATTTTTGTGTTACATGACCAGGTTCCTAAATCTAGGCAGCTGCACGACTTATATGTGCAGAGCTGAAAAAATAAATAAAAAGGGATTTTAGTTGATAAAGGAAAATAAAAATAAAATTGAATATAACGTAATAATAATAGAATGATAATTGCAAAATAAAATTAAGTAATTTAAATTGAATTGGTAAATCAAATATATGAATGCTTAGCCTTAGCCTTAGCATACTCTGAACTTGAATCGATCCTTGAAAGTGAATTTTTTCCTTCCAAATGGTAAGATTGTTATAGCAATCAAGGAAGCTTCAACTGCCAACTCTTCATTGTGTAGTTGGTTTCGATACGACCTGCAAACCAACCCTTATCGACTATCTAACCACGTAACACGTGTCAAAAATTTAAGATCTAGGTAGCCTTGCGATTTAGAAGAGCCTAACTCAAATTAACGGCCTCAATCGCGTGGGTTGTTTAAATTTGATCACTATCTACATTAACGGAATCCAACTAGCTTTTTCCAACTAGACACACCAATTTATTTGAAGGAACTCGAATACAGCAGACGACCAACTCATTTTCCCAACTATACACCAAAACAACTCCTTCCTAATGTGCACTTTGAGCTGAAATTGGATTAACTTTGAGGGATGAATGTAACTATCCTATATTCCGAAGAGATAATAAATACTGTCTTGTAAGGTTTTAGCATTGATCCATTTCTCACAATTCTTGATCGAAACGATGACCAGTTTAAAGCTAAATGGGGGGATTAGTTGAGCATGAGATTAATCATGCTTTATTGGATTATGAGAATGGATTTTAATGTAATGATGATAAGTGAAAAAAGAAGGGGACTTAAAAAGCAATTACACCAAAATAAGAAAAAAAGAAGAAGAAAGTGAATGGTAGAATGCTTGACAAGCTACAGACGTAAGAAAGGAAAAATTGTTTTGAATTCAAGTCTCAAGTCTGTGTGTTTCAAAGCTAAAGTTGCAAGGCTTTTATACACCTCTCAAAAGCTAATTTTAGCATGATTTCCTCCTAAAATTATGTTTAACAACCAATAAAAAATTAGATATTTTTCTAATTATAGGACTTGGCAAAATCAAAATCTGATTTTTTTCATCAACCACCAATTCTGTAACTTTTCAATTGGGCCTTTTTTTCTTGCTTTTTGTTCCAATTGAGCCCAATTTGCTTGATTTTTTTAACTTCAACATTCCAATTGCATCCTGATAAAATTTAAATAAGAAATCACAAACTTAGTAGCATTATATTAAAAAATAAGTACATTAAGCAGATAAAATTAGATTGCTATCAAATCACCCCTACTTAGTCGATGTTTTTCCTCAAGCATGTTGTGTGTTCTCACACCAGAAATCATTCAAAATTTTTTTTCCGAAATCAAGCCTCCTTCCAAAACCAAGTATAATGCAAACAATTTAAGTGAAACATGAATAAGCAGCAGCTAGGTTTAAACAACAAGCATTTTATAAAATTCTAACATTATGCAAAAATCAATTACTTCACTAAATTAAAGCTGAATCAAACTTGCAATGCGATTGTTCTCAATCAATTTTCCAACAGGTTTGGGACATGGTTGAATCTTTTTACGCGAAATGAGATAACAACTAAAGCACCTCACATTGGTTACTCAATTTGACACGTCTCTCAAACAAATTATTTTTACTTATTCATGGTAGCTCAGTTAGTGGAGTGCTGCAAGTTTTGATTCATCACTCGAATCTTTTGACGCACAATGAGTTGACAACCCAAACACCTCATCACGGTTACTCAATTTGGTCACATTTTTGAAATCTTCACTCATAACTAAGCTGTTAGTGAAGTATGTATACATATTTTACTATTTCAACTTTTTTTTTACAGAATATAAAAGTATTTATAAGAGGTTCGATCTTGAAGAAATACAAAGGGGGGATCGGATAGATGATTGCTAATATAAAATATTTAAATCCTTCAACTTGTATGCATAGAATTCCAATAGAAGAGAATGCAAACCCGAAACGAGAAACTCAAAGACACCTCATTCCATCAATAATGGAGGTCGTGAAAAGAAAATTCAAGAATTTCTAGATACCGAATGATATGTCTAATTTCTGATAGTAAATTGGTTAGCCCGGTTCATGTAATGCCTAAGAAAATCGGCATAACTGTAATTAAAAATTAAGTAGGTGAACTAATTCCCACCTAGGTCCAAAATGGGTATAAAGTTTGCATAGATTATAGGAACTTGGATGCTTTAACTCGAAAAGATCACTTTCCACTTCCTTTTATTAACTAAATGCTTGAACGCTTAGCTGGTAAATCTCACTATTACTGTATTGATGGTTATTAAGTTTTTTCCAGATTCCAGTAGCATCGAAGGACCAAGAAAAGATGATGTTTATGTGTCTTTTTGGTATATTCACTTATAGACAGATACCGTTTGGACTTTGCAATAGGATGGCCACATTTTAGAGGTGTATGGTAAACATATTTTTCGACTATGTCGAGAAAATAATAGAGGTATTTATGGATGACTTCACGATGTATGGTAATTCTTTCGATAAATGTTTGCCAAATCTCACTAAGATATTGGAAAGATGCCTAAAATTTAATCTCATTCATAGATTTCCTGCTTTTAGTTATTCGGGTTGTAACGAAACTTCGACTACCCTAGCAAACACAAAATTATTCTTCTTATGGTGCATTTACTTTAGTCTTAGGGTTAATTTAGGATACTAGTTTGCGCGTGGTTTCTATGCTATTTTATGAGCTCACCGGTCACTCATTCTAGACCCATATATTATGCATTTAACCACACAAAATTTTCCATTCGGAATTGATTTCTCATCTCTTACATGTGCATATGTTATGGATTATTTAGATGAATACTGTCTAGATTCAATGGGATTACTTGCCAACACTCATACTGCATTTTATTTTGTTCCCTTACGAACACGAACTGCTCGTAAAAATAGAGTTTTTCATTAACGACACGATCCAGCTTCTAGAGAGCAAGGGGAGTAGCCCTATTCTACTGTGGAGGAACGACTAAGCCGTATTGAGGCTCACCTAGACACATTGGAGGCTCAAATCTCAAATATCCTCGCTATATTGCAAAGTGGCCACATCTACCACCCTCCATCAAATTAAGGCGGGGAGTACAATTAACCCTTCTCCTTATTATTCTTTTAAATTTCACATTGAGGGTAATGTGGACTAAGTGGGGGGATTCGTAGGACATGCCATGATATTACTTGTTCTCCATTTCATGTCTTAATTTTTATACTGAGATTATTCTTTAATTTGTTTTGAAATTGAACCTTTAAATCCTATGCCTAGTTAATTCAAATAATTGGGTAATACATGAATAAATTCTTATTGCTTAATTCGATTGCCAAGTGTTTTGTAGAATTGAAAATATTGTGGCTAAGTTAACACTTCATGGAAATTGTTAGCTCTTTAAACTTGCTTAATAGAAGCACTCAAATCTCATATAAGTAATTTTATCTTTTTTGTAAAAAAGATTGAAATAGTAAAATATATATACATACTTCACTAATGGCTTAGTTATAAGTGAAGATTTTGGAAATGTGACCAAATTGAGTAACCGAGATGAGGTGTTTGGGTTGTCATCTCATTTCGCGTCAAATAATTCAAGCGACGAATCAAAACTTGCAACACTTCGCTAATCGAGATGCTATGAGTAAGGAAAAATAATCTATTTGAGTGATATGTCAAATTGAGTAACCAGGGTGAGGTGCTTTAGTTGTCATCTCATTTCGTGTAAAAAGATTCGGCCACGTCCCAAACCTGTTCAAAAAATTATTGAGAATGATCGTTTTGCAAGTTTGATTAAGCTTTAATTTAGTGAACTAGTTGATTTTTGCATAATGTTAGAATTTTATAAAACTCTTGTTGGTTAAACCTTGCCACTGTTTATTCATGCTTCACTTAAATTGTTTGCATTATGCTTGGTTGTGGAAGGAGACTTGATTTCGGATTTTTTTTTAATGACTTCTAATATGGGAATACACAACATACTTGAGGACAAGCATTAGCTAAGTAGGGGGATTTGATAACAAGCTAATTTTGTGTGCTTAATGTACTTATTTTTAATAAAATACTATTAAACTTGTGATTTCTTGTTTAAATTTTATTAGGATGCAGTTGGAATGCCAAAGTTAAAAAAATCAAGCAAATTTGGCCAAATTGGAACAAAAAGCAAGAAAATGGGCCAAATTGAAAAGTGTCAAAATTGGTGGCTGATGAAAAAAATCAAATTTTGATTTTTTCAAATCTTATAATTAGGAAAATATCTAATTTTTTGTTGGTTGTTAAACATAATTTTAGGAGGAAGTTATTCTAAAATTAGCTTTTGAGAGGTGTATAAAAGCCTTGTAATTTTAGCTTGGAAACACACAAACTTGATATTTGAATTCAAAACAAATTTTCCTTTCTTACACCTGTAGCTTGCCAAGCATTCTGCCATTCCCTTTCTTTCTTTCTTTTTTCCTTATTTTGATGCAATTTCTTTTTAAGTCCCCTCCATTTTTCACCTATCATCATTACATTAAAATTTATTCTCATAATCCAACAAAACATGATTAATCTCATGCTTAACTAATCTCCATTTAGCTTTAAATCGGTCATCGTTCCGATCGAGAATTGTGAAAAATGAATCCGCATTAAAACCTTACAACACAGTATTCATTATCTTTCTGGAATATGAGATAGCCACATTCATCCCTCGAAGTTAATCCAATTTTAACTAAAAGTGCACATTGGGAGGGAGTTGTCAAGGGAGATAATGATCGGATTTAAACGACCCACGTGGTTGAGGACGTTAATTCAAGTTGGGCTCTTTTAAATTGCAAGGCTCTCGAGTTCTTAAATTGCGAACGTGTGTTATGTGGTTAGATAATTGGTAAGGGTTGGTTTGCAGGTCGTACCAGAACCAACTATACAAGGAGTTGGCAGTTGAGGCATCCTTGATCGTTATAACCAACTTACCGTTTGGAAGGAAAAATCCATTTTCAAAGATCTATTCGAGTTCGAAGTGTATCGAGGTGAAGGCTAAGCATTCACATATTTGATTTACCAATTTAATGTAGAGTACTTAATTTTATTTTTCAATGATCATTCTGTTATTACTACGTTCTATTCATTTTTATTTTTATTCCTTTATCAACTAAAATCTTCTTTTTTTTTTTTAGCTTTGCACATACAAGTCATAGGCACGACAGCTGCTTAGAATCAGGAATCTGGTCATGTAAACACGAAAATTAGAAGTCCCAATCCCTATGGGATCAACCTACTTCTCTATACTACTGTTTCATTCAATTAGAGCAAAGGAAATTTATAAACATATTCATCCAACTCTCATTTACCACTCCTCACTCCAAACGTTCTCTAATATTTATTTCCGGTAAATTCCCTCTTTCCCAAGTAAACCAAGTCCCAAAATAGCCAACATCCACTAATTGACACTCCTCAAAGACTCTTCTAAAAGCCTCTATTCTCCTCTCCTCACGTGGTATCCTGTTAACTCTTGAAAAGAGTTATATTTCATGCCTTTAGATCTAGCTAATGGCCTATACTTAGGAACATTTAGTTGTATTTTAGGATATTATTTTAGCATTTTTTAGAATATTGCATAAGGAGCTTGGATGGTGCTTAAATATTGTAATTTGTTACTTTTAATTGCATGTGGAAAGGTTGTGTTTGGTGGTTTTGCAAGTGCACGATGAGGAATGAGAAATAAATGAGTGAAGGTTTGTCGAGGCAAAATGATAGACAGTTCTCCAACTTGTATGCCATGGCAATTCGCAATTTCAGGAAGATGACTAAGTCAACAGTCAATATGTACTAGTTTCAACCAACTCTACTTGTACCAGATAAATCTGTCTAAAAAGAAGAGGAGATAAATCTTGGGTTGTTGGTTTTATCTTAGAGAAAAAGAATTTAAAAAGAGGAAAAAGATCATGAGATAATAAACTGACCCAAAAAGAAAGGATTTTTAAACCAAAAATAATTTAAAAAAGAGAAAAGATAATTTTGGGCAGTTGGCTAAACCCTAGTACACTTGCTTATAAAAGGCCAATGAAGGAGACCTTAAGAGGAGATAGAGAACAAAAAGACGGGAAGATCTAAGGCAAGAGTAAGAGGGTTTGATTGAAAGAGGAAGTCATCCTCTCGGCTAACATAAAGCACTGTGCTACTGAAGTGTGGACCAGCGGAAGCTGTTCTCTCGACATTTTTCCATTACTTCCATCATGTCTCTTGTGAATTGATTTGGTTGTAAATGATGGTGATGGTTTGGAATTTTATTTCCCAACCGATGAGTTAAATCTCATCGGGTTGAGATTATTTTGATGACACTTAACTGTTTTTAATTTTCATGGTATAGATTTGATTATCTTGCTGCCCATTTAATTGTTTAAGTGCAATCGTCAGGAATAGTTGATGGCATATTATTCTTGTTAAGTTAATTTAAGATGAAAAATGTTAGATTAATTATTGTATAAAGAACTTCTACTTTGACAAGACTCTATTTTTGCAGGATTTCTATTAAATATTAATGTCTAGATTTAAATTATTGTATTCTGTGTAATGAAGTTATTAGATTTGAACTTGTACGCCAAATGGCTTAAACATTATTTTAAATTGTTAATAATTTCATTCAAACTTCAGTAGAACCACAACTATCATATATATATATATATATATATATATATATATATATATAACCTTGTAATAATTTTTTAGAGCTTCTGCCAAATTGTTTTGCTTTAAGCTAGTCCAATTTTGATTAGTGACACATCAAACTTAGATCCTATCATAGGGTCAGGTTTAGCATATTACACTTCAATATATTAATATATTAAGGAAAGTACAAAAATGCTCGAGTTCTATTTTAGTCATTGAACTTTTAATTTTTTCAATTTTGGTTATTAAGCTATTTGAAATCAATTTTATTTTGCTACCAGACGTTAAGAATCACTGAAATTTAGCAAAAGTGCTAACATGAACTTGTTTATTGGTCTAAGAACAAATTTAGCCCTCTAAAGTTAAATAAAATATCGATTTTATATTAAAAATTTATAAAAAATATAAAAATTTATTAAAATTCTTAAAAGAGTAAAATAATATTTTGTATGAGCTAATATTCCACTAAATTTTTTTGGAACACATTGTTTTTATTTAATTTCTCAATTTTTTTTAAAGTTTTAATTCCTCAATTATTAATGTCATTTCTTTGCTTTTTTATCAGGTCCATCACCTAAAAAAAACTTCATCGAGGAACAATAAAAAGGAAAATCAAACCTTCAAATGATAAAAAAAAATTGAAACTAAAATTAAAAATAAACAAAAAAAATGTTTGAAAATAATTGAAAATTTTAAACAAACAACATTCTTCTTTAACAAATTAATGAAAGAAAACTGAAAATTGTTTCGGTCTTAATCTCAGTTAAAACCAATAAAAAATGAATAAAACCAAGAAATATATAATCCCAAAATTGATAAACACAATTAAACCTCAATTTCAATTTTTGCTCATCAATCTCAAAAACTCACAAACCAAAAACACTGAAAATAGAAAGTCAACTCAACTATTCAAAAATTTCACTCAACAAAAAGAAATAATCTAATATTCCAACCAAAATATATTAATTGTTACTTCTATAAATAGAAGTTCCTATTAATAAATGGAATTTCTATTATCTTAAATTACAGTCGATAGTTGAAATGTTCCTTTCGAACGTAATAAAAATAAGAGTTAATTCAATGATAGTTAAATAATTTAATATAATGATATATGAAATATAAATTTAAATATTTTCTAAATAATTAATATAAATTATTTGTTAGATTAATAATATATAAAAATTTAAATATAGTAACAAATAAGATTTAAATAATTTAAAATAAATAATATTTTTAAATAATTAAATAAATAAAAACATTTGATAATTTTCACTTCTAAACTAAAAAACCAAAAACATCTAAATAAAAAGTCAAATGTTGTTTATTGTTTTTCTAATGAAAATCACTTTTAACCAAAAGTATTTTTCCACCCAATGGATAAAACACCCTAAGAAAAGAAAAAGTGTAAGTGTTGCTATCCGTACTCAAATTACATAAATACCACTCGAACTTGGTTAATACAATCGTTCTAAAAGGTGATCTTCGACATTATATTCATTACTCGAATACTTAAATAGATTATCTAATCCCTTGTAAAAGAGCAGGAGTCTCAATATCACGTAGGTTTATGCACTCCCCAACACGCAACATCCCCAATGGTATATGATCCACCTCTTAAAACAAATGAGATTAAAGTTTGAGAACCTTTAGATTATTTTCCGTGTTATTTCTCAACACCATTTCCATTTTTAAACACAATGGGAATAACCAAGCACAGAGATCATAGAGTTTGCCTAATAGAACTGCACAGAGACCGATATCATAGGCATCTTAATAACGGTGTATAAGTTACTTGTATGCATCCTTGTTCTTTGAATAGTACTGAATCTCTGCCTGTATATAAGTATTAATTTCATGCTCGACATCAGTTTATGCATTGAAACTTTATATAAAATATTAACATTTTGGAAACAATGGTCGAAACTTACCTTTCGAACTCCTTTTATAGCCGTGAAAAGTTTTTCACCAATCATCTCCCTCAACACATTGTTGTTCTCAAGAGCTTCTATGGATTCATAAAGCGATGTTGGGAGTCTCATTAGTTTCTGGTCGAGCGTAGCCAGATTTTCATCTTTTTCATTGATAAAACAATCAGCTCACAATAACAGTAACACTCTAGCGTAGTCTTTCTAATAAAATAATCCTTTAGTCAGTAAGCCTGAAAATGAAGAGGTAACGGAGTAAGTTCATATGAACTTAGTGAGTTCTGAGAAAGAAACCATACATATAATTACTTACAACACATCTAAACTTTTCAAGAACACTTACACATGATGAACATAGTATGCCCAACGGCGTATACAGAACACGGACAAATTGAGCACACCAACTTATCATAACACATGAGTGTATACTATACGCCAACTTAACATAACTTAGATAACCTATCTTCATGCCACCCACGTACCCAAAATGCAGAATTAGAAGCATATCATACATTTTCATTTTCATATATTCACCCCTTTAACACCTTATATCATTTTCACTCAGAATAACATGTTTTATTGTGATATGCCAATCTAGTTTGCAATATAGTTGCCCTACCGGAGGCTACACAAACATATCTCTTCTTCTCTATCATCGCATAACCAGATCATATCATACATATCAGAAGTAAATGGCAGTGACTTAAGTAAGAATAATGATGGTTACTTCATATCACAGACATGCTAAACTTAGACTGATGACTCTAGATAATCAGTATCCGCATATACACCTTTCATCTATTATAGAAGTGGATTAATTACCTTACACGAATTATATAAACAAGAAATTTACAACACATAGAAGTAAGAAAGAACTCATTAGAAATTTTAGCACAATTTAAAAAGTAGGTCCTTTGCCTTTATCACTTGGACCTTCGTTAGTTTCTTGAGCAATGAGCTGGAACTAACGTATAAATTAGCTAGATACTGCGAACCTTCACTTTGAAAAAGTTCTTATCATTTGTTTTACTCTAGTTCTATTTTGACTAGACTTCAACTTGGCAAACTAAATCACCATACTAGAACAATAAACAAATCTAAAAAATTGTGAACTTAATGAGTTCGCCTAAAGCATCCGGGTTGGGCAGATACTTAACAAAAGAGTCTGACAAACCTTAGAGCTTGCCAAACTAGGATTTTACCAAATAGCATATTACACAGAATTCTATCTTAGCCAGACCAAATACTTTACTTACTCAATCCTATCCTTGATTTACCATCTATACACTAAACAGTAACAAAAAACGGAGATTTCGCCCAGCAGGCTGTTATATAAAGTTAGAAACTTGTATCTACTTGATACCTAAACTTCTTTTAGGCCTAATTGGTATCTAAACTTGGAGATCATAAGCTAACTTGGTACTTTTTTTAGGTACCTAACTAACATTGTTAAATACACTGGTATGACCTTTACGATCAATAGCATGGTTCACATGACAGTCTCACATTTTGACCTGTGGCAAAAAAAATTAAAAAAAACATTTTGCCACTTATCACCATGCTATTGGTTGCCAATGCCATGTTAACGACACATCAACATATTTTAATAGTGTTAGTTAGGTACCTAAAAAAGTGCAAAGTTGGCTTACAATTGCTAAGTTTAAATACCGATTAGGTTAAAAAAATACTAAATACCAAGTTGGTATAAGTTACCAAATTCAAGTAGTTATATATATTATAAATCCTATCACAGATCTGCGTGTAGAAACCATATATTTCGAACACAAATATATGTTTGGAAAAATATGAAAATCGATATGCATACAACGAATCAAGACTTTTCTATGGTTGGCTTGCGTTGGTAAATTGCTCACCAATGAGGAACGCATGAAGCAACATTTGACAGATGTTCCGTACTTGCTATGTGTAGGGCTTGTGTCAAAGATGTGAATCATGTCTCACTGCTATTGCTACATGGACCAACTTTGTTGACAGTTCCAAGTTGGAGGATTTTTGGCCTATGAAAAGAAGAAGCTGGGTCCTTATAAATTTGTTAAAACAAGAATTTTTTTTGGTATTATAGCAAAAATTTGGGATGTATGGTTTGGGGCCCTTTACTGGAAGCTATGGAATAGGAGGAACGACCGCATTTTTAGTCAAAGCTTCATTAAAACTGAGAGCATAAGTGCGAGTAACTCAGGACTTGTAGAGGATATAATGAAAGCCTTTTTTACTCGACAGATGGGGTTGAGTTATTCTGTTGTAAGACAATTAAGGGTGGTTGGTTAGGAAGCTCCGCCCATGGAGTGGCGTAAACTTAATACGGATTGTGCTGGTCGGTTGTTAGATGGTGTTGCTTCATGTGATGGGGTGTTGAGAGATAGTACAGGGACCTGGCTTTGTAGTTATGCAAGCAACTTGAGAATATGTAGTGCACTGGATACTCAAATATGGGCCAACTAGTTCGTGGTAAAATTAATGTTTTATTGATGTAAGGAGCATTAGTTTAAACTTAATCTCATGCAAAATTTTTACTATTTTTTTTAAATATATTAAAATATCTTTAAATAATATAACTTATTTTAATTATGAAAGGACATTTTCATAATGAATTGCTGTCTGGTTGACTTGTGACACTAATTTCACTTAAATAATAGTAAGTAATGATATACAATCAGAGATAATAAAGTATGAATAATATAATTAAAATATAAATATTATATTAAAGTAAAGTTTTGATTTAGTGGTAAAACTAATATTTTATTGATGTAAGTAGTATTGGTTCAAATCTAACCTCATATGAGGCACCGCCAAGGGTGGAAGAAGAGGCCAAAATGGATAGAATAAACCTAATGTGAATAAGTTGAATGGGTCGGAGGAAATGGATACTAAGGTCTCTGACGGTTCAGATCTACAGGACCCATCGTGATTTTTTCAAATCCGCTGATATGTGGGAAGTAAGACGATGATAGTAGTTATATTGATGAATGATTTCATGGTGACAAGAATAGGGTAATGTCTTGAATTTTATTAATAGACCTCAAGGGTATATATATTTATAGTAGTAGTTGCGTAGCAATCAAATTGCTAAAAGATAATATCCCATAATAATATCCTATAATATCCCATTAGGAATCAAATTGTTAAGAGATAATATCTTATAATATCCCATTAGGAATCAAATTACTAAAATATAATATCCTATAAAAATATCCTAACACTCCTTCAAGTTAGAGCATGTAGATCATAAATGCCTAACTTGTTGAGAAGATATTCCAATTTCGGTTTACCAAGCGCCTTTGTAAAAATGTCAGCCAACTGAATGGAGGTTGGAACATAAGAAGGTGCAATCAACGCATCTTGGATTGCATCCCTAACAAAGTGACAATCCACTTCAATATGTTTAGTACGCACATGAAAAACAAGATTCTGTGCAATATACAACGTAGATTGACTATCACAAAATAAAGGAATTTGTTTAGAATGATGAACACCTAAGTTCAATAGCAAGGCCTTTAGCTACTTGAGCTCACAAGTAAATAAAGCCATAGACCTATAACTAACCTTAGCAGAAGAACGAGAAACAGTATGTTGTTTCTTAGTTTTCCAAGAAATTGGAGATTGTCCCAAAAAGACAAGCCAACTAATAAGTGAACGTCGGGTTAACGGACAAGCAGCCCAATCCAAATCACACCACCCTTTCAAGGAAAAATCACTATCAAATCTGAAAAGAATTCCTTGGCCAAGAAAGCTTTTCAAGTACTAACCAACACGCAGTGTGACACCTCTAACTCGTATCCGTTGCCGGACTATGGTTACAAGGCATTACCGAACAATCAACACATTTAAGCATTCATTTCTCAAACATCAAAGCATAATAGATCGAACATCATTATAAGGTCCCTTATAAAGGTCATTTAGACCTTTAACATACATTAGAAAGGAGTCAGGACTAAACCGAACACATATAAAATTTTTCAAAAACTTAACATGTTTCTAACATATATAGGTCACACACCCGTGTGGACAGGCCGTGTGCCTCACACGGTCCTAGACACGCTCGTGTGTCTAAGCCGTGGCTAAACAGGGCATACATACTGACTTGATCACACGGCCAGACCACATGCTGGTGTGTCCAGCCCGTGTTCCTTTCACACCCACGTGTTCAGGCTGTGTCAAAAATAAGGGGTATTCTGTTTGTGACGTCAGCATACCATTAGGGTCACACGATTAGGTCACACGCCCGTGTGTGAACCCGTGTGGAACACACAGCTAATAGACACGCCTGTGTGTCTAGACCATGCTCGCGTCTGACTTACAATTGTAGGGTACCCCAAGGGATGCATGGCTGTGTAATGTGACCGTGTGTCACACACGGCTGAGACACAAGCCCGTGTTTCTGCCCGTGTGGACAAGAATAGGCCATTTAAGATAACCAATTTTACACCCCAATTGGGTCAACCTACAAGTACCAAACTAAGCACATTTTTACTACATTTTATGCCCAATTCTCAACCAAAACATATATCATTCATGCCAAGTCACAAGTTACCAAATCATGCTTAATACACATACCAAATCATATCATTCACTTATTCACTTAACCTTATTCAATCTCAAGACATAACTTACCAAATTGGCCAATTCATTTATGGCCATTCATGATCATATCACATTAATATATTGCATAATATCTCATATACCATAGTCATCTCATAACCACAATCATATCAAGCCATATCACATGGCTAAATATGCACATCACAAAACATAATCTAAACACTTTTAGCCTATACATGCCATACTTTAATATATACATTTTCAAAAGTATCAAAATGAGGTTCGTTAGTGTGGTGACAATCCTTGACGATCCCCGAGCTTGCAATAGCTTTGATATCTAAAAAAAATAATGCAAACACATACAAAGTAAGCCTTCAAAAAATTAGTAAGCTCGTGCTAAAAACATCATCAGTATATAAAATATGAAATGCCAACATATAAATACTTATAAAATTCTCAGCTCACTCATCAATTCCATGCCAATATCATCGATATATTCATATCAATTCAATAGACTTTTATGCATTTTACCATCTACCACATAGGTATTGTACTTACCTGAACATTCTCATAATCATTCATTTTCATTCTCACCTCTTACCGAATACTTTAAGACTTTCCGAAGATCACCAATGCTTTAAACATCTGTACACTTAGTGCTTAAAGGTTAGCAGAAGTAAAATGATTCCGCACACTTAGTGCCATCTCAATTAACCAAAGCTAAGTTTGTATCGCACACTTAGTGCCTCAAGTAGCCGAAGCTAGTTTAAATCGCACACTCAGTGCCAAAGACCACTAATTCATCATCGTATTAGCCCAAACTACACATATATACAATCCACATATAATCAAAGTATCTAAACATACTTATATATCATATTTTACGTATGAACTTACCTTGTACTTGGAGTTGTCGACTCAGACTGTTTACTCTACAATCTTCGACTTCCCTCAGTCTAAGTCTGAATTCCTCTTTTCTTGATCTATATGTATTCAAAATTAACCCTTTTATTCACCAAATCATTCAAACCAATCCATATACACGCAATTAGGGCATTTTGTAAAATAGCCCTCACATTTTCACATTTCGACACTTTAGTCCCTAATTCACACAATCACAAATTACACAAATTTTGCTTGTACACAAGCCTAGTTGAATTCTTCTAGCTTTCATACAAATCCATACATTTCATTTATTTCACATTTTAGTCCCCCAAAATAACATTTTTACAATTTAGCCCAAAATACTCAATTTCATAAAAAATCCAAAGACAAAACATATTAATCACATACCAAACTTCCATAATTCATTATTTAACAACATAAAAATCACATATTCAACAAATTCACCTCATGAAAACATCATCAATTTCACAAATTATGACATGGGCTTGATAATAGACTAAGCAACAATCTCAAAAACATAAAAATCATCAAAAATCGAAACTAAAACATACCTTAATTCAAGCTCAAAGTGCCAAAACCCTAGCTTACATTCTTTCTTCTTTTTATTTTCTAATTTTCGGCCAAAGATGAACATAATGGCCTATTTTTAAGTTATGTTTTATTAAACATATATTAATACATGTTTGACCAATTTACCCTTGCTTTATAACATTAATAATTCATAAAATCATGTCTAACTTTGTCCATGCATTATTCCAAGGGTCCATTTACAACCTAAGGACCTTACAATTATAAAGACTTGGCAATTTGGCACTTTAGCATCTAGCACACAGCTTTTATAAAGACTTGGCAATTTGGCACTTTAGCATCTAGCACATAGCTTTTACATTCTACGCGATTAAGTCCTTTTTTCCAATTAAACACACAAATAGTTAAATCTTCACACGAGACTTTCACACATGTAAATTCACTTATAATAGGCACGAAAAATAATATTAAAATATTTCTCTAACTTAGATTTGTGGTCCCGAAACTACTATTTTGACTAGGGTCAAAACTGAACTGTTACACGCAGAGTCGCATCCCAATGCTTCTGCTCTGGATCATGCATAAACTGGGATAAAACATGAACCGATTATGCCAAATATGGTCTGATCACTACCTTATAAATTAAACAACCCATTAACCATCTGTATGACTCAAGACCAGACAAAACCGTTCCTATAGCATGCGCTAATTTATGCTTTTGCTCTATTAGCGATCCTACGGGTAAAGACTTGCCTTCGAAATAATATATAGCGCATAATTCCTTTGACAAAGAAATAATCGCAAAGAGCTATGAGCTACCTCTATCACTAAAAAAATTTCAAAACTCCAAGATCCTTCATACGGAAGTAAGAACTAAGATACCCTTTAAAATTTTTCAAAGTAGCAGAATCATTCCCAGAAATAAGCAAATCATCAACATAAACTAGCACATCAATGTGTATAGATCCCTTAGTGTATGTAAAGAGAGAATAATCGAAATATGATTAAAGAAATCCATACCCTTTTAGTGCAGTAACAAGCTTTGTAAACCAACACTGAGGAGCCTGTTTCAACCTATACAAAGACTTGCTCAAACGACAAACCATTCCAGGATTATCAAGAGCAAAACTTAGAGATAGCTGCATGTAAACCTCTTTATCAAGATCACCGTGTAGGAAGGTATTATGGACATCCATCTTATGTAACTCCCTATTTTTTGAAGCTACAATAGCTAAGAAAACACGAACAGTCACCATTTTCGCCACAAGTGCGAAAGTTCAATTATAGTCAATACCTTCTACCTAGTGATTAACAAAAACAACAAGACAAGTTTTAAGTTTCTTAATACTTCCATTAGAGTTATATTTAATCTTATACACCCACTTACTACCTAGTGCTTTCTTTCCAAGAGGAAGTGCTTTCCATAGACCAAATGTCATTATCCTCCAGAGTATAAATCTCCTTTTGCATAGTATCACGCCATCTTGCATCCTTCACAGCCTCTTTAAACAATTGTGGCTCGACCCCTACAGTAATAGCTGTAAGAAAATTTTAGCGTTTCACAGTAAATTTGTCACAATTAACAAAATGCACTATAAAAAATGTAGTACTTGAAAAAAGCTTTAAAACAGCTGAGACGAGAGATGGAATTTTCTTTATGACGGTATGAGTGAAAAAATCTCAAAGCTTTATAGAGGGAAATTTCTCTCTATGCCTTCATCCCAATTCAGGTGCATCATTACCAAAAGCCCCCTATACCACTGTGTCATTAGAGGAAGAAGAAGATACCATAGGTGTCAGAGAACTCATAAGTGACGAACTCACAGGTTTCGAAGTAGCAAGAGGAGGAACTGTCGTGGGTCGCAATACCTCTAACTCATCAAAATATATATAAAAAATTGTTTCTACACTCCCATATGGTAGGGCAACATTGTCAGGCTCAATGGTTGCAACATTCCCATCTAAATACGAAAAAATATCCTAAAAAAAGTCACATTGTGGGACACAAATATCTTATTAGAATCTATATAATATAAATACCAACCCTTTTGTTCTAAAATGGTACCCAACAAAAACACACTTTTGATTAGCAAACTTATCATTCTTAGAACTTTGATTATGAGCAAAACATAAGGAATCAAACACACGAAGATTATCATGCAAAGGAGGGCTACCAAACAACATTTCATAGGGTGTTTTATTGTGAAGAAAAGGTGAATGAGTTTGATTAATGAGATGAGAAGTAGCCAACACACACTCCCCCTAAAAAGATATAGGCTGATTTCCCTGGATACGCAAAGCCCGAGCTACATTTAAAATATGTTGATGTTTCCTCTCTACTTTCCCATTTTGTTGATGAGTACCACCAACACAAGATGTTTGAAAAATAATGTCATTTGTAAGAAAATAATCTTGGAGACAATTAAATTTCATCCCATTATCACTTCTAACACACTTTATTTTTTGAGAAAATTGACGATCAACCATAGTAATAAATGATATGAAAACTTTGAAAACCTTCTTTTTATTAACTAATAGATATACCCAAACAACACGAGAGAAATTATCAACCAATGTAAAAAAATAACAAGAACCACAAGATGAAGGAATGTCATAAAAACCACATAAATCACAATGAACTAACTCAAAAATACGAGTGGTTTTCTTTTCACTAATTGGAAAGCTATTTCTAGTCTGCTTAGCATGATGACAAATTTCACATACTATATTCAGATAATATCTAGAGTTACTAACATAAGGAAGTAATTTACTACTTTCTCAGGAGGGTGACCCGATCTTCTATGCTAAAGATCCAAAGAGGATGAAGCTTCAACTGAAACCGCTTTGATCGTCGAAAACTACTGAAAGTAGTAAAGTGTAACAACCCATTTTTCAGTGGTTTCAAGACCACAATTCTAAAATGTGAATTAGTAAATATTATGTATTTAATATTTATTAAGTTATATAAGTTTCGTATTAAGTGTTGGCCAGGTAATTTTTATGTTTGGTTGGTTAATAAGGAAATAGGACTAAATTGCAAGAAATACAAAAGTCTATCACTATTGATTTTATGTGTTGTAAATATTCATTAAAAACAAGGTTGAAAGTGGAAATTAAACCACCTTGAAAGTTCGAGAACAGTAAAAAGCTAATTAAGCTTAAGAAAATAATTTTTTATGTTTAAATTAAAAACATTAAACAAATAGAAAATATGATAAGTTTATGGAAAGAAAGAGAAAATGCTTTTTTCATCTCCTTCTCCATTCAAAAGCACCATTTTAGCAAGAAGAAGAATTGGTTACTAGGGTTTGAGCTTTAAGTCTCCAATTTGGTGAGTTTTTCAAATCCATTTTTTGTAATTTTTATGTTTTTGGAATTTCAGGAACTTGATTTCGCTAACCCAGAGACTATTTCGTGAAACTTTTTAAGGTTTTTTAAGTTTACATTGATGTTTATTTGAAGCTTTTGTGGTTATTTGGTTAGTTTTGAAGCTTAAAGATGTTAATGGACTAATTTATAATGTAAAAGTTGTTAGTTTTGAACTTAGGGACTAAAATGCAATAAGTCCAAATTGTGTAAGAAAATTTTAAATTTTTGTATTTTAGTGGGTTGTTGGAGGACTAAATTGAGTTTGATTTTGGAATCTAAACTCAAATGTGAGAATTATAATAGTTTCAATTTTAAGGACTAAATTGTAAAAAATGTAAAAGTTGAGGAATTTTGGTATAGATGAAATTGAGGTGGAACATGATTCTGTTATGTTGTTTTATGTTGCCTGGATTGGTTAATTAAGTTAAATTATACTTTAGATCAAGAGTTTCAATAATCGAAAGACATATGAGGAAAAGGAATTACCGACTTGTACCTGATAATTGAATCGTTACCATTTTAATAGGTAAGTTCATACATTATGAATCTATTCATTTATGTTTGTATATTACAATAAGATTGTTAATATTGATTGTTGGTGGATTGGACTATGTTATACTCTAAGATGTATCTCGATGAAATTAGTAAATTCTTGTATACAGGTTAGTGAGTTTGCCCAAGTTTCGAGCTCTTGCATAACCCGTATTCGTCATTAGAATAGGGTTAAGGAGCATTACCAGAGTTTTCTTAGAAAATTTACAATTAATTCATAACATTTATTATTCATATTCAAAATCACACATAATCAATCACATTATCCCTTAAATGAACCCTCGAGGCCCAAATTATGCATTAGAAGCAAGTCGGGAATAATCCGAGAACTCAGGAAATTTTTCACGAAATTTCAAAATTTTTCCCATGTACAGGGGTCATAGTTAGGCCATGTGGTTCACAAGGCCAAATGAAACAGATCACAAGGCCGTGTCTCCAACCCGTGTAACTCTCTGACTTGAAAAACGTTAAGGTGTAGTTTTCACACGGCCAAGACACACACCCGTGTTCTAGGCCATGTGGCACACACGGCTGAGGCACATCTTTGTGTCTCTACCCGTGTGCTCAATTCTGAGCATTCCGTTTCTCAAATTTAAGACGTAGGGGACACACGGCTGGACCACACGCCCATGTGCTAGGCCATGTATCACACACAGTCAAGAAACATACTCGTGTGTCTACCCGTGTGGATGAAAATAGGCCATTTTAAGGTCACTTTTCTCACCCTTCCCAAAACTGACCTGCATACACATTTCCATACACCAATATAACTCAACCAAGCAACCAATTCAAGTTAAATATCAAGTTTTAAACCTAATGTGTCATTACATTACTCATTTCCATAACTTACCATGTAATACCATTCATTGACTACTATCTAAATACATGCACATAAACCAATATATATGTATATGAGCCATTCATAACCATATTACAAGTTCACTTTCTTTTCATTCCATCCTATACATGTCATATAAACCATAAGTTGTTTTACAAAATCTATCGGTGAAATCTGGATAGTGTGGCCTAATGTATTGATCCGATCCTCTAAACTCTTGTTAGTCTACAATGAATATTCAACACAAAAAAGTAAGCTTATGAAAGCTTAGTAAGTTCATAGGCTCAAAAAAATAAAATAAATCTTACCGAATAAATAATAACAAAACATTAAACAGAGCATTTCATTAATATTCCCTGCCAATCACAATCTCAAATGATGAATTCACTTGATTGAGCTCAATATCAGAACTGATTGAATTCTATCACTTTAACTCATATGACACTTACCATTTATTGTCAAATTAGAGAACGTCTTAGGATTTGAGTACATAGTTTGCTTAAAGCCATAGTCTAACTATGGTCTTACACATATATTACCATGACCTTTCCATGGTCTTGCACATATCACTATACCATAGCCTCGCTATGGCCTTTCACAATTCCATAGCCTCGCTATGGTCTTTCACTTTATTATGATGTCATAACCCTGCTATAGTCTTACACGTACATACATATACTGCCATGGTCCAACCATGGTCTTACGTTTACAATGCCATAATCCAGTTAAGGTCTTTTCACTGAAATGCCATAGCCCAGCTATGGTCTTACATTTCAAACTTTTCCATGGTCCAACCATGGTCTTATCCGTCAATTCATCACTGATCACAGAACGATCGCACTCAATCCTGCGTTCTACTCAATTTGAACTTTTGTTTCGATTTTCATTTTATCACAATAATCATGGTGCCACAACAAAGATATGAAATAATACATTATATAATCTCTAATTTTAACAATCAATCATAAAATTTAACCATATGAACTTACCTGGGCCAATCTGTAAAATTTGTAGAAATTTAGGGACTAATTTGTTACTTTCTCTTTTCCACATTTATCTTCAGATTTTTGATATAAAATATAAAATTTTCTATTCACTAGCATCTAATTCAATTCTAGTTTACTTCACAATTTATGCCTTTCAATTTTTGAAATTACACTTTTACCTTAAATTTTACAATTTTTACAATTTAGTCCCTAATTAATTAACCCATCAATTGAACTAATTTTTCTCAATCAACACTTTATTACATCATTTTAAACTACTACACAACCTTTGGTATTCAGAATTTTAGCACAAAACCCTAATTCTTAACTTTTTCATAATTAGGTCCTAAAAATCAATTTCTATTGAAATCACTTAATAAAATCATCATATAATGAAATTAAAGATTAAAATCCATGATAATTCATCATAAACTTCCAGCACTCATTCATGGTAACTTTCAAAATCACCCATAAAATGAAAAACTAATGAATTCAATAGTTGGACCTAGTTGTAAAAGTCTCAAAATCACAAAAATTACAAGAAATAACCAAGAATTGAACTTACTTGTAGCAAGAATATGAAAAACCAACTTATAGAGACTCTTTAATGGTGTTTTTAGCTGAAGAAAATGAAGAAATGTCTAGATTTTCAACTTAGTCATTATTTTATTTGTTTAATTTGCAAAATTTCCAAATTTGCCCTTATTTCACCCAATTTCTTTTTTTTCTTTTTGCCTTAACCGTTTCAACCATTTACTTTAGGCTAATTTTCCTTTTAAGTCCTCTTTCAGTTAACACTTAAGCTATTTAATCATTTTAACAAGTTTTGCACCTTTTTCAATCTAGTCCTTTTTAACATTTAATCATTTTAACAAGTTTTGCACCTTTTTCAATCTAGTCCTTTTTAACTAATTAACTATCAATATGTTAAAATTTTCTAATGAAACTGTAATTCTAACTCACTAACACTTCGTAAATATTTACAAAAATTTTTACGGCTCGATTTATGAAATCGAGGTCTCAGTACCTCGTTTTAGACTAACTTTTCCTAATAAATTCTTTTAATTCACAAAATTCACTAATTCAAAAATACTTCTAAAATCTCACTTAACTAATAAATATTAATTTATTGAATTTTAAAACTCACTTGTTCGATTTAGTGATCTCAAATCCCTATTTTCGACACCACCGAAAAGGAGGCTGTTACAACTCTCCCCCTCTAGGAAATTTCGTCCTCAAAATTTTTTACTTGGAAATAGACTCGGATATTGTGATCTCATAGATTCCTCTGTTTCCCAAGTTGCCTCTTCCAAACCATGACGATGCCATAACACTTTAACTAATGGTATTCGTTTATTCTATAATTCTTTAACTTCACGAGCTAAAATCTTCACTGGTTCTTCTGAATAAGTCGTATCCGATTGAAGCTCAATTTCAGTATGATGAATCACATGTCAAGGATCTGACCTGTGCCGTCTCAGCATATGCACATGAAACACATTATGAATCTTCTCAAGTTTAGGAGGTAGAGCTAACCGATAAGCCACAGGGCCAATTCTTTCAAAGATCCCATATGGTCTGATAAATCTTGGACTTAACTTTCCTTTTTTATTGAAGCGTAATACTTTCTTCCATGGTGAAACTTTTAGAAACACTCGATCACCCACTGCAAATTCTATATCTCTTCTTTTCAAATCTGCATATGATTTCTGATGATTTGAAGCAGCTTTCAAATTATCATGAATAATTTAAACTATCATGAATAATTCAAACTTTTTCTTTAGTCTCTCGGATCAAATCAACTCCAATCATCTTGGATTCACTCAATTCAGACTAATACAATGGAGTCTTATAGTTTCTACCATAAAGACTTCAAATGGTGCCATTTTGATGCTAGACTGATAACTATTATTATAGGAAAATTCGGCCAAGGGTAAATACCTTTCCCAGCTATCTCTGAATTCAAGTATACAACATCTTAACATATCTTCTAAAATTTGAATCACTCGTTCTGGTTGTTCATCAGTTTGAGGATGAAATGCTGCACTGAAATTTAACTTTGTACCTAGAGCTTTTTGTAGTTTATTCCAAAATCTCGATATAAACCTCGAATCTCGATCTGAAATAATAGATGTTGGAACCCCATGTAATCTCACAATTTCAGACATATATAATTCTGCTAACTTCTCAAGTGAAAAATATGTTCTGATCGGGATAAAATGTGCTGACTTAGTCAATCTATCAACAATCACCTAGATCGAATCTTTCTTTTTTGGAGTCATAGGTAATCCGGACGCAAAATCCATAGTGGCATGCTCCAATTTCCGCTCAGGAATCATGACAGGTTGTAGCAAACCTGTTGGTACCTGATGCTCTACTTTGACTCGCTGACAAATCAGACATTTAACAACAAACTCACAGATTTCACATTTCATTCTAGGTCACCAATACATTCTTTTCAAATCACAATACATTTTCGTACTACCCAGATGAATAGAATACATACTACTGTGAGCTTCAGAAAGAATATCATTTTTCAGATCTGAATTATTTGGAACTCAAATTCTATTGCGATAATATAATATACCGCTATCATCAATGGTATACTCTGAACTCTGATTGTTTTGAACCATCTATCCCTTCATCACCAATTTCGGGTCATCATATTACAACTCCTGGATCCGCTGAAAGAACATAGGTTTTGTATACAGAACCATCTTTATTAAGAGACAAATGAGTGTTCATCTTTTGAAGTGTAGACAATGATGATTTCTGGCTGAGTGCATCTGCAACTACATTAGCCTTTCCTAGGTGATAATCAATGATCAAATTATAATCTTTCAGTAGCTCTAACCACCATCTCTATCTCAAATTTAGCTTTTTCTGAGTCATCAAATACTTCAAACTCTTGTGATCTGTATACACATAACACTTTTCACCGTACATGTAGTGTCTCCAAATTTTTAAAGCAAATACAATGGTAGCTAATTCGAGATCATGTGTAGGATAATTCTTCTCCTGCGGTTTTAATTGTCAAGAAGCATAAGCCACTACTTTTCCTGACTGCATCAATACACAACTCAAACCATTGAAAGATGCGTCACTGTATACAATGTACGGAACACCTGATTTTGGCTAAGTCAAAACTGAAGCCTCTGTCAACATCTTCTTCAACTGATTAAAACTTTGTTGACATTTACCAGACCATACAAATTCAACATTCTTCTGTAGTAATCGGGTCATCGATGAAGCAATCATTGAAAAGTTCTTAACAAAATAGTGATAATATCCTGCTAAACCCAGAAAACTTCGCACCTTGGTTATATTTTTTGGAGTTTTCCAATTCACCACTGTAGATACTTTGCTTGGATCCACACGAATCCCTTCAGCTGACACAATATGACCCAGAAATCCAACTTCATGCAGCTAGAATTCACATTTACTAAACTTTGCATATAACTACTTTTCTTTCAAAATCTGTAACACAATTCTCAAGTGTTGTGCATGCTTGGATTCTGTCTTGGAATAAATTAATATATCATCAATAAACACAACCACGAATCTATCCAAATATGGTTGAAAATTTTGATTCATCAAATCCATAAATGTAGCAGGAGCATTGGTTAAATCAAAAGGCATTACTAAAAACTCATAATGACCATACTGAGTTCTAAAAGCTATCTTCGACACATCACACTCTTTAACTTTCAACTAATAATACCCATACCTGAGATCTATCTTTGAAAATACTACAGCACCTTTCAACTGATCAAAAAAATCATCAGTACGGGGCAAAGGATATTTGTTCTTAATTGTGGCCTTATTCAACTGTCGGTAGTCAATATACAGTCTTAAAGATCTGTCTTTCTTTTTCACAAACAAGACAGGTGCACCCCAAGGAGACATGCTCGGTCTAATAAACCCCTTGTCTAATAGTTCTTGCAACTGGGTCTTTTACTCCTTTAACTCAACCGGTGCCATTCTGTATGGTGTTATTGATATCGGGGCTGTTCTTAGAATCACATAAATCACAAATTCAACTTCACGATCTAGGGGTAAGCCCGATAATTTCTCAGGAAACATATCCACAAACGCATTAACAAGTGGTAACTATTCCAACTTTGATTCAGAACCCTGAGTATCAAGAATGTAGGCTAGAAATGCTTTATTACCTTTCCGCATTAATTTTTGAGCTGAAACGGCTGAAATAATTCTGACAACATCTTTTATATTTCCAAATTCAGTTGAAAGTACTTCCCCTGTCTGACTTTTCAAATCAATTCGTTTCTCTCGACAATTCACTATAGCATCATGTTTTGTCGGCCAATCCATTCCCAGAATAGCATCAAATTCTCGAAAGGGAGATAGTATCAAATCAGCAGAGAATTTACAACCTTTTATTTTCAGTGGACAGTCACGACACACTAGATTAACTATCACACTTTGAACTAATGGATTAGTGACTTGAGTTTCATAATTAGTAGGGTCAACAGACAATTTCTTTTCAGATACTAATGCAGTGCATACATATGAACATGTAAACCTAGGGTCAATCAATGCATATACAGTAACATCGAAAAGATAGAATGTACCAGCTATTACATCTGGAGCTGTTGCTTCTTCTCTAGCTTGGATATCATATGTACATGCAAGTGTCCGAGTAGCTTTATCTTTCACATTTAAACGAGTAGCCCTAGTGTACTGCTTTGGCCTGAATGTTTGCTTCTTTGAGAAGTAGCTATTTACTTTTCTTTTTGTTCATCTTCCTCTTTTTTGCAGTTGAGGACAGTCCTTAATAAAATGATCAGCAGCTCCACATTTAAAACAAGCTTCCATTTTGCTTCTACATTCACCAGATGAGATCTTCCATAATATTTACACTAGGTCTGAAACATTTTGTACACTGCTAACACTAGCTGCAGATTTAGCAGTTACCTCAAATTCCTACTGAGTTGCCCTCAAATTCCTACTGAGTTGTTTTATTTCTATTTGATCTTTCCATTATTGAAGTAGACTGGCTAGAATCATCTCTAAACTTTTTAACCGAAAATGATGAAAATGACTTAGAGGAGCTTCTCTTATAGGATTCTTAATTCCTTCTTTCCTGTTGCATTTTTCTATTGTACACCTCTTCCATCTTTTGAGCATGATCAGACAGAACAACAAATTCACATATCTCTGTACCCCCAATCATTATTCTAATCTTATCATTTAATCCATCCTCAAATCGAATACATATTTCCTCCTCAGATGGTACAATGTCTCAAGCATATTTACTGAGGTATACAAACTCCCTCTTATACTCAGCTACTGTTCGATTCCCTTGTCATAGATCGAGAAATTCCCTCTTCTTCTAGTCTAGATACCTCTTATCGACATATTTCTTTTTAAACTCACTCTGGAATAATTCCCAAGAAAGTTTCTCTTTAGGTACTGCTACTTCTATAGTCTCCCACCAATTGTATGCTTCTTCTTTTAGCAAAGAGACAACACATCTCAAATAATCATTCAAAGAGTAAGCCATTTGTTTAAAAACTCTTACTAAATTCTGTAGCTAATATTCAATTTTGACTATATCGTCATCCGATCTTCCATGAAATTCTTTAGCCCCAAACTTTTTGAGCTTCTCTATTGGAGTTCGCGTACTAGATTCAGCCGTCGGAGGAGGTGAAGGAGCAACCGGGGGTACTACTGGTGGTACATTAGGGGGAGGAGGTTGCTGAGCCTGATTCCTTTCTTATATCATCTCATTATACCACTGATTCATAAATCCATAAATCCATAAATCATATTTTTAAGTTCTTTTTCTCGCATCAGAGAAATTGGAACATTACTACTTGTCCCTTGTTCAGAGGTTTGCACTCTACTGTTAACTTCTTCCTGTTCAGCACATTCAGGTCTATCGGACATCTTTACAATCTATAAGAAAAATAAGGATTAGATCGGATCATACACATCACACTATCACAGATTTATATGGCATGTATTTCTAAACATTTTACACGTCACATTCATTCTGAGAATCGACTAAACCGAAACTCTGATACCAATAAATGTAACACCCCTAACCCGTATCCGTCGTCAAAACAGGGTTACGAAGCATTACTGGAGTTTTTTAGAACATTTACAGTTAATTCATAACATTTACTATTCATATTCGAAATCATACATAATCAATCATATTATCTGTCAAATGAATCCTCGAGGCCCAAATTATGCATTAGAAGTAAGTCGAAAATAATCTGAGAACTCGGGAAATTTTTCAGGAAATTTCAAAATTTTTCTCATGTACAGGGGTCACACACCCGTGAATGACACAGATCACACGGCCGTGTCTCCAACCTGAGTAACTCTCTGACTTGCAAAACATTAAGGTACAGTTTTCACACGGCTAAGACACATGCCCATGTTCTAGGCCGTGTGGCACACACGGCTGAGGCACATGCCCGTGTCTCTGCCCATGTGCTCAATTTTGAGCATTCTATTTCTCAAATTTAAGATGCAGAGACATACGGCTGAACCACACGCCTATGTGCCAGGCCGTGTGTCACACACGGTTAAGACACATACCCGTGTGTCTACCTGTATGGACGAAAATAGGTAATTTTAAGGCCACTTTTCTCACCCTTTCCAAAACCAACCTGCATACACATTTCCTTACACCAATATAACTCAACCAAACAACAAATTCAAGTCAAATATCAAGTTTTAAACCTAATGTGTCATCACACTACTCATTTGCATAACTTACCATGTAATTCCATTCATTGACTACTATCTAAATACATGCACACAAACCAACATATATGTCTATGAGCCATTCATAACCATATTACAATTTTACTTTCTTTTCATTCCATCTTATACATGCCATATAAACCATAAGTTATTTTACAAAATCTACAGGTGAAATCTGGATAGTGTGGCCCGATGTGTTGATCCGATCCTCCGAACTCTTGTTAACCTACAATGAACATTTAACACAAAAAAGTAAGCTTATGAAAGCTTAGTAAGTTCATAGGCTCAAATAAAATAAATATTACCGAATAAATAATAATAAGCCTTTAAACAGAGCATTTCATTAATATTCCCTGCCAATCACAATCTCAAATGATGAATTCACTTGATTGAGCTCAATATTAGAACTGATTGAATTCTATCACTTTAACTCATATGACACTTACCATTTATTGTCAAATTAGAGAACGTCTTACGAATTTGAATACATAGTTTGCTTAAAGCCATAGTCCAATTATGGTCTTACACATAATTATCATGACCTTGCCATGGTCTTGCACATATCACAATGCCATAGCCTCGCTATTGTCTTTCACTTTATTATGATGCCATAGCCCTGCTATGGTCTTACACGTACACACATATACTACCATGGTCCAACCCTGGTCTTACGTTTACAATGCCATAATCAAGTAATGGTCTTTTCGTTGAAATGCCATAGCTGAGCTATGGTTTTACATTCCACACTTTGTGATACGACTATGCCCTCGTTGAGGTGTTCAAGTCTTGTAGTTGCCCGATCATTCAAATGAGAAGTATCATTCTATTAGAAACAAAAGGGTAAATTCGGCTAAGTAGAGGCTTTAGTTAACAAAATAGGTTTAAAAGGGCTAAGTAAATAAAAAAGGATAGTTCAGCTAATAAAGAAAAACAAAGGAATTAAGGTGATAGTGGTGATGGGATGGAAATAGGACTTAAGGGTCAAGAATGAACCAACACTAAGAGAGATTGTTGACCCGAGACTTATAGGACTCTTAAGGTGGATTGGGAATAAAAATAGGACCTTGACCCGCTACCTAAGAAGATAGGAACCAGAGGTATCAATTTTGGGTAAACGTCACACTTTAAAAGTGATAAGTTCGGATAGAAGAAATAGATTGATGCCACTAGCTAAGTAGATAAGTCAAGCTAAGTCTTGAACGAAATTTGAGAGTTGAAATACTCACAAATAACTCAGAATTCATTCAAGTAGAAAAAGTCTATACAACCAGCAAATAGCTAAGTATTTATAGCTACATTCCTAGGCTAGCCGAATAAGCATAAAGGCAGCTAAATAGACATTTGAGTTCAGTTTAAATGAGCTGAAATTTCTTGGAAATTTCTTAGCAGCTTCTTTGAAGCTTCCTTCAGCTTTGGAGATGCTAATGGGCAGCCCTTTGATGTCTTCAAGTAGCTTGATTTTAAATGAAGTGGATGGTGAGCTGAAATGGCTGGACAAATTTGGCCATTGTGATTGAATTAGCTTTAATTAGCTGCCTTGGTTATTTGAAGAGTCAAGGAGCTTAATGGTAGCTTGGAGCATTTCAAAGGGCATGTAAGTGTGAAAACTAAATTTGAGAAGCCCCTTATGTGAAAGCACATAACAAAATGGTCATTCTATGTGAAAAGAATTTCCAGCAATGTGAAAGCTTTCAAAGTTGCTTTGGAGAACTAGACGGTCAGCCTGGGAGAAAGAAAACATCAGCTCACTTGCATTCAAGCCGTCTCATGTATGTAGCTACACCATTTAATTCAACAAATTAATTTAACTTATGACACATTAATTCGGCAGCAGCTAGGACACATTAAAAGCATATTTTAAGCTAAGACATATTAATAACATGTATTTAAGCTAAGATACATTTAAAACATATATTAAAACAAGACACATTGAACACTTAATTATTAGATTCAGATTTGAACATATTTATAAGCTGAAACTAATTAACTAATTTTAACTAAGGACATTAATTTATTCCAGCCTTAAACGCCTAAGTTAAATAAATAGATTTGAGCTCAACGAGCTGGGAATGAGTTGAATTAAGCTCATTGAGATAAGTTTGAGCTAATTTCAGCTTGCAAAAGGTTGCAACGTAAACTTGTAAGGCTGGCCCAAGCTCTCTTGATGTGTCCAGCCAAGGTCTCGTCCCACACTTGATCTATTAAGGCCGAGATAGCCTTCTTTGAAGTGCTTGGCTCGTGCTCGGGTGATAGGACCTTGAGGCAGCTCCAAAGGTTCCTTGCTTGAGCAGGGAGTGGTCATATCACTTTGCCATGGTCCAACCGCGATCTTATCCGTCAATTCATCACTGATCACAGAACGATCGTACTTAATCTTGCGTTCTACTCAATTTGAACTTTTGTTTCGATTTTCATATTATTACAATAATCATGGTTCCACAAAAAAGATATGAAATAATACATTATATAATCTCTAATTTTAACAATCAGTTATAAAATTTAACCATATGAACTTACCTGGGCCAATCTGTAAAATTTGTAAAAATTCAAGGACTAATCCGTTACTTTCCCTTTTCCACGTTTATCTTCGGATTCTTGATCTAAAATATAAAATTTTCTACTTATTAGCATCTAATTCAATTCTAATTCACTTCACAATTTATGCCTTTCAATTTTTGAAATTACACTTTTACCCTAAAATTTACAATTTTTACAATTTAGTACCTAACAATTAACCCATCAATTGAACTAATTTTTCTCAATCAACACTTTATTCTATCATTATAAACTACTACACAACCTTTGGTATTCAGGATTTTAGCACAAAACCCTAATTCTTAACTTTTTCACAATTAGGTCCTAAAAATCAATTTCTATTGAAATCACTTAATAAAATCATCATATAATGAAATTAAAGCTTCAAATCCATGATAATTCATCATAAAATTCCAGAACTCATTCATGGTAACTTTCAAAATCACCCATAAAATGAAAAACTAATGAATTCAATAGTTGGACCTAGTTGTAAAAGTCTCAAAATCACAAAAATTACAAGAAATAACCAAGAATTGAACTTACTTGTAGCAAGAATATGAAAAACCAACTTAGAGAGACTCTTTAATGGTGTTTTTGGCTGAAGAAAAATGAAGAAATGTCTAGATTTTCAACTTAGTCATTATTTTATTTGTTTAATTTGTAAAATTTCCAATTTTGCCCTTATTTCACCCAATTTCTTTGTTTTTTTTTCCTGCCTTAACCATTTCAACCATTTACTTTAGGCTAATTTGACTTTTAAGTCCTCTTTCATTTAACACTTAAGCTATTTAATCATTTTAACAAGTTTTGCACCTTTTTCAATCTAGTCCTTTTTAATTAATTAACTATCAAAACGTTAAAATTTTCTAATGAAACTGTAATTCTAACTCACTAACACTTCGTAAATATTTATAAAAATTTTTACAACTCGATTTATGAAACGAGGTCTCGGTACCTCGTTTTAGACTAACTTTTCCTAATAAATTCTTTTAATTCAAAAAATTCACTAATTTAAAAATAATTCTAAAGTCTCACTTAACTAATAAATATTAACTTATTGAATTTTAAAACTCACTCGTTGGATTTAATGATCTCGAATCACTGTTTTCGATACCACTAAAAATTAGGCTATTACATGTTGCGAACTCGAGAATACATGAATAGGTTTCGAGCTCTTGTATATGTTGCAGACTTGAGAATAAAGGATTAGGTTTTGAGCTCCTGTATATGTTGCAGGCTTGAGAATACACGAATATTAAGCCCTGTCTAGGCAATTTATTGTGTAGGTTTAACCCTTACGGGTAACCAGACACTATTATTTTCACCTGTATACTAAGATCTTTTACGAAATTCCATCGGGAATGATTGCTATTAAAGTCTTGGAGACATACTATTTGAGATCGGCTAAATGACTATTATATTTCGGTTATGAGATCAAAATTGGTTTGCTTGGAGACGGAAATGCTTATGGTTGTTCATATGGTCGAGCTCAAGGCATTTTATCTAATTGATGATGTGGGTTGAATTTTGATAGGTTTATTTGTATCTTATATTGAATTTGTTTATGATAAGAATTTGAGGAAGTGAATGTTTATATTGTATGAGCTTCCTAAGCATTTTATATACTTACCTGTATTATTACCATTCTGTAGATTTTGGATGTTCGAAACGTGTCGATCCGATCAACGAGAAGCTCACACCTATCATCACTCAATTCAGTAGATTTTGAAGTTCGATATTTGGTTACTTGTGGCATGTATATAGGATGTTTATGTTGCAAGTTAATGATCATGTTTTGGTATTTTGGTTGAGAATGAGATTATATTAAACTTTGATGTAATGTTTAGTACTTGTTTGATATATGGTAATGAGATGATGTTGGTCAAGTTTTGAATGACTTTATATGTGTTTAGGTAATAACATGTTTTGGCTATGGACGTTGATAATTTTTGATGTTGGAATGGTTGATTTGAATGGCATGATGGTTGATGTTTCATGTTTGAATTGTGGTGCCAATTGTGACATATTGGTTAGGCACGTAGGTTGAATGTGGATTGATATATTTTGACATGTTTTGGTACATTTTGAATAGGTTTATGTGATAGTAATTGAATGGCTTGGTATCTAAGGAAGTGTAGGCAAAATTGCTTGAGTTTGAATGTATTTTAGGGTACACACGGCCGTGTGCCTACACGGTTGCAGGACATGACTGTGTGGTCTATTTGATTTTGGATACAGGTTTGTTCAAACGAGCTGGCAACACAGTCGTGTGACCCTGAGTTACATAGGCATAGGTTGTTACACGGTTTGACCAAACAACCATGTTCTTGAGCCATACAGGCCGAGCTTTGTCACACGGCTGTGTGACATTTGTTTAGACTTTTTACTCAAATTTTTGTAAAAAATTCATTTTCATCTAGAATTGTTCATGATTTGTTTTAAATGTTCTGTAAGCTCGAATTAAGTTCCATTTTGATTGAGTAACATGGAAAAATGATTGTAAATGAATTATTTGGTATTTTTTTATTTAAATTGTGAACCATGTTATAGTTTTATAGTTGTAATACATTATAGCTCGAGTTGGGCGAGCGAACTAAGTATAGGGTGTTACATAAAGCCCATTTCTATCTCTCACCCGCTCCACTCAACTCCCTCGAATGAAGGTCCTGAATAGCACATATGTTAGTAGAAAATTGGACAAAACATTTCATATCATCATTTAACTGGGAACCAAAATTAAATTGCAGTTTAATTTAGGAACGTAAAAAATATGTTTTAAGTGAATTTTACCTATCAATTGAACCATTCCTTATTTGGTAGCCACCACTGTTTGGCTATCAGGGAGTCCTATGGGACATGCTACAACATCTCTCACATTCGTCAAACACATAAGATAAATTATAACATGATTTGAACACCTAGTATCAATAATCCAGTTATTCTTGGACTTACCATTCAACTAATTGGAAGTTGATTGTTTATTACCGAACACTGCAAAAAAAGACTACCATTGCTTAGCGATAAAACAGGGAAGTGCCGCCCCCTAACACTTGTGCTACCTCTGCTGTGTTCTGCACTGATATTGCTACATGGCTGGTAGGTACGATGGTAGCATTGGCTTGCACATTGGCTTTGCCATGAGAAACTTGTTGCGTGAAAGATACGACACTTATCTTTCCACCGCGTCCATCACTTTTCATCTCCAGCTTCCCATACTTCTTGAGCCACCAATCTGGGCGGCCATATAGGTCAAAAGACATAGTCACATCATGTTCCTTGCGATGGCAATGATTGTTCGACAATGTTGACTTATTAATATAATCAGTCCGACCTTTATTACGACCCTCCATGCGCACCGCAAAGCCTAAAATTTTGGGCTTCTCTTCTTTGACCTATGTAATGCTGCGTACAGGTTCCTTTTGAGTAATTTGCTAGAATGCTTGGTTCAAGGAAGGCAAATGATTTTGGGAAAGTAGTGTAGATCTAATTTCGACATAATAATCATAATAAAGACCAAGAAGAAATTAATGAAGTCAATCATGCTCATGACATTGTTCATGCGCCTTCCCTAAGTTACATAAACATTGTCCAGACTTGCAACAAATAAAAAATGCATGATTATCTAATTCATCCCACAATACCTTTAATTTGCTGAAATAAACTGCAACACTCATAGTCTTGGTTTTCTCACAACGACTAATATCTACTTTTAATTGTTGAATATGTAGACCATTGACAATGAAAAAACGTTCATGTAAATCATCCCACAAAGTTTTTGCATTATCATAATTGGAAAGCATCGATCTTACCTCCGGATGGCTAGTATTGAGAATCCAAGACACAAGCATAGAATGAATGATAACCCAACCATCCTTCGAGCAAAATGGAACAAGATCTGTAATGGTATCATCAAGAAATCCAAATTTGCGTCGAGAAGACAAAGCGACGTAAATAGCATAAAATCAATCATTGAAATTGTTGAGCTTTAATCGAATAGGAGTTATAAAGTCACCGGGTTGATCTTAAGGACCGAAGAAAAATGGAGAGTTAGGTTCAATTTTAGGTGGTGGTGGAGGAGAAGTCTCGCCGCCAACCATTTAGAATGACGAAAGGGAAAAAAAATTTTGTGTCAAAAACCTTGCATAGATGCCGTAACAAGTGTAACACCCCTTACCCATATCTAAGGTCAGAACAGAGTACGAGGCATTATCAGACTTAACAATACACATAGACGAAAACCGGGCCATAAAATTTCATTTAATTCAAAACTTTTCAAACATATGCATAACAAACAAAGTTAACTATATCATTACATCAAAACATAGGACATAACATGATTAATTAAACTTATAAACCATAATAGATAAGGACCACATCTCATAATCATATACGATAACTCAATGCAGACTGATACGTATCGTCAAAATCATAATAAAAATACATATCACAAACCAACTCCCTATACATGCCACTCACTTGATATTTCTAATATTTGAATTAATTCTCCCAAAAATGATAGTTTGATAGTGTGATTTTGCCTCCGACGATCTCTAACCCCGAGTCGACCTGCCAATACTAAAGAAATGGAGAGGATGGGTAAGCTTTATGCTTAGTAAGTTCGTATGAAAATAATAAGCAATTACTACCATGCTTTTCAAGATAAAACACTATAATTGTACAATTACACATATTCAGGTTAAGTTGTGTTATCGAGTTATAGTTACTAAATCATTCATATCTGAAGCTAAAAAACTCCAAATTTAGTTTCGTTAATTTTTCTTGAAACTAGATTCATATATATTTCTCCCATAAAATTTCCAGAATTTTTGGTTTAGCCAATTAGTACAGTTTATTAGTTAAAGTCTCCCCTGTTTCGGAGTACGACTACTCTGATCTCTGTGCACTACGAACCAACTTTCTCCCTGTACAGAATTTCAACAACCATTCCGTTTATTTACCTTAAAAATAGAATCAATAAGGAACCCATTCATGTAAAATATGACTCCTAATAATTTTTTTACAATTTATGGTGAATTTATAAAGTCAGAACAGGGGATCTCGAATTCATTCAGACCCTGTTTCACAAGAATTCAAATATCACACAATATAGAATTCTTTTGCTTCCCCTATTTCTTTCATGTGAAAATAGACTCATTAAGATTTATTTTCATATATCATTTGCATTTTTATTCAACTTCCACAATTTTTAGTGAATTTTCAAAGTCACATCACTGTTGCTGTCCAAAACAATTTTATTGCTAATTCACTCTTTCACATTTTTTTTTGTATTAACCTCATTTTAACATACATATCACAAATAATTTTCACCACATTTCATACATCACAAGTATAGGCCCATGATTACAAGGTCATCATAAAATCATCCTCATGTATAACTTACTTGTTTATAACGTTACCACATCCCAGTCACTTAATGAACACATCATTCACATAAGCAAATTCCTGCATTTATTCATCACAAAACTCACAAAGCAGTACATCGTAAGTCTCCCATTGGACACTTCGGATCAATCCTCGATACTTGGTGGTTTCAGAACATAGCTCCACCCATCATAAAGTTCGGCTCTCTTGTACACATGGTGAACACTTAGTATCACCCATGTGACCTAGCTGATTATCTCGTAGCTCTCTTGTCTACATGGTGTCCTTCACCTGGAACCACGCATGTGACCTAGCTACATATATCCCGTAGCTCTCTTGTCTACATAGTGTACACATAGTATCACCCATGCGACCTAGCTACATCATAATGTCTCGTAGCTCTCTTGTACACATGATGTGCACTCAAAGACCATACATGTGACCTAGCTACATACCATCTCGTATCATCCAATCTTTCCAAGGTTCAACCGGGATTTCTCTCTTTTCCAACAATTTCACCAATCAAGTACTTATCAACAAACATATTTCCAATATTATTATAAAATATCATAATACAAGTAAAATTGATATGTTACTTACATCTCATTTAATATCAAGGCAATAACATTAAATTACACATTGCATTATTGAAAATCATATGAACTTACAATTGCCCATAATATCCATAATCATAGAAATCACATTTATGTATGATAATTCAATGCACTTCATGTACCATAGACATATTTTTAAATCAATTCATAAACTTAGCACCATAACATTTAATTTAACATAATTCAATTAATTCACTAAATTTAACTTTCAAATATAAATTACAACATTATTGCAGTATTATTATCATACCAACTTACCTCGATCCAGAAACGACAATTTACTATTTTAGTCCATAACCTTGTATTTTTCCGATTTAAGCCCGAATCTCGATTTCCTTCATTTACTATTGAGCTTGGAAAGCTTGAAAACCCTAGCCATGGCTCCCCCCATGCTAATTTCGGCCTCCATGAAAAAGATGAGTCAATTTTGACTTTATTTTCCCTTTTTATTTCTTTTAATTACCAAATGACTAAAATGCCCTTACTACTAAACTTTCCAAAAATTCCATCTATGTCCAATTTTTGTCCATAGACTTAGAAATTGGTCAAATTGCTATTTAAAACCTCCTCATTAATATTCCAAAGCAATTTCATACTAAAAACTTCTAGAATGCAAGTTTTGCAAATTATTCGATTTAGTCCCTAATTTCAATTTAAGCACTTTATGCATAAAATTTCTTCACAAAATTTTCACACAATCATGCAATCATGTCATAGACCTCAAAATAATTATAAAATAATTATTTCTATCTTAGATTTGTGGTCATAAAACTACTATTCCGATTAGGCCTTTATTCGGGATATTACAACAAGAATAGATTAATCTCTTGAATTTTGTTGATAGATCACAAGGGTATACATATATTTACAGTAGTAGTTGCGTAGGAATCAAATTACTAAAGGATAATATCTCATAATAATATCCCATAATAATATCTTATTAGGAATCAAATTGCTAAGAGATAATATCTTATAATATCTCATTAAGAATTAAATTGTTTAAAAGATAATATCCTATAATAATATCCTGAAGGATGTTGTGTTTTTATCTAGATCCTTTCAATTATTTCTTTAATTTTTTGGTTTTGTTCTTGGAGTTTGTCGAGCATATGGACGTTTTGAATATTGAGTTTTTTTTTCTTCTTGAGTTGTTTCTTTGGTTTCTATTTTTTTAATTAATTAAGGGCAGTCATGTAGGTTGAGTCACTAGCTTAGTGACAGATATAATCCATTCAATTTGCAATTTCTTTGAAATGGTAATTCATCAGTTTTCAGTAAAAAAAATCTAACCTCAAATAAAATTTTATTAAATTTTTTAAATAAAGATCAAAGGGGACCAACTTAAAGATTAAATAATAATATAGAGTCTAGTATTTTGAATCTATTCAATTCTTTATTATTATTAGAAAAAGTAAGAGAGTTGTGGATTGGAGAGCTAGACACCCTAGGATTGGTAGTTATAACCTTAATGATTGAGTACTTTTTCCCCCGCAGGATCTTGTATCACTCCTTGAGCTGTAATGGTGGTTTATTTATATGGAATAAAATCTACACTTACGATAAAGAAAAAATATTCCTTTGTTATTCCTAAAATTAGACATTAATTCAATCACTTCCCCTATGTAAAGCAACCCCCCTTCCACCAGACGGTTGAAGGCACGCTCCCATATCTCGCGTGTCACGTCACTACAATCTAAACCAGGACCCACAATACACGTCCCCCAATCTTTCTCTAAGAAACGACAGCGAATCCAAGAAAAAGTAAAAAACCAAACCAAAAAGGAAAAGAACAACGTTGGTGTGGGGATGAGTTCCCAGTAAGCCCGTGCTCCTTTCTCTCAAACAACATACTGATTCTCAGTTTTCTCTTTTGTTTTTCGCTTATAACGAAATTTCCTTCCTTTCTTCCTCTACATTAAAACAAGTTTCACTGTGCTGTGCTTTTGAGAGGGAAAAAAAAGGCCATTAGCAGGGTGATCATCATTGAATACAACAGAGACCTTCTAAACGAAGATTAAAAAAAGCAGTGATTTTTAAAAGTTTGGGTTTTCGTTTTTGGATAGAAAAAAAAATCGAAATGGGATCATCTTCAGGGCAAAGTAGTGGAAGCTATGATCTTTCATTCAAGATCTTATTGATAGGAGACTCAGGTGTTGGCAAGAGTAGTTTGCTTGTTAGCTTCATTTCAGCTTCTGCTGGGGATCTAGCTCCCACCATTGGTTCGCTTTCTCTTCTTCACTCTTCATCTTTTCAAAGTCCTGGATCTTTGATTAGTGTTCACAGTGAAATTTTATTAGTTTTTTTTTTTTGTTTGAATCCATGTTTTAGGTGTGGATTTTAAGATCAAGTTTTTAACAGTTGGTGGGAAAAGATTAAAGCTTACCATATGGGATACTGGTATGAACCTCATATAATTTCCATTGGCTTCTTTATTTTACACTCATTTTCACTGATTTAATGCTCACCAATACATTAATATGACATTGGCATCATTTTCATCACAGCTTTACGTAGCTTAATGCTGCGTCTTTAATCTTTGACTAGCTATTTAATCTTCCCTATTTTCTTAAAGTAATTGTCTTGCAATATGGAGAAGTAATATGATTGATTTGTGGAACCATAATGCTTCATGTAGCTGGACAGGAAAGGTTCAGAACACTAACAAGCTCTTACTATAGAGGTGCCCAAGGGATCATACTTGGTGAGATTATCTTTATGGTGCATGTATGATTTTGACTGACTGCAAAACATTATCATAACCTTTCATGCATCTGATAATGATCTTAAAATCGGCTCTTAGTTCACACGGTAGATACAGCCGTGAAGATTGGCATGCATAATGTTAAATTAGTTTTTAAGCTTTCCTCTTGGACTGGCTAATTAGGAGATTGGTTATGTGTGATGAAAGATTATGACAACTTAGAAGTTGTTTAAGAAAAATAAAAGGAATAATAGTTTAACTAAGACTGAATGACAGCATACAGGAAACAAATTGGAAATACCCGGTCCCTTTCTCTCGATCTCGTACACTGAGAAAAATAAGAAACCGTTTATTTGTATTGTACCCTTTATTCCGTAATGTAGTTGTATTATCGATGCCTTGACCAATCCTTGCTATGAACCTCATCTCTGCTGGGTTGGAGGACCTTTATCTGTATGCAATTCCATGGCGCTTTTTCTTTTTTCTGCACAAGTATTATTCCCTTTGCCTCATCGTTTCACTATTGTTTGCCCGGTGTTTAAATTCCACAACAATTGTTTGACTTATTTCTCGGCTTTGGTTGTAGTTTACGATATAGCACGGAGAGAAACCTTCACAAATTTGTCCACTGTTTGGGCGAAAGAAGTGGAGCTCTATTCTACCAACCGGGACTGTGTCAAGATGCTCGTTGGAAATAAAGTTGATAGAGTAAGTCTACCGTTCTTTATCCGATCCGTGAATTTAGTTTTTGAAGAGAAAATTCAATCACTTCACACCTAACACTTGAAATGGTTATGGAAACATTAATAAGTTTATGACTGTTTCATAATCTTCGAAAGAACTCCTTTGCTCTATTCATGTTGAGAAAACTTCATCGAACAAAGTTTATAAGTTGTAAAGGGAGCATTGCACCCTTATAATTCCTTCAAAAGCCAATGAGAGAATACTCTGCTTACGTTTTCTTCTATATTGAAATCATATACAAGATTTTATGAGGAAAAAAAAAAAAAAAACATAGTATTGCACTTTAACCATCAATGAGTGTTTCATGTAAATAAAACTTAACTAAATTGGGATTTAATTGTTAAATAAAGTTTGGCCAAATATGTGTAGATAATCAAATTCTAATTAATGATGGGCTAATTAGGAATTAGAACTAATATGCCAATGTTATAAATATTAAGGTTATGGTCCTCAAATTACACACAAGATATCTTTTTTAATATGACATTTTTTGCATGCTAATTTGGAAGCTGGAAAAACTTCAAGTAATTCATAGGTAAGCTTCCGCATCTAGTTTTATTCTTGATGATTTGATATGATAGATCTTGGTTTATTAAGTTTTATTTCTGATTTATTTTATAATTCTAACAATAAATATATTTTAATGATTCCATTTTAGCTGCAGTATATCTCTCCTTACTAATGCAGACTAGACACTTCATGTCTCTCATACTGTTGCACTGCCTACTTGTTCTGCTTCATTATATCCGATTTGTTTATGTTTAAGGATTCTGAACGGGCTGTAAGTAGAGAAGAAGGGATGGATCTTGCAAAGGAGCTTCGATGCATGTTTCTTGAATGCAGTGCCAAAACAAGAAAAAACGTGGAGCAATGCTTTGAGGGGCTTGCATTGAAGGTATATTTTTGTGACAGCAAGTTTGCTCGTCAACCTTTCAACCAATGTAATACAAAATATTCTTGGCTGTAGGTCAGTTCAAAATGATGCAGTAGGGCTGTTATATAACATAATCATTAAGAGTGTTCGCATCTTACTGATATGAACTTTTAGAGAACCACATCCCAAAATCTAGCTCTCAAGGTTGTTGAGCCTAGGACTATGTAAACCTCACAAACGAAATCACATTCTCTCCTATGTGGGATCCAAGTCTCATATCTTGCAACTAGGCACATATAACTTCTGTCCAATTCTTCTATGTTGTAACCAGCTTTGGATTTTCTTACAGATAATGGAAGTTCCAAGTTTTTTAGAAGAAGGGTCTGCTATAGGGAAGAGAAACATGTTAAAGCATAAACCAGAGTATAGAGGTCATCAAGGCGGTGGATGTTGCTCTTAAATTGCAGTGATGTGCAACCATATGGTGGCTTTAAGCTTCCGTCTTAATTAACAAATTGTGAACAAATATTTGTATATGATATATTATTTCGTACTATATTTCTGTACTGCTCTTCTTTCAAATGGAGTTCCCATTGGTTAATAGTATCATCACTCAAATTAACTTCAGTTGTAGAGTTTCGGGTGCAAAGTGAGTTTTAAGGTTGTTCCCTCGAATTGGTGGAGTTGATCTCAATTAATAAAGGAAACAATATCAGAATTGTTATAAATAGTTTATTATTATAGAGTGGATGTCCATTAAAATAATAAATTTAATGTATTTTAGAACTCTAATGTCTATTAGAAGTAGAATTTTATATCATTTATGCGTATATTTATAAATATATATTTTAGAAAAATATTGTAAATATTGATGAATAATATACATCTTTCTCTATTCTTCTATATCTTGTTGTTTTTAAAATTGCTAAGTAAGATGGCAATAAATAAATAAAACACAACTGAAGCGTAGGAATCAAACTTGTACCTCAAAGCTTTAAGCACCCTTGACCACTTGCCTAATCAATCAGTTATGGAGAAGAAAAAAAAAAAAAAAAAGACAAGTTTCGGGGAAAAAAGAATGCCCAAGAGAGGACTTGAACCTACACCAACAACATTGATTACAATTTTTCATTAGTACTTTTATGTTGCACAGAATAATATATTTAATCAAATTCAATCTTGGTATGTTTCTAAATTCTTTTAAAATTTTGGGATTATATTTGATATGAATTAATATTGTACTTATTTTGGTTTTGTAAAGGATAGATAAAAGATTCAATTATCAAATTATATTATGCATGATAGTTAGATGCTTGATTGACTATTAAATTCTTGATTATTAAATATGCTTAAAAATGATAAAAAGAAAGATATGACCATCAGAAATAGTAATTCTACCTAAAGCTCATTATAATTGGATGCATATGAGGTTACAATATTTTAAAACTATAGGTGAGTATAGTTCTATAGTATTTATGTTGTAACACCCCTTACCCGTATCTAGAGCCGGAACAGGGTTCGAGGCATTACCGGACTTATATCGAATCATTTAGTCAAATAAACATATTTTGACATGAAACATATCTATACACAATTCATTCTTATAATATACATAATACAATATGAACTCACCAATTTACTTTCATTCAATTCTCACATAGGTTCTGTACGTATCTGCATTGCTTAATTCATTTACACTTTCTTTCTCAACTTGACTTTGCCCGTTAAACCATTCAGAATCATTAAGGATACTCGGTAATCACATATAGCTCGTACAATGCCATATCCTAGATATGGTCTTACATGTTATCACATATCGATGCCACTATCCCACGCAGAGTCTTACACGAAGTCGATTAACGATGCCGATGTCCCACACATGGTCTTACACGTAATCGCAATACAATGCCACTGTCCCACACAGGGCCTTACATGTAATCACAATACAATGTCACTATCCCACACAGGGTCTTACATGTAATCACATCTCGATAACCTAATGTCATGACATTTGTATCCTATATTATTCCTAAGGTTCGTACAAGACTTCCGAACATCGTAACTCTGTCGATTTCGGCTCGTAATCATGATCGTCCAACATTCAATTCAATTCAATAATAAATAAGCATTTATAACACAATTAAAGTACATTTATTAGCATACGAACTTACCTTGATCGTCAAAACGTTGAAATGGATCGACTAGTCCGATACTTCATTTTTCCCTCGATATAGACTCGTACGAGGCTTAACTTGATCTAATCAATCAAATTCAACTATTACAATTCATATTCTATTCATTTTAACTCAATTTCATATTTTGATAAAATTACTATTTTACCCCTGAAGTTTCGCATTTTTGCAATTTAGTCCTTATCAATTAAAATTAAAATTTCATCAAATTAAATATAAACCCAAGCTAGCCGAATTTTCCATATATTACTATCAGCCCATATTTTCAATTGCTTCACACTTTTAACCACAACATTTCACATTTTCTCAATTTAATACCTAATTGACATTTTTGTCAAAAATTACTTTATAACACTTGTCAATCTAACTTCAAAATATTCATATTTCACTATTAAACATCAAAGAACACATAAGCTCATCAATGGCAACTATTAAAATCTTTAACAATTTCGAAAGTTAAGGCACGTGCTAGCTAGAATACAAAATAATGATCTCAAAAACGTAAAAATCATTAAAAACGAAACAAAATTGAGCTTACATGCATTCAATTCTCCATGGCCGAATGCTTCAAACAATAATGTCTTTCTCTTCTTCCACTTTCGGTTGAAGAAGCAAAAGAAATAAAATGCATGTGTTATTTTATTTCTTTATTATTTAACATTTATTAACTATTTACTTATTTAACCTTAAAGCCAACCCAAAATTTCAATATTGCCAAACCATTGCCATCCACTAACTCTTTAATGGGTTAATTACCATTTGAGGACCCTCACTTTAAAAGCCAAAGACAAATAACTCCCTTTTACTAATAGCATGCAACTTTTGCATTTTACGCGATTTAGTCCTTTTGACCGAATTAACCACTCAAACGGTAAAATTTTTCAACGAAACTTTAATACCATCTTATTTCCACTCCATAAATATTTATAAAAATATTTATGACTCGGTTTATAGTAACGAGGTCCCGATACCTCATTTTCTAAAATCATTTGAACTTAATAAATCGCTTATAAAGCAAAAAAATCACAATATCAAAAATATTTTTTTAAAAAACTCACAATTAACTAGTAAATATTAAAATAATAAAGAAATAAATTTTTCAATATCAAGTTTGTGGTCTCGAAACCACTGTTTCGATTAACCCTAAAAAAGGGTTGTTACAACTCTCCCCCCTTTAAGGATTTTTGTCCCTGAAAATTTTATCAGAAGAAGTTACTTTCAAAACTTAAGAATCATTTTCGCTACTTTCTCAGGGTCACAAATCGATTTCAGCCTCACTTATCTTTTTCTTCCCATAGCCTTTGAACTTTTAACACACAGTGCCGGAACATATTGTCAAACTTTTAAATTACACCCTCTGAACACACATCTCGTTTGATCTGTCAAATAGGAACTCTGTACATACATGCGGAGTTTTGGTCAAAACAATCAACTACAATACAAATAGCATCTCTTTTATAGTGATAATGACAACCTCAATACGAAGTCCATAGTGACTCTATCTCTTTATCACTACCGTACCATCACTGACTGTATTAAACCTGAATACACTTGATTTTCGGCATTAAACTGTTGAAAAATCACCATCTGAACACAAAATTAGAAATATCAGGTTTCAAACCCGTACACCAGAACATTTACTTCATATAGTTGTACATTTTATTTCTCTCGGATAACAAACAAGCTACTACTGAGCTTCATACCAAAACTTCTAAAATTCAGAATCGAAAGTCGTTTCACACTGTACCCATTTAGCTTGCAATTCACTAACAATAGACCATCATCAAATAAGATCAGTCGAGTAACCACACGCACAAAATAAGTAAAAATCTTTCCATTCAGTATCTGTAATTATATATGTTTTCTCAGAGATTAATCGATAACCACTTGCAATCTTTCAATATCTCAAATCATTGACACTGTCTTAATTTCAGATCTTTTTCGATAACATTAGATGCTTTAACCCATTAAGATTTAGGAAGCATATGACATTTTCTGTCGAACACATGATATCATCGAATTCACACCACAAATAGAAAAGTGACCGTCTTTAAATTGCTAATCGAACAGTTTTCTTTTATTGTGACTTTAATCGTCTGAAAGTAGAAATTGTTTCTTTACATGCTCGTATTAAAACTCATTCCAATCTGTTCAATAGTAAATCACTGAAATTCATAAATTCTTTACTCAATTCAAACTGAACTCAGAACTAGAGCTTCGTTTAGTAATTCTTTCCACTATTTCCAACTTTATTCATATGCAATAAACCATTCAAACTTTCACAAATGTGATAACTTTACCAATTAGAACGCTTTAACTCGTAATAACATCATTCAGTTGGAATAGTCCAATTGGCACATCTCTATATCAAAATTTCTAGAATATAATTTCTTCATTCAGACTATCCGTCTATATACTCTTGAATGCACAAAATTCGTTATCATACTTGAGGATCCTTTAAATACACATAACTCAATTCACATATCGACAAATCAGTTTACGCTGATATAAACGACTGAGTTAATTTCCACTATCAAATAATAACATATCAAGCTACTCTTTTCCTCATTCTACTACTACAACCCAAGTATATGCACTCGTTCACAATTCTCTTATGTGTAAATCAAAGATCTCACAACCATTATTAGCTAAAGGACACGGAGATATTCTGATTAAACTCACTAACCTTAGTCAAGCTTACCCGAGAAAAGAAAACCACTATGCATTTTAAGCTTGAGTTTCAATCATTTATGCCTTTGCCGATGACAATTCTTTACACTGAAAATCAGAGAAATCCAGATACTAAAATTTTCCATATTCCTATTACCGAATCCAGAAATACCATCATAATAAACATAGTAATCATAGATCAAAGAATACGTTTTAAAGATAAGCCACGTCAGATAATCCACACCATGAGGACAATAAGAAAATCCCAGATATGATATCATAACAGAAACTCGAGAACATTATATTTTTCAAATTTACAAATAAGTCAAAACATCGTTCAACAGACATAGAAGAATAGCCTTACACAAATTTTCATTATCAACTTTTATTTCGATCATACTATATTAGAATCCCAAAGAAATACGAAATGTTAATTATAAATCAAACAAATTTTTTTTTTAGTATTTTCATCTAACATAAGAATCAGCCAATACACTCTTACAATAAAGTTTCCATCAGAAAACGGATATTCGCTTGAACCCCAGAGGATGATTAGATAAACACATATATAACACTCAGAAGAGATCTTCATAATTTATTCAACTATAACTGTTACAGACAGGCATCTTTACAATCCAATTCCCATTTCTTTGATCAAATTATGTTATCATGAACTCTACATCATTCCATTTAATAACGAAAGCTATCTCGGAAGAAATCTCAGTAAACATATCCTTAGATTTTACGCCCTATCGAGAAGAATAGTTGAGACCAATTTTTTTCTTAATCCGTGACATTACATAATCTGTATAATCCTCAACACATTTTGATATTTCTTTCCAATTATTTTCAGTTGTCACACTATATTCAACTTTGTTTGTCTTACTAATCACTTCACCACTGCACTCATTAGTTTCACACTTATGATTTTATTCAACATAATTCTTGTAGAATTTTGTCACACAAAAGCAACACTGGTAAGGGGGCGAGGTCGTAAGGCCTCTAACTTAACTCTCATATACACACATATAACTCAACATTTATCATCAAAATAATGTCATCACAATCACATAGTTCACTCTAAACAAATTAACATGCTTATTTATTCCATAAAATATAGATTTCATTACAATACTTTACCGATGAGGGGGTGAGGGTCATAAAGCCTCAAATATATCTCTCACATATGCATGCACATCACACATACTATTATGAATGGCTAGTTCATTACTAATTCCACATTCTCAAAACACCTAACCATCTTACTTATGATCACTTTCGTACTTAACACATAATTCATACGTTAAATCAAATCATTAATTCATAATCAAAATATTCACATAACGTTCATAAACCAAATACCACAACTCATATACTCATATAATTATAACATTTATCAATAACAAAATATCATGCATTCTGATTCATACCTTTAGCAGTTTCAACTCATCACTAATACATTTTCTCTCAAACATTTGAGTACCTCTTTCTGTACTATCGAAATTAGCTCAGTTGGAAAGCACATCTGACTAATTAAAATAATTTTCATCAGAGTCGGGAGATATCACACTATCACAGGTTCTATATGGCATATATAGCTAGACTCACATATGCTACGTTAGTCCTAAAATTAACTAAACTGTAGCTCTGATACCACTAAATTAACACCCTTTACCCGTATTTGGAGCCAGAACAGGGTTTGAGGCATTACCAGACTTACAACGAATCATTTAGTCAAATAAACATATTTTGACATGAAACATATCTATACACAATTCATTCTTATAATATACATAATACAATATGAACTCACCAATTTACTTTCATTCAATTCTCACATAGGTTTTGTATGTACCTGCATTGCTTAATTCATTTACATTTTCTTTCTCGACTTTAAACCATTCAGAATCGTTAAGGATATTTGGTAATCACATATAGCTCGTACAATGCCATATCCTAGATATGGTCTTACATGTTATCACATATCGATGCCACTATCCCACACAGGGTCTTACACGAAGTCGATGAACGATGTCGATGTCCCACACATGGTCTTACACGTAATCGCAATACAATGCCACTGTCCCACATAGGGTCTTACACATAATCACAATACAATGCCACTGTCCCACACAGGGTCTTACATGTAATCACATCTCGATAACCTAATGTCATGACATTTGTATCCTATACTATTCCTAAGGTTCTTACGGGGCTTTCGAATGTCGTAACTCTGTCGATTTCGGCTCGTAATCATGATCATCCAGCATTCAATTCAATTCAATAGTAAATAAGCATTTATAACACAATTAAAGTACATTTATTAGCATACGAACTTACCTCGATCGTTAAAATGTTAAAATGGATCGACTGGTCCGATACTTTATTTTTCCCTCGATATAGACTCGTACGAGGCTTAACTTGATCTAATCAATCAAATTCAACTATTACAATTCATATTCTATTCATTTTAACTCAATTTCATATTTTGATAAAATTACTATTTCACCCCTGAAGTTTTGTATTTTTGCAATTTAGTCCTTATCAATTAAAATCACAATTTCATGAAATTAAATATAAACCCAAGCTAGCCAGATTTTCCATATATTGCTATCAGCCCATATTTTCAATTACTTTACACTTTTAACCACAACATTTCACATTTTCTCAATTTAATACCTAATTGACATTTTTGTCAAAAATCACTTTATAACACTTGTTAATCTAACTTCAAAATATTCATATTTCACTATTAAACATCAAAGAACACATAAGCTCATCAATGGAAACTATTAAAATCTTTAACAATTTCAAAAGTTAAGGCACGGGCTAGTTAAAAAACAAATCAATGATCTCAAAAAGGTAAAAATCATTAAAAACGGAACAAAATTGAGCTTACATGCATTCAATTCTCCATGGCCGAATGCTTCAAACAATAATGGCTTCTTCTTCCACTTTTGGTTGAAGAAACAAAAGAAATAAAATGCATGCGTTATTTTATTTCTTTATTATTTAACATTTATTAACTATTTACTTATTTAACCTTAAAGCCAACCCAAAATTTCAATATTGCCAAACCATTGCTATCCACTAACTCTTTAATGGGTTAATTACCATTTGAGGACCCTCACTTTAAAAGCTAAGGGCAAATAACTCCCTATTACTTATAGCATGCAACTTTTGCATTTTAAGCGATTTAGTCCTTTTTACTGAATTAACCATTCAAACAGTAAAATTTTTCAACGAAACTTTAATACCATCTTATTGCCACTCCGTAAATATTTATAAAAATATTTACGACTCGGTTTATAGAAATGAGGTCCCGATACCTCATTTTCTAAAACCACTTGAACTTAATAAATAGCTTATAAAGCAAAAAAAATCACAATATCAAAATTTTTTTTAAAAAAAATCACAATTAACTCATAAATATTAAAATAATAAAGAAATAAATTTTTCAATATCAAATTTGTGGTCTCAAAATCACTGTTTCGATTAACCCTAAAAATTGGCTGTTACATATGTAACGACCCGATTTCTAGTAGTACGAAAAATATGGTTTTGAGACCTTGTTTTGTAAGCTGAGTCCGTAAATATTAGTTAGGGATATTTACGAAGTTAATATTTAGATGAATTAAAATTTTAATATTTAGTTTAGTTTAAATTATGTTTAATTAAGGATCAGAGATTAAATTGTAAAATCTAATCACTATGAATTTTTAATTGGTAAATGACTTGAGGACTTAAATTGCAATTATTAAAATGACCAAAATGACTAATAAACCATTACTAATCATGTGCTAGTGGATGGTAATGATGATTTCTGATTAAATTAAGTAAATTAATTTTAATTAAGATTAAATCCTAATTAATTAAACTAATTAAAATTATATATATATATATATATATATATATATATATATATATATATATATGTAAATTAGTGGAAGGAGAGAAGAAGAATAATCTTCTCCAATCGGCCTAACATCAAAACAAAGGCGGGACACCATTGTTGTTTTCTTTAAGCTTTTTGGCCTTAATTTCAAGTAAGTCCCTAACCATTTTTCTTTGATTTTTATAGATTTTTTTTATCTTGAAAGCTTGATCAAGCTAACCCAATGATAAATTTGATCAATTAGTGAAGTTTTTATAAGATACCATTGTTGAGACTTGACTGTTTTAGGTGTTAAATTGATAGAAATTAAGTTTAGTTTAAGAAAATGACTAAATTGTAAAGCTTAATTGTTAGTTCCATACATTAGGGACCAAATTGAATAAAATAAAAAAATATCATGAATTATTGGTAAGGATAGAAAATAGAGGGTCCCAAATGAGTTTTGGTGAAACCTGATTTTAATCTAAGGCTTTAAATTGAAAGTTATGCTAGTCCTAGTTTTAGGGACTAAATTAAATAAACTGAAAAATATGTGTGAATTTGTAATTGATTCGATTTGGGCTGGAATTTAAATATTGTGTATATTTGGTTATTATTCGTAGCTAAAGACGACGCAGGGCCGTCGGGAGTGAAAGGAAAGGCGAAAGCTGACGACAAGTAACTCGAGCCTTTGGTTTGTATTTCTATGATTCAAATCATTATAATTATTACATATTTATATATTTTTGTATAGTATGATATGAATGTGAGTTGAAAATAATTATTTGAATTGAATTTTTGTGATTGTGATTCATTATCGAAATAGAGGACTAAATTGAATAAAATTAAAAATAGTGTAATTTGATGAAAATATGAAATTGACTTTGAATTGGGCTAGAACATGTCATGTTATGTGATAAATTGATGAATTGAATTGTAAATTGGAGATGATGAAATGCATTTTGTAGTATTTGGTAAATTGAATAATTGGTTATCCTATTAACTCTTTGGGCAGAATTGGATATAGTTGGCATGCCATAGGATAGATTGAGTACAAGTTACTTTGACTATATGTAGATGAGTGTTGGGTGCATTTTTCCTTTGGATGTTCCAATGAGTGCAGGGTACAACTTTTATTTCGGTTATACTGACGATTGCTTAGCGCAATCCATTTACTTCGGATGTTCCGATGAGGCACTGAGTGCGAAATTGGTGTGATGGTTGGGATCCATGTATCTACTTGAGTCCAAGTCATGCTAATAAGGGATATATATATTGTGATTTGGTTGAATAGTGATTGAAATTGATTAAATGTTACAAAGTTGGAATATAGACACTTATATACGATATTGAATGTCGAAAGTTTGTAAAAGATCATGTGAATCGGTTAATGAGTCTGTGAGTTGATTCGGTAACATAAGGAATGAATTGTTTGACTTGGTAATGGAACGAAACATGAATTTATGTTACAAGTTGAGTAATTATGAAAATTTGACTAGCATTGTAATAATGGTATGCAAATGAATTTATGTTACAAGTTGAGTAATTATGAAAATTTGACTAGCATTGTAATAATGGTATGCAATATCCATATAGATTACTAGTTCATGAAATGTTTAGATGGTTCATCTTAAGTATTGACATAATGGTGATATATGCATATATAGATGTGTTGAATGAGATTGGTTATATGGTGCATTTGTATTAATTGATAGTATAAACATGGAAATTGTATGTTATTGACTATTTAATATGTTATATTGAATTGAAATATAGAAATCAATACCACTGAGCTTTATGACTTAGCATACAATTTATTTTTCGTGCATAGGTTAGGTACATATCAAGCTCTCTAGCATCGAATCTAGCATCTAGATAAAGATCATAGACTCAACAATGTTTTTATATTTTTCTTTTTTTGGTTATACGACATGTACCTAGGTTGAGTTGGTTTGGTATTTTGTTATGTTTTGAGAACTTTGAATTGAAAGTTGATAAATGGTCTTAATCAGATGAATGTAAAATGTGTATATGAGTTTATCATATGGTTTTGTAATCTATTAATGATGTATCTTCAATTAGTACTTGTGGATAACATGCACGTATATGATTTTAATAAATTGCACTTGATAGTTAGCTTATAGGTAATAAGATATAGGAATATTGTTGAATAAGGTATTAATGTGCTTGGATTGATGCTTGAGGGTATAGGTATTGGCTGTTTATGAGTTGAATGTGCTTAGTTATTGGTTTGGAAAATGTTATATGTAACACCCCTTACCTGTGTCCGACGCTAGGATAGGATACGAGGCATTATCGGACTTAAACACAAGAAAACATACAAAATCGGGCCATAAAAGTTCGTTCAAATTAAATTCATTCACATATATACAAATTGTCCCTTATATGGGCCTACGAGGCCCAAAATATGCATCGGGAGTAGTTCGAGACTAAACTTAGAACTTTAGAAATCTTTGGGAAAACTTAGAAAATTTTCATGAAATAAGGTCACACACCCGTGTGGGTAGGCCGTCTGGTCACACACGCCTGTGTAACTTGAGACACGCCCGTGTCCTCAGCTCGTGTAACTCTCTGTTTATGAAGTCATCAACACAATTAGGGTCACACGGCCAAGTCACATGCCCGTGTGCTTAGGCCGTGTGGTGAATTAAATTCCAAAAAATTAAGTACAGACTTCACACAGCCTGGGCACACGCCTATGTCCTGAGTCCGTGTCCTTCACACGGCTGAGACACACGGCCCTGTCTCTACCCGTGTGTTTACTACTGGGCATTCTATTTTGCCTAATTAGGGTGTAGGGGACACACAGCCGGATCACACGCCCATAGGGCAGACCGTGTGTCACACACGACCTAGATACATGCCCGTGTGGACAAATTCTAGGCTAATTTCTAAGCCATTTGCCACCCTTAAATGCTCACTCACTTATACATTTTTGATGGCATGCAACATAGCACTTTTAGTCACTCAAATACTCACATTCATGATTAATCCATGACTTTGTAATGTCAACATATCACATGCTCAAACCATCATACTTTCATATGGCATTCCACACCAATTTCATAATTATTCAGCTTTAATAACCTACTTTCAAGTTACCCAATTATACCATAGCTATGGTCATACCTATTAGTTCTAATCCATTCATTAATCATATGTGCCATTTATCACATCCATTACCAACAAGCAACCACCAACCACAAAACATAAACACATTTCATCATGCATAATTAATTAGGGTTACAGCCCAAGAAGCAAATATAAGCCATATCTCATGACCTTATACAAAATGAATCATAATACCATCATGAGCCAAATCATTTGGCTAACCAATATGGCCCATAACAAAATGACCAAGTCCCCTATACATGCCATACTCAAAATGTTGAGACTAACTACACCCAAATATCCAATTGATAGTGTGATCGAGTCTCCGACTTCCTTTGATCCCTGAGCTAGCTTGGCGACATTATAAAAGATGGAAAGAAAGGGGGGTAAGCATTAAAGCTTAGTAAGTCCATATGCAAATAACATGCTATCTAAACAAGTAATTAACATATATTTAACATAATGAACATAATTTCTAATTCATCAAATCATTTAAACTTACTCATCACATAAACAACTTGTCATAAGATCATCACATACCAAGGCATTACTCATGAGTTCAGTATACATACCTGTATCAACTCATAACATAATCTCTTACTCATTCTTCTCATTGACTTACCCCTTGGGCCTTCTGTCAAGTTACTCGACAATTTACTCGTTGAACACTCGGAATACTATCGGATACATGGAAAGCTTACACATAGTGCCTCATACGTAGCCAAAGCTACCTCATCTCATAACACATGAAGGCTCACTCTCGAGCTACTCATGGGTCTGCTCACACAAGCTGTCGGTCAGGACGTAACTACACGGGCTGCTCACACAAGCTATCAGGTATCTGGAACACATGTCGGACTACCCAACCACCGGTAGGACGTACAAGACCAGCACCCGGAACGACATAAACATATATCACATATCTCATGAGCTCATAAATCACATGATTCCTAGTGACATGTCACTTGTATCCTAAATTATTCCTAAGGTCCAAACGTGATTTTTCGATATCACTTCTCTGTCAAGCTTGCTCGTAATGTCGATCTCAATGTCCATAATACCAATCACTTACCCATGGAGCAATCAAAGCATAACCCATAATAGCATTAAAGAATTTAAATTCACATAATAATCAAGCATCGAGAATATAACATAACATCACATTATTTGTATATGAACTTACCTCGGTACAAAATGATGAAAACGAACCTATTCTTCGTAAACTTTATTTTCCCCCGATCATTCTTGATCTATAATACCAAATTTAACTTATTTAATACACACATTTTTTTGAATCGACCCATAACACATACTTTGGTAAAATTACCTTTTTACCCCTAATTTTTCACTTATTTACAAATTGGTCCTTAGGCTCGTAAAATGAAATACATGTATTTTATTTTTTACCCAAGCCTAGCCGATTCATATTCCTACTCCTAGAAGCCCAAATTTTTCTTTATTTTACATATTTACTACCCATTTTACCACTTTTACAAATAGGTCCTTTTTATGCTTTTTCATAAAAAATCACTTAGTAAAAGATGTTAAACACACATCAAACTTTCATATTCCTCCATTAAACATCAAAATACATGCATGTCACACATGGGTAAGTTTTTAAACATGAACCCTACTTCAAAATAAGGGTAGAAAAGGATAGATCATGCTTCAAGGATCTAAAAAATGTAAAGAACATTAAAACAGGGGCTTGGGTGTACTTACAATCAAGCTTGAAAAGTTGAAAAACCCTAGCTATGGAACCCTAGGAAATTTTTGCTATGGGATGGAGAAGATGAGCAAAATTTTCTTGATTTTTTCCTTTTTATTCTTTTACTAACCAAATGACCAAAATGCCCTTAAGGTTTTTTTTTTCAAATTTTTCCTATTCATGCCCATTTTTGTCCAAAATTTTAGAACTTGGTCAAATTACTATTTAAGGACCTCTAATTAATAATCCATAGCAATTTCATGCTTAAAGCTTCTAGAACTCAAGTTTTGCAACTTATTCAATTTAGTAGCTAACTTCAAATTGGACACTTTAGGCATAAATTTTCTTCATGAAAATTTCACACAAACATGCATTCATATCATGGATCATCAAATAATCATAAATAGTTATTTCTACTTCAAATTTGTGGTCTCGAAACTACTATTCTAATTAGACCCTAATTTAGGATGTTCCATTATAGGTTGATGTTCATATAGAAAGTGCAGAAAATAATATGTGACATCACGACATCCAGTGAGTGTCGTCACGATGAGATTAGGACACCATGCCACAACATGACATTGAGTATGGTCGTAACAGCAAGGCTAAACAATATGTTATATTGCGACAAGGAAACCCGTTACATTATAACATCAACCTGAATTTTACAAATATTGCATTTTAGTCCTAATTCAACATCGGGTTAATGTTTAAGCTTTTGTAAGCTTATGTAAATCCCAGGAATGATTGTATGTCGTATCTTTTGCCCATAATACTTGAATTTACACGTACTATGGTATGTATTGAATGTAACCTGATCATAGTTGCTTCGAAAATGAATGTTACACCTCGTAACTTAGACCTGACGATTGGGTCGGGTAATGGGTTGTTACAATTCAGTATTAGTTCTCAATTAAAATTATGTAGGGAAATTTTTTTTTGAGAAATTGCTAGAAAACTTATTCAACTTTCATGCTTCAAATGTGTTCTTGCAATGATACTGTGAAAAAGGTTTAAGAAATATTTTGACCTAATACCATGTCTAATTTTGTGACTGAACAAAATAATATTATATTAATGAAAAATAATTAAGCTTGTCGCCGGATCTGTTACATTCATTGAAATGAATGCAATAATACATAATAAATTTGAAAGACATAATCATGGATATGATAAGTGACATTATAATAATTGTTAAAGGAGTGATCATAATAATTCTTTTCACCACTAGAAGTGGAAAAACGAAGATAATGTAGAGTTGAATAATAAGATTAATGTTGAATCAAATTTGGGATACCTAAATGATAATCGTAATTGATGGCTATCGAGACCACCAAATATAAATTTTCTATGCTTTAACTGTATTAAATAGTAGTATAGAGAAGCAGGGTCGATCCCACAGGGATTGGGACTCGTAATATAATATTTACGTGACTAGATTCCAAAGTCATGGCAGCTATTGTGCCTACGACTTGTAATGTGCTGAGCTAGAAAAAAATAAATAAAAGGGGGGTCTTAGTTGATAAAGGTTGAAAATATAAAAATAAATAGAGAGAAATAATAATCGAATTATAACTGTAAAATAAAATTAAATAATTGAAATTAAATTAGGAAATCAAATATGTGAATTCTTAGCCTTAGACTCGGTAAATTCTAGTATTGAATCGATCCTTAAAAGTTAATTTTTCCTTCTAAATGATAAGCTAGTTATAGTGACCAATGATGCCTCAACTGCCAACTCTTCCCTGTGTAGTTGATTCCAGTACGACCTGCAAACCAATCCTTACTGACTATCTAACCATGTAATACACATTTGTAATTTAAGATCTCGACAGCCTTACGATCTAGAAGAGCCCAACTCCAATTAATAGCCTCAACCGCATAGGTCGTTTAAATCCGATCACTATCTCCCATGACAGAATCTAATTGGCCCTTACCCACCTGGACACACCAATTTGTTCGTGGGAACTCGAATGCAACAGACGACCATCTCATTTTCCCAACTTTACGCCAAACAACACCAACCCAATTCGCACTCTTTGAATTGAAATTGAATTATATTTAAGGGATGATTGTGATTATAACATATTCCGGAGAGATAATTAATACCGTGTTGTAAGCTTTTTACTGGGGGTTCATTTATCACGATTCTCGATCGAAATGTAACAGCCTATTTTTAGTGAAATCGGAACAGTAGTTTCGAGACCACAAATTCGAGTTAGAAAGAAAATTTATTTGAATATTATTGCATGGTCTGCATTATAATAGAAATGACGTATAAAAATTTTGATAAGAAAATTTTACTGATTTCCTGTTTAATTATAGAAAGGACTAAATTGCATGAAATGCAAAAGTTGAATTCTAGTAGCTAAAAGGATCAAATAGCTATGGAATTCAAAATTTAAGGTCCTTATATGGCGATTAGACCATTAAATGTAGTTAGTAGATAAACATGCTTAGTCATCAATGGAAAATTAAATAAAGAAAAGGACTAAATTGAAGAGATTAAATAAAAAAAGATGATATTTTAATTAAATAGAAAATATCATCATTTTATATCATCTTCTCCAAATTTTTCTATGGAAACCCTAGTTAAGAGAGAGAATTTCAAGCAAGCTTAATTGGGTAAGTAATCATGTTCCGTTTTTAGTAATTTTTATATTTTCGAGATCGTAATAACCTAATCTATCTATTTTGGGGATCAATTTGCAAAGTTATCAAAGTATAAAATTTTTTCCATGGATGAGTATGCTGAAAATTTGAAATTTATGGTAGAAAATGAAAGGTTGTTGATAGATAAACAACTTTTATAAAGGAAATTTTCATGAAATTATGATTTAGGGACTAAATTGTAAAGGTGTAAAATTCATGGAAAATTTTTGAATTTTATGAATCACATGGGCTCTAAATGTTATATGAAAAATTTGGCTAGGCTTGGAATAATGGTTAAATTCAATGAATTTCATTTTCCGAGCCTAGGGACGAAATTGGAATTAATTAAAAGTATAAGGCAAAATGGTACTTTTGTCTTAGATGTAAGTTAGATTGAATTGAATATGAAATGCGTTAAATTGATGTTAAATTCATTTATATAGATTCAAAAAGATCAAAAAAAGAGTTAGATCGAGGAAAATAAGAAGTATCCGATTAGTAGATCTTCGCATACTAGCAAGTGACGAGGTAAGTTCGTGTAACTAATTTGTGTATATTTATATGTTTGAATTAAATTTTGTGTATATGTGAATTGTATAAATGCTATGAAAATATGAAATTGATCACATGTTCAATAATGCATGATAAGTAATAAGTCCCGTCTGAATAAATGAAATTCGATGGATACAAATTTCCCGTATTGGTTGTGATCCTGCATATGTTGAAATGGCACCATAGCTGAGCATCCTGTTATAAGCCCTATTGAGCTTCCTGTTACATGGTTCCTGCGAGCGTCCTGCTCGATATTGACCTTGCATGTGTTGTGGTCATACCGTAGCTCTTTGTGAGCGTTCTGTTATATGATCGGTATGGATCCTGCATATAATGCAGACATACCGCAACTCTTTATGAGCGTCTTGATATAGACTCTTTGTGAGTTTCCTGATATGGCTCACTTGAACTTCCTGTTATATGGTTATCTGGAGCTCACTGAAAATACTCTTCGAAGTTACCTGTTAAGCTCAATGAGCTTCATGTTTTAAACTCTTACGAGTTTCCTGTTATAGCCTGGATAAGTTTCCTATTACATGGCTCATGTGAGCTTCCTGTTATATGGCTTGAGAGAGTGCTTCCTAATTATGTGCCCTAATGGGTACCCCTGAATATGAGTTGATAGATTACAGTTTTGTACACTTTGAGTGTACTACATGTGTATCCATCGATATTTCAAATAAATTCAACAAGTAAAGTTCTGACATGGTTAAACTGAGCTTAAGATGAATTGTCATAGAAATGCACATGTTAAACGAAAATATGATGTGAAAAGCATATGTTGATGAAAGCTATTACATGATGAGCTCATCCTTGATTCTTGATGTTTATATGTAATATCTGACTAACAAGTTTCTAGAGATTATATGTGTTTAGGAAAATTGTCAAATTTCTTTAGATAAATTTTGTATGCTTATCTTAAATATAAATGATTGGTAAGTTGATTTTCTGTTATACGAACTTACTAAGCATAATATGCTAACTTTGTTTTATTTTCTCTGTTTTATAGTACTCAAAAGCTCGTAAAGGTTAGAAGTGGGTCGGAGCAAGATCACACTATCCTTCAGCTCATTTTGGTATAATTAGTAAAATTTCACTTGGTATAGTGACTTGTATAGGTTAAATTGACCAAATGATGACATATTAATATTTGGTTGTAATTAGCCATTGGAATGGCTTGTGATGGTATGTTTTGATGTATATGTGTATGAGACCATATTGTGTTGATATGTGTTGTGTGCTTGAATTGATATACATATTAGGTATAAATATGCTTAAATGAATATTTGACCAATTTGGTAAGTTGGTCACTTGAAAATATGTGATGATATGCCATGCATAAAAATTGGTTTGGCTTGATTTAAATGTTTTGAATTGGTTTGGGAATGTGTTAAAATGTTAATGTAGGTGCAAGGCAAATTTGGGTGAGAAATGAGACTTGGAAATGACCTTATTTTTTCTATACGGGAAGAGACGCGGGCATGTGTCTTAGCCATGTGTGACACATGGTCAAGCGCACGGGCGTGTGGTTTGGCCGTGTGTCCCCTGTATCTTAAAATTTGACAAATAGAATGCTTCAAATTGCTCACAAGGGTAGAGATAATAGCGTATGTCTTAGCTATGTGTGTCACACAGCCTAGCACATGGGTGTGTGACTTGGCTGTGTGACCCCTGCACCTAATTTTCAAAAATAAAATTGTCCACATAGCCTGGCTCACGGGTGTGTGGCTGGCCATGTGACCCAAGTTAGAGAGTTACACGGGTATGGACATGGGCTGGGACAGGGCCGTGTGCCTCACATCGAATGCCCACACGAGCTTTTGTCCCCTGCACTTAAGAAAAAATTTGAGATTTTGCGAAAAATTCTCTGAGTTCCCGATTTAATCCTGACTTATTTTTAAAACCTAATTTGGGTCTCGAGGACACATTCAAGAGGCATTATGATTGAATACGTTTGATTTCAATTATGAATAGTAAATGATATGTGTAAACTATTTTTAAATTTGTAAACTTCGGTAATGCTTCGTAACCCTATTTGGTGACAAATATGGGTTAGGGGTGTTACATTTATTAGTATCAGAGCTACGGTTTAGTCGTTTCTCAGACTACTGTAGCAAGTATGAGTTTAGCTATACATGCCATTATATAATTTATGATAGTGTGATATCTCCTGACCATTTTAAACATGTTTTTCATATAGTAATGTCGTCCAACAGAATTGAATCCGAGGAAGTTGAGAGCAATGCTCGAGCTTCAGTTCAAGGAGCTGCATCAAGTAGTAGAAGGCCCGTATCTGAGGGCCGAGGTGAGGAGGCTAAAGAAGCCTTCTTTCAAATGATGAACAAATAGTTCATTGAATACTTGAGAACAAATCCCGTTGTACAGCAATCTCCCCCTCTTGCTCCTCAACTGGTTTTTGATATGCCACAAGGTATAGAACTTGTTAGAACTGGTAAGCCTCCGGTAGATAAAATTTGAAAATATAGGGTAGAAGAATTTAGGGCCATTGCTGAAGATGATCCGAAAAGGGCTAAATTTTGGTTAGAAAACACCATCAGGGTTATGGATGAATTATCTTGCATGCTTGACGAATGTTTGAAATGTGCTGCATCTTTGGTAAAAGATTCGATTTATCAATGGTGGAATACTCTGGTTTTTTTTGTATTGAGGGAGAATGTTATATGAGAATTTTTACAAATGGAATTAAAAAAGAAGTATATTAGCCAGAGATTTATAGATAAAAAATAGAAAGAATTTTTAGAGCTCAAACAGGGGAATATGATTGTATTTGAATACGAGCGGGAAGTTGTCAAATTAAGTAAATATGCCAAAAAGAGTATCTCGATTGAAGTTTCCATGGGTAAAAGGTTTGAAGAGCGATTGAATAAAGACATTAAGTTGTTAGTTGGGATTCTGAAATTAAAAGAATTTGTGGTATTGGTCAATCGAGCACATAAATCTAAAGAATTAAGTAAAAAAAGAGACAGGCAGAGATGGAAGCCTGAACTTCAAGTAAAAGATTTATGAGAAAGTCACAACCTTCAGCTTCAAAGAAATCAAAGAAATATCATGATCATTCTACCACATCTATGGGGTACTCTGGAAGAGACCGAAGCGCTCAACGCTTTAATCCGAGATCTCTGGCCCCATCAGTAGTAAGTGCTGGAAGTGTCAAAAATCCCAAACCTAAATGCAAGTATTGTAATAAATTTCATTTTGGTGAGTGCCGCATGAGAAGCGAAGCCTGTTTTAGATGTGGTTCTCTTGACCATTATCTTAAAGATTACTCAGAAAGGATTAAAAAAGATACTGTTCAGACTTCAAGTTCGAGCAACCTCACCTCGAGAGGCAGACCACCTCATAATCCCGGTAATATGAGTGACAACCGAGGTATAAGAAAAGATTCAACTGCCAAATCTGAAGCACGAGCACCAGCAATAACATATGCTATTCGTGCAAGAGAGGATGCTTCTACACCAGACGTTATTACAGGTACTTTTTCTCTTTTTGATACTGATATTACTGCTTTGATTGACCCTGGTTCAACATATTCATATATTTGCATGAATTTAGCATTTATTAAAAATTTATCTATTGAATCCACTGAATTCGTGGTCAAAGTATCAAACCCCCTATGCTAGTATGTGAAGGTGGATAAAATTTGCAAGAAATGTCTGCTAATGATACGGGGTTTTTGTTTTTCAGCTGATTTGATGTTACTGCCATTTGATAAATTTGATGTAATTCTAGGTATGGACTGGTTAACTCAGCATGATGCAATGATAAATTGTAAATAGAAATATATTGTATTAAAATGTAAGAATGGTGAATTGCTCCGTGTTGAATCTGATAAATTGAATGGGTTGTCTAATGTGATCTCAGCTATGTTAGCACAAAAATATATTAGGAAAGGGTATGATCCTTATCTTGCATATGTATTGGACACTAAAGTATCTGGATTGAAGATTAAGTCTGTGTTGGTTGCTTGTGAATTTTCTGACATTTTTTCGGAGGAATTACCTAGATTACCACCGGCCAGAGAGGTAGAATTTTCTATAGATTCCTGGAACAACACCTATATCTATAGCACCTTACAAAATGGATCATACTGAATTAAAAGAGTTGAAAACGCAGTTGCAAGAATTAACTGACAGAGGTTTTGCTCGACCTAGTTCTTCACTTTGGGGTGCACTGGTTTTATTTGTTAAAAAGAAAGATGGGTCATTGAGATTATGTTATGCATTGATTACCGGAAGCTCAATAAATTCATAATAAAGAATAGGTATCCATTGTCTTGTATTGATGACTTGTTTGATTAGTTGAAAGGTGCTACAGTATTTTCGAAGATTGATCTTCGTTCTGGTAATTATCAATTACGAGTGAAAGACTCAGATGTACCGAAAATAGTGTTTAGAACCAGGTATGGACACTATGAATTTCTGGTGATGTCGTTTGGTTTGACTAATGCACCTGTGGAATTTATGAATCTAATGAATAGAATTTTTAGACCATATCTGGATAGATTCGTTGTGGTGTTTATGGATGATATTCTGGTATACTTCCGAGATGAAAATGAACATGATAATCATTTGAGAATTGTTCTACAAACACTGTGTGAGAAACAGTTGTATGCCAAATTTAGTAAAAGTAAATTTTGGCTTTAGGAAGTTGGTTTTCTAGGGCATATAGTGTCTGCTGAAGACATCAGAGTGGACCCGAATAAAATTTTAGCAATTGTTAATTGGAAACCAACAAAAAATGTATCTGAAGTCAGAAATTTTCTGGGATTAACTGGTTACTATCGGAGATTTGTAAAAGGATTTTCAATGATAGCCTCTCCAATGGCACGATTATTACAGAAAGATGTGAAGTTTGAATGGACTGATAAATGTCAGTAGAGTTTTGACAGATTGAAAACCTTGTTGACTGAAGCACCAGTGCTAGTTCAACCTGAATAGGGTAAGGAATTTGTGATTTATAGTGATGTGTTATTGAATGGTTTAGGCTATGTCTTGATGCAAGAAGGTAAAGTAATAGCCTATGCTTCTAGACAGCTAAAATCACATGAAAGAAGTAAGCGATATGATATAGAATTGACAACAATTGTGTTAGCATTAAAAATTTGGTGACACTATCTATTTGGTGAAAGGTGTCATATATTCACTGATCACAAGAGTTTAAAGTGCCTAATATCACAAAAAGACTTGAGCTTGAAACAGCGCAGGTGACTTGGATTATTGAAAAATTATGATCTGGTTATTGACTATCATCTAGGAAAAGCCAATATGGTTGCAGATGCTTTGATTTGTGAGCAATGAATACTCGGTTATCTTTATACGATGATGGTTTAATCGTAGCTGAATTAAAAGCTAAATCGATATTTCTGCAACAGATCTGCGAGGCTATGAAAAATGATGATAAATTACAAGCTAAACGTGTAAAATGTAAGTCAATTTCTGATTTAGAATTTCATATTAGATCTGGTGATTGTTTTATGTTCAGGGGCCGAGTATGTGTACTGAGGAATTCAAAGCTAGTATAGAAGATTCTACACGAAGCTCATTGTAACAGCCCAATTTAGGGCCTAGTCAGAACAGTGGTCTCGTGACCACAAATTTAAAGTTGGGAAAATTATTTTTATTATTATTATGAGGTTATAACATTATTATATTAGTGTATGAAAAATTTGATGTGTTAAGTTTAATGTTTGTGAGCCCGATTGCGAAAAAGGACTAAACTGCATAAAAGACAAAAGTTGCATTCTAGTACCCAAATGTGTTAAATAGCTAGAGAACTAAAATTTGGGGCCTTTAAAGAGAAATTAGACCCCTATAAAAAAGGTGGCCGGCCATAGGGGACAAGTTTAGTAAAAAAAGTCAATATTAGGTGACTTGATGACTTAATTTTGTGTTATAATAATACCTAAAGGCCTAGCTACTATTGTTATTTCTTCTCCACACTTTCTCTCCACCAAAAATATCAAAAAAAGAAGAGTTTTTGAAGCTTTAAAATTTCAGCAACTTATCACTTCAACAAGTAAGTGATTTCCATGTCCTTGGTTGATGATTTTTGCATTTTTGAGACCCTTAAAGCATGTGCTTTCAAATGAGGGGTCTATTTTGCAAAATGGTAAAGATTTTAGGGTTTTTCCATTAATGGAATTGTGATTTTTGCTGAGTTTTTATGGAAGAATATGAGTCTTAGAAGAGTTCTAAACAACTTTTGTGAAAGGTGCTAGCATGAAAACACCTAAAGGGACTATTTTGCATAAGTTGCAAAATAGGTGATAAGTGTGTGAAATAGTGAGTATTTGGGGTTGCTATAGGAATAAAAAGGGTTATATTAGGCCTAAGATAAGAGGAAATTCGATAGAAATTGATTTTCGAGCATAGGGGTAAAATGGTCATTTTGCCAAAGTCTAGGGGCAAAATGGTCATTTTACCAAAGATGTGAATTTATGATTGTGTAATTGTAATTAGTGACTAAATGAGTGCATTTTGTTATTATAGATCAAGATTCATAAAATCTGAAACTAGACCGGGGGAAAACCAAGCGAATCGACTAAACCGACTAGTTGAGTACATTTTGTAATCTGAGGTAAGTTGTATGTAAATAATACAACTGCATTAATTAATATAAGTATTTAAATTGGCATTGAGTGGATATAGCATGAATGGCTTGATTGTGAATTGAGAATGCATAATGACAATGAGATGGTAAAATTCTCATTAGGACCCTAGGAAATAAACCGGATATTGAAGTTGTGACATTTTGATCACTTGTGTGGGCTAGTGTAAGACATGTCTGGGACATGCGTCGGCCACAGTACGAGAGCCAGTGGAAGACCATGCCTGAGATGTGGCATCGGCTTTGAGACGAGTGCTAGTATAAGACGTGTCTGGGACACGCATCGGCCTCGATGATGCTAGTCAGTGTAAGACCATATCTGGTACATGGCGTTGACTAGAGATGTGAGCCAGAGTAAGACTATGTCCGGGACATAACATCGGCATCTTACCCCAAGTGTGAGGTTTATAGAATGACCGATAGTGTTCCAAATGGTTCAACGGTGTAAGTATGTTTGTGAGTTAATAAGGAAAACATAACATGTTGTGAGTGATACAGGTACCTAACTGGTACATATGAGAAATGAGCTCATTAGAGAGCATATGACTTGTATGGATGGTAATGAGTAAGTTATGCTTATACTTATCCTTTTGTTATGAGCATAATGATTATTGATGAATTGTTGTGGTATAATTATTTATATGCAACTTACTAAGCTTTTATGCTTACCCTCCTTTCTTTCCATTTTGATATAGTGCCGCCTATCTAGCTCAAGGATCACTTGAAGTCAGATATATCGGTCACACTATTGTTCAAAACCTTCGGTATAGTTGGATTTATATTTTTGAATATGGCATGTATAGGGCTTAGACTTTATTTTTTTGTGTCATTGAGAATTGGCCAAATGTGTTGGCTTGGGTCGGAAACCCTTCATTTTGTATTAAGCCTTGAATGATGGCTAACATTCATTTTGATTTTATAAAAGATGCATTTTCATGGTTGAAATAATGTTTATTGTGGCTGATTAGATTATATGAGTTATGTTTGTTTTGGTATTGGTTGGTTTTGTATGGAACTATGTATGTAAGGGTGGCAAAGAAGCTTGGTAAATAGGCTTATATTGTCCACATGGGTAGACACACGGGCGTGTTTCTAGGCTGTGTGACATACGGTCAGCCCCATGGGCGTGTGAGGAGGCCGTGTGTCCCCTGCACGTAAAAATTTCAAATCAGTATGCATGGTCATAAACACACGGGCAGAGACACGACCGTGTGTCTCAACTGTATGGAGGACATGGCCTAGAACACGAGCGTGCGCTATGGCCGTGTGACATGTTAGGTGTGCTGATGTCAGAAATAGAATACTCAAGTTTTCTCGTACTGGCTAAGACACGGACGTGTCAATGCTATGTGATCAAGACGGGCCAGGGACACTGGCGTGTGTCTAGGCCGTGTGGTGTCTGCAGTTGAATTATGTGAAATTGTGTAAATAAATTGGCTACACGGGTAATGGACATGGGCGTGTCCCTGGGTGCTTAGGCAGTGTGAGACACACGGGCCATCAGCACGACCATGTTAAGATGGTTACACGGGCGTGTTACCCTTCCACACTGGCGTGTGCCTTGTTTTAAATGTAAAGTTTGGATAGATTGGATAAGGACCCAGAAAGGTTCTGAATGGTTTTCGATGGTCAATTTAGGCCTCGTAGGCCCATATTAAGAGATTTAAAGTGAAAATTGAAAAAGTTTTATTTTGGAATGAGTCTCGGTGACTTGAGAATGATTGTTTGCATGAGAATAAGATAAGTAATACCTTGTACTCCGCCCTGACAAGGGTTATCGGTTCTAGGACTAACCTAGCGAGAGTACGGGTGCGCGAAAGTAACGCGCCGACTCTCGTTGAAGGGATAGCGCCAGTAGAGAGCGAGCCTGTGAATATGGGCCAAGACGGAGGGGCCAGAGAAGCCTATCTCCGAATGATGGAACGTGGTAGACTGAGTTCATTCGTGCAAACCCAAACACTTCACCTCCCCGACCTCCTCTAATTCCTTAATATGTCTCGATGGCTCCGCAAGGCTCGGACATATTTAGAAAAGAGAAACCTCTGGTAGATAAGATCTGGAAACAAGGGGCCAAAGAATTCCGGGCTAGTGTAGATGATGACCTGGAGAAGGCAGAGTTATGGGTAGAAAATACCATAAGGGTATTCGATGAACTGTCATGCACACCTGAAGAGTGCGTGAAGTGTGCAGTGTCACTTTTACGGGACTCGGCTTATCCTTGGTGGAACACTCTCGTGTTTGTGGTACCGAGAGAGAGGATTAATTGGGAATTTTTCTAGGAAGAATTTCTAAAAAAGTATATTAGCCAAAGATTCATTGACCAAAAGAGGAAGGAATTCCTAGAACTAAAGCAAGGTCAATTATCAGTGATGGAGTACGAGCGCGAATTTATGAGGCTCAGTAAGTTTGCGTGGGAATGCATGTCGTCAGAAGCCGCAATGTGTAAAAGGTTTGAGGATGGCCTTAATGAAGATATCCGAGTGTTTGTGGGCATCCTAGAATTAAAAGAATTTGTGGTGCTCGTCGAGAGAGCATGCAAGGCAGAGGAGCTAGTAAAAGAGAGGAGGAAAGCGGCCATTGAGTCACGGGATTCAAAGAAGAGAATGATGGGGAAGTCACATCGGTTCTCCTCCAAAAGATCAAATAAATTCTCTACCCAATCGAATGCTTCGGTGGGGTATTCAAATAGAAGCAAGAACCAACAGAACAAGGCATCTAGAGCCCAAACCATTTCAACTGCGAGTGTTGGCAGTGCTCGGCCGAATAGGCCGGAGTGTTCTCAATGTGGGAAACGTCATTTCAATGAGTGTCGAGGAATGTGACAGAGGTTTAAAGCTTTTTAGGTTTGGCAGGATATTATAGACGGTGTGTAAACGGGTTTTCTATGATAGCTACCCCGAGACTAGGTTGCTACAAAAAGACGTCAAGTTTGAATGGACGGAAATGTGCCAGCAAAGTTTCGAGAAATTAAAGGCTTTGTTAACGGAAGCCCCAGTGTTAATGCAACCAGAGTCGGCAAGGAGTTTGTGATATATAGCGACTCCTCCTTGAATGGTTTGGGGTGCCTGCTTATGCAAGAAGGTAAGGTTATAGCTTACGCTTCTAGACAACTGAAGCCACATGAGAAAAACTACTTGACGCACGATTTAGAGTTGGCCCCCATTGTGTTTGAATTAAAATCCTGGAGACATCATCTGGATGGTGAGAAATGTTGAGTATTTACCGACCACAAGAGCTTAAAATACTTGATGACTCAGAAGGAGTTGAATTTGCGGCAACGCCAATGGTTAGAACAAAGAAAGGATTATGAGTTGATTATTAACTACCATCCAAGAAAGGCGAATGTGGTCACCGATGCCTTGAGTAGAAAGTCGTTGTTTACCTTGAGAGCCTTGAATACTCAGTTGGCAGTGTCCAATGATGGTTCAGTTCTAGCAGAGTTGAGGGCTAGACCGACATTTCTACAAGAGATCTGTGAAGCTCAGAAAGGTGATAAGAAATTTCTAGGTAAGGTGGCTCAGTGTGAATCGAAAATTGAGTCAGATTTTAGTATTGATGCCGATAGATGTATAATGTACCGAGACAGAGTTTGTGTACCCAAGGATAGTGAGTTTATTTAGAAGATCTTGAGGGAGGCACATAGTAGTTGTTTGTTCGTCCATCCGGGAAGTGTGAAAATGTACAACAACCTTAAGAAAATATATTGGTGGTCGGGTATGAAAAGAGACATTTCAGAGTTTGTGTCCAAGTGCCTAGTATATCAGCAAGTAAAGGCTGAACATCAAGTACCTTCGGGTCTACTTCAGAGTTTGTGTCCAAGTGCCTAGTATATCAGCAAGTAAAAACATCAAGTACCTTCGGGTCTACTTCAGCCTATCATGATCCCTGAGTGGAAGTGGGATTGGATCACTATAGATTTTGTGACGGGTTTTTCGGTAACCCTGAAAAAGAAAGATGCAGTATGTGTTGTTGTGGATACACAAACTAAGTTGGCACATTTCATACCAGTGCGTACCGATTACTCCATTGAGAAATTAGCCGACTTATATATTTTCGAGATTGTGAGGCTTCATGGAGTGCCGTTATCGATTACCTCAGACTGAGACCTGAGGTTTACCTCGAGGTTCTAGAAGAAGTTACAAGAGTCTTTGGGAACCAAGTTAAGCTTTAGCCTGACATTTCATCCACTAACTGACGGACAGTCAAAAAGAGTAATTCAAATTTTAGAAGACATGTTGCGGTGTTGTGTTCTTGAATTTTAGGGAAGCTGGGAAAGATACTTGCCATTGGCTGAATTCGCCTACAACAACAGTTATCATACAAGTCTGAAAAATAGAGCCTTATGAGGCTTTGTACGGATGAAAATGTCGAACGCCCTTATACTGAACTGAGCTAAGAGAAAGTCATATTCACGGGGTCGACTTAGTTAAGGAGACCGAAGAAAAAGTTAAGGTGATTTGTGATTGTTTAAAGGCCACTTCAGATAGACAGAAATCCTACGCAGATTTAAAATGAAAAGATATTGAGTTTCAAGTTGGTGATAAAGTATTTCTAAAAGTATCTCCTTGAAAAAAAGGTACTCAAATTTGGCAGAAAGGGTAAATTAAGTCCGTGTTTTATCAGACCTTATGAGGTGATTGAAAGAATTGGGCCAGTAGCCTACCGGTTAAGATTGCCATGAAAATTAGAAAAGTTTCATGATGTATTCCATGTGTCCATGCTACGCCGATACTGCTCTGACCCTTCGTATGTAATTGAGTCAATAGAGGTTGAGATTCATCCGAATATAACGTATGGTGAAGAACCGGTCAAGATTTTCACTCGAGAAATCAAACAGTTGAGGAATAAAAGTATAGCACCCGTGAAAGTTTTGTGGCATAGGCATGAGATTGAAGAAGCCATGTGGGAACCCGAGGAGGCTATGAAAGGGCATTACCTGAACTTATTCACCGGTAAGATTTTTAGGGACAAAAATCCCTAAGGGGGGAGAATTGTAACAACCCGATTTAGGGCCTAGTCGGAACAATGGTCTCAGGACCCCAAATCTGAAGTTGGGAAAATTATTTTTATTACTATTATGAGTTTATAACATGATTATATTAGTGTATGAAAAATTTGATGAGTTAATTTTAATATTTGTGAGCCCGATTGCGAAAAAGGACTAAATTACATAAAAGACAAAAGTTGCATTCTAGTACCCAAATGTGTTAAGTAGCTAAAGAACTAAAATTTGGGGCGTTTAAAGAGCAATTAGACCCCTAGAAACAAGGTGGTCGGCCATAGGGGACAAGTTTAGTAAAAAAAGTCAATATTAGGTGACTTGATGACATAATTTTGTGTTATAATAATACCTAATGGCCTAGCTACTATTTTTCTTTCTTCTCCACACTTTCTCTCCACAAAAAAAATCAACAAAATAAGAGTTTTTGAAGCTTTAAAATTTCAGCAACTTATCACCTCAACAAGTAAGTGATTTTCATGTCTTTGGTTGATGATTTTTGCATTTTTGAGACCTTTGAAGCATGAGCTTTCAAATGAGGGGTCTATTTTGCAAAATGATAAAGAGTTTAGGGTTTTGCCATGAATGAACTTGTGATGTTTGCTGAGTTTTTATGGAAGAATATGAGTTTTAGAAGAGTTCTAAACAACTTTTGTGAAAGGTGTTAGCATGAAAACACCTAAAGGGACTATTTTGCATAAGTTGCAAAATAGGTGATAAGTGTGTGAAATAGTGAGTATTTGGGGTTGCTATAGGAGTAAAAAGGGTTATATTAGGCCTAAGATAAGAGGAAATTTGATAGAAATTGATTTTCGAGTATAGGGGTAAAATGGTCATTTTGCTAAAGTCTAGGGGTAGAATTTATAATTAGTGACTAAATGAGTGCATTTTGTTATTATAGATCAAGATTCGCCAAATCCAAACCTAGACCGGGGGAAAACCAAGCGAATCGACTAAACCAACTAGTCGAGTACATTTTGTAATCTGAGGTAAGTTGTATGTAAATAATACAACTACATTGATTAATATAAGTATTTAAACTGGCATTGAATGGATATAGCATGAATGGCTTGATTGTGAATTGAGAATGCATAATAACAATAAGATGGTAAAATTCTCATTTAGACCTTAGGAAATAAACCGGATATTCAAGTTGTGACATTTGAATCACTTGTGTGAGCTAGTGTAAGACATGTATAGGACATGTATCGGCCACACTATGAAAGCCAATGTAAGACCAGGTCTGGGACATGGCATCGGCTTTGAGACGAGTGCTAGTGTAAGACGTGTCTGGGACACGCATCGGCCTCGATGGTGCTAGTCAGTGTAAGACCATGTTTGGGACATGGCATCGACTAAAGATGTGAGCCAGTGTAAGACTATGTCTGGGACATAACATCGGCATCTTACCCCAAGTGTGAGGTTTATAGAATGACCGGTAGTGTTCCAAATGGTTCAACGGTGTAAGTATGTTTGTAAGTTAATAAGGAAAACATAACCATGTTGTGAGTGATACAGGTACCTAATTGGTACATATGAGAAATGAGCTCATTAGAGAGCATATGACTTGTATGGATAGTAATGAGTAAGTTATGCTTATACTTACCCTTGTGTTATAAGCATAATGATTATTGATGACTTGTTGTGGTATAATTATTTATATGCAACTTACTAAGCTTTTATGCTTACCCTCCTTTCTTTCCATTTTCTTATAATGCCGCCTATCTAGCTCAAGGATCACTTGAAGTTAGAGATATCGATCACACTATTGTTCGAAACCTTCGGTATAGTTGGATTTATATTTTTGAATATGGCATGTATAGGGCTTAGACTTTATTATTTTGTGTCATTGAGAATTGGCCAAATGTGTTGGCTTGGGTTGGAAACCCTTCATTTTTCAGTAAGCCTTGAATGATGGCTAACATTCATTTCGATTTTATAAAAGATGCATTTTCATGGTTGAATTAATGTTTGTTGTGGCTGATTTGATTGTATGAGTTATGTTTGTTTTGGTATTGGTTGGTTTTGTATGGAACTATGTATGTAAGGGTGGCAATGAGGCTTGGTAAATAGCCCTATATTGTCCACACGGGTAGACACATGGGCGTGTGTCTAGGCCGTGTGTGACACACAGTCAGCCCCATGGGCGTGTGATGAGGCTGTGTGTCCCCTGCATGTAAAAATTTCAAATCAGTATGCATTAATAAACACACAGGTAGAGACACGACCGTGTGTGTCAGCCATGTGGACGACATGGCTTAGCACACGGGCGTGCACCATGGCTGTGTGACATGTTGGGTATGCTGACATCAGAAACAGAATACTTAAGTTTTCTCACACGGGCAAAGACACCAGTGTGTCAATGCTGTGTGATCAACACGGGCCAGGGACACGGGCGTGTGTCTAGGCCATGTGAAGTCTACACTTGAATTATGTGAAATTGTGTAAATAAATTGGCCACATGGGTAAGGGACACAGCCGTGTCCGCAGGTGCTTAGGCCATGTGAGATACACGGGCCATCAGTACAACCGTGTTAAGATGGTCACATTTCACATGGGCGTGTGCCCTGTTTTAAATGCAAAGTTTGCATAGATTGGATAAGGACCCGGAAAGGTTCCGAATGGGTTTCGATGGTCGATTTAGGCCTCGTAGGCCCATATTAAGTGATTTAAAGTGAGAATTGAAAAATTTTAATTTAGACTGAGTCTCGGTGACTTGAGAATGATTGTTTTCATTAGAATAAGATAAGTAATGTCTTGTACTCCACCTTGACAAGGGTTACGGGTATGGGTTGTTACACTCATAGTGGTACTATGTTTGTTCATCTAGGGAGGAACAAAATGTATAATGATTTGAAAAAGATGTACTGGTGGCTAGGAATGAAATATGATATTTCTGAATTTGTATCTAAATGTTAGATATGTCATCAAGTTAAAGATAATCATTAGGTGCCTTCGGGATTAGTGCAGTTGATTACGATACTGGAGTGGAATGGGAAAGATTTACCATTGACTTTGTATCGGGATTACCCCTATCCCTGCAAAAGAAAGATACTATTTGGGTAATAGTTGATCGTTCAATGAAGTCTGCACACTTTATTCCAGTTTGTATGGATTTCTTCCTAGACAAATTAGCAGAGTTATATGTTTCTGAGACTGTCTGACTACATGGAGTGCCGATCTCTATTATTACAGACAGGGATCCTCGGTTTACATCCCGATTCTGGAATATGTTGCAAGAAGCTCTAGGTACACAGTTACATTTCAGTATCGTATTCCATCCTTAGACTGATGGTTAGTCTGAGTGTGTGATTCAGATTTTAGAAGATATGCTTCGGTGTTGTGTACTAAAATTTGAAGGTAATTGGGAAAAGTATATGCCTTTAGTTGAATTTGCATACAATAATAGCTATCAGTCCAACATTAAAATGGCACCGTACAAGGCTCTGTATGGTCGTAAATGTAGAACTCCATTGTATTGGATTAAGCTTAGTGAGAAAAAGATACATGGAGTTGATTTAATTCCTGAGACTGAAGAAAAAATAAAAGTGATAAGAGAAAGTTTGAAAGTAGCTTCTGACCGTCAAAAATCTTATGTTGATATTAAACGAAAAGAGATAGAATTCCAAGTTGGTGACAAGGTATTCTTGAAAGCATCACCTTGGAAGAAAGTTCTCTGATTTGGCTGTAAAAGAAAGATGAGCCCTCGGTTCATCGAGCCATATGATATTACTGAAAGAATTGGAACTGTTGCATACTGATTAGCATTACCACCAGAGCTTGATAGAATTCATAATATTTTTCACGTGTCTATGTTGCGACGGTATCGGTTAGATCCTTCACATGTTATATCCCCGACAGAAGTTGAGATTCAGCCTGACATGACTTACAGTGAGGAACCAATAGAAATTCTGGCATGTGAGACTAAAGAGTTAAGAAATGGAAAGGTAGCTTTAGTGAAAGTTCTTTGGCAACGACATAGGATAGAAGAAGCTACCTATAACACCCCTTACCCGTATTCGACACTGGGACAGGGTATGAGGCATTACTGGACTTAAACACAGATAAACGATCAAACTGAGACATGAATTTCCACCCAAATTTAAAACTTTTCAAAAACATTCATATCGTCCTTTAAACAAGCCTACGAGACCCAAAACATGCATTAGGCATAGTCAGGGGACTAAATTGAGAACTTTAGAAATTTTTAGAACACTTAGAAAATTTTTCATCAAAATAGGGGTCACACGCTCGTGTGGCTTTGGGACACGCCCATGTGGGTAGGCCGTGTGGTCACACATGCTAGTGTCCCTAACCCGTGTAACTCTCTGTTTATGACGTCATCAACAAATTGAAGTCACACGGCCAAGTCACACGCTCATGTGCTTAGGCCGTATGGACGATTTAATTTTTGTAATTTTCATAAAATAGATGCAGACTTCACACGCCCTGGGCACACGCCTATGTCCCTGGGCCGTGTCCTTCACACAGCTGAGACACACGGCCGTGTGGACAAAAATAAGGCTATTTACCAAGCCATTTTGTCACCTTCACTTGCACGAACCTACACAATAACAAGTAAAACCAATCCAAGAATATTCATACAACCTTTTCAGCTACAAACAAGATATCAATATATCATTTACATGCAACCATCTACCACATACAAACATCACTTACTCATCAACTCAATCTATGCAAATTCTCACACCCATGAAAACATTATCATATGCATATATACTTAACCAATATTAGCCAATTTTAATGGCCATTTACAAAATGAATTATCAACCATTATAAGCCAACACATTTGGCCAAATTGAATATGACACATAACAGAATGACCAAGTCCCTATACATGCCATAAATCAAAATAATGTAATCATAAGTACTCAAAATGAAAATTTGATAGTGTGAATGGATCTTCGATCGTCTTCGATCCGCGAGCTGGCTTGGCGGCACTATAAGACAAGGGAAAAAGAAAAGGGAGTAAGCTTTAAAGCTTAGTAATTTCCTATGCAAAAAATAGGCATCATAAACACACTTTAACATAGATTTAACATAAAGTAAATTAACATAAAAGTCATTATGAATTCATAATCAAGCTTAGCATAAATGTATTTAAAATATTAACATCATAACTTACTCGATCAACCAATCCGAGGTTTCATCACATATCGAGCTCATTAAGCATGAGTTTTGTGTACAAACCTATACCAACTTGCAACTCACCATAATCGTTCACAGCATACCATAGTCTTTGACAACTTAAACATTGTTGTTAAGTTTCCTGTTGAACCACTTGGAATACTAAAGGATACTCGGGATATCTCACATGCATAGTACCATACCAATGCCATATCCCAGATATGGTCTTACATGGGATCTCATATTGATGCCAATAGCCCAGCTATGGTCTTACATGAATTCTCATATTGATGTCATATCCCAAATATGGTCTTACACGTAATCTTAACTAACCCTAATGTCATGCCATTTGTATCCTAACTATTCCTAAGGTTCAATCGGGATATTTCTGACTTGTCATCCATTGTCAATTTTATCCCAAGAGTCAATCATAAATCAATACAATATTAAAGTATTTAAAACATAAATAAACAATGCATTATTTACATATGAACTTACCTCGGTACCAAAAATAGGAGAAATGGATTTAATCGTCAAACACCTTATTCTTTCCCTAATCAAGGTCCGAACTTCGTTTTTCTTGATCTATAATAGAAAATTTAGCTTACTTAATATTCACATTACTCAAATTATTTCAAACATCACATTATAGCAGAATTACCTTTTTACCCTTAAAGTTTCACACTTTTACAAATTAGTCCTTAGGCTCGTAAAATTAAATGTATTCAATTTCTTTGTTACCCAAGCCTAGCCAAACCATATGTGTTACTTGGTCTTTCATTCTGATATCTATCTTTCTCGGGTAGCTTAGGACAATCCCGAATGAAATGATCTTACGAGCCACATTTAAAACAACCTTTATTATTCATCCAATAGTCTCCAAAATGTCGTCTACCATACTGTTGACACTCAAGTTTGTTGGTTTGAACACTACCAACACTCGATATTGAAATGGCTTGAGCTTTAAGACTTGTATATTTCTTTCCACGATCTCTATTAGAACACCCCAACTGAAGCATTCAAACGATTAAATGAATCTCGTGATTTCTTCAACGAGGAGTGATAGGGTTTACTAATCGATCTCTTTCTTGAATCTCTAGGCTTGAAATCAGCTTTTCTCTTTTCTTTGCCTAGTTCCTCGACTTTCCAAGCTCTTCCAACTAACACAATAAATTCCTTCAATTCCAGAATCCCAACTAACAGTCTGATGTCTTTGTTTAACCCATCTTCGAATTGTTTACACATAATTGCCTCAGTGTAAATGCATTCTTGAGCATATTTACTGAGTTTCACAAACTATCTCTCGTACTCGGTCACAGACATTCGACCCTGTTTCAACTCCAAAAACTCTTTTTGATTTTGATCAATAAAACGCTGGCTGATGTATTTCTTTCTGAACTCGGCTTGAAAGAATTCCCACGTGACCCATTCTCTCAGTACCACAGATATCAAAGTATTCCACCACTGATTGCAGTGTCTCTCAGAAGTGATACGACGCATTTTACACATTCAGCTGGCGTGCAAGATAGTTTATCAAATACTCTGATCGTATTCTCAAGCCAACACTCAGCTCTCTCAGGATCATCATCAACGGTAGCTCTGAACTCTTCAGCCTAGTATTTTCAAATTTTATCAGTAGGCAGCTTATTCAACCGTAAAGGTTCCAAACCTTGAGGAGCTATGGGGACTGGTTGAGGAATAGGTGGGGGTAGAGGTTGCTGAGCAGCCAGATTAGTTTAGATAAACTCAGTGAGCCACTCGTTCATAATTTGGAAGAAAGCTTCCTTGGCCTTTCCTCCCTAACTACCCAATACGAGTCTCGACTCAGATTGCACTACTCCGTGAATGGAGGCTGGCGTATTACTCTCAACATCATCAGCCACTGCTCGATTGGGATCCATTACTATATGAAAACACGATTTAAAATGTTAGGAGATATTACCTTATCACAGGTTAGATATGGCATGTATAGCTAGACTCTCATATACGCTGCGTTAGTCCTAGAATTGACTAAATCGTAGCTCTGATACTAATCAATGTAACACCCCTCACCCGTATCCGTCGTCGAAATAGGGTTACAGAGCATTACCAGACTTATTATCAATAAAACATACAATTCTCATACATTTTTCATTTTCAAATAAAAACCATTCACAATCATACATCAAGTCCCTAACACGAGCCTACGAGGCCCAAAACATGCTTTAGAGGTGGTTTGGGGCTAAACTGATATATCAGGAAATTTATGGAATATTTAAAAAAATTTATAACATACAGGGGACACACGCTTGCGTGGCCTGACCGTGTGTCTCACACGGCTAAAGACACGCCCGTCTTACAGGCCGTGTGGACATTCGAAATGGGATCACATGGCCGTGTCCCAACCCATGTCTGACCCCGTGTAACTCTCTGACTTGGGTCACACAGCCAACCACACATCTATGTGACCAGTCCGTATGCCCTTCAAAATGGCCTCACACGCTTGTGTACCAGGCCGTGTGCCAGGCCGTGCCAATCCTATAGGGTATACTAACTTATGCTATACGGCCAAGTCACACGCTCGTGTGCTGGGTCGTGTAGAGCATACTAACTTGATTTCTAATTAAACACCAGGGATACACGGCCGTGTCACTTGACCCTGTGTCACACATGGCTGAGACCTGCCTGTGTGGACAAAAATAGGCTATTTATGAAACCATCTTTCTCACCCAAATTGCAACCACCTAAAAACATCAATTGGCATATAGCATAGCATCAATAGACATTCAAATCAATCTCAACTAAGCATAATTCATGCCATTTCAATACTATCAACTACAAGGCACACAAGTACCACAATATGCTATTCAATTTTATAATAAATTTAAATTCTCAAATGATCTAAATGGTCACATTCAATTATGCACTATTTTACCTAAAGCCACAAGCATATCAACTTCAAATGTCGACCATTTGACATCCATAAATGCCAACTTACAACAAGCTTATAAATGACAATATTACACAACATATCAAAGGCATTTCTCACATATACACATACATCACCAAACATACCAAAATATGCCAAATCACATGGCTATACACATAACAAACCATTCATCATTTACAAGCCAACTCAAATGGCTAAATCTATTACTTACTTACACCAAAATGACCATAACTCTTATACATGCCATATAACCAAATACATAAGTTCAAAAGTACCAAGTGATAGCTTGATAGTGATGAGATCTCTGACGACTCCCAATTCGAGCAAGCTTCGAAAACACTATAAAAAATAGAAAAGTAAACAGAGTAAGCTATAAAGCTTAGTAAGCTCGTATGCTAAGTAAGTAAAACTTACAAACCAACAATTCAATAACATAAACATCATATAATGCAATTCAAATTTGATCCAAAACTTAACACATATATTCAATCCAAAGATTAAACACAATTTCCGTCAATTTCTTCGATTCAAAGCTTATACGGTTCATGTACATACTTGTACCATCGCGTACCAATCTCATACTCATCCATATCTTTGATATACCCGTTGAACCATTTGGAATACTATCAAATACTCAGGAATCTCGTACCCTAAGTGCCAATACATAACTGAAGCTATCTCAATCTCATATCTCAATAATGCTTCCTCTCGAGCTATCAATAGGTCTGCTCACACAAGCTGTAACACCCCTTACCCGTACCCGAGGCCGGGATAAGGTACGAGGCGTTACCGGACAAATATAAAAACATTAAACTAAAATACGTGCCATAAAATTTGTATCAAATTCAAACTTTTTGCATTTAATCATAAGGTCCCTAATACAAACCTACGATGCCCAAAACATACTTTAGAAAGGGTTCGGGACTAAACCAGAACTTACGAAAATCTTGGAAATTTCATGCTTTAAGGCTCCACATGCTCGTGTCCCAAGTCGTGTTCCATACACTACCGAGACACATGGTCGTGTCTCACTGTGTGTGGAATATACCTAGGCTATTTTCCAAGCTTTGGTCAACCTTAATCTCTTACCCACTTATAAAAATCAAAAGCATATAACATGGTATTCATTTAATGATTAAACAATCTCAATTTAAACCACAAACATAGCATTTGTATGTCATCATACATGTGTCTCTCATAGTTATTTTACCTTGTCTATTATAGTACCACTTATACATTTACACCAAGATTATCATCTTACCACTTCAGCTTAATCATCAAGCATTCATATTTAAAGCTAGATCATATCTTTATAAAATACCACAATTCAGATGCACAAAATAACATGTTTGCCTGAAACATTTCAATTCAACTCCATACCCAACAAGCATTACATTAAGACTAGTCATATATTTATATATATATATATACATGTCATGACACATATCATTCTCTTTCTATTTTCTTATAAACACATATCATTTATTTCATTATATCAATATTTCATATACCATAGTTTCCATGTATTCCACATATATTTATTTTCCTCCTCCTCCTCTCCATTCCACATCCTTAATGTATAGAGCATTCTTGTAAGTACGATTTCATAATTTACTAATAAATGCTCACATCAAACTGTCCACACGAGTCATAGTCACTTATTTATAATTCGAGCTACAGAGCTCGAAATTAAGATCCGTAAATTTTCTCTGAAACTAGACTCACATATCTTTCCACCATAAAATTTTCATAATTTTTGGTTTAGCCAATTAGTACAGTTTATTAGTTAAAGCCTCCCCTATTTTAGAGTACGACTACTCTGACCTCTGTGTACTACGAACCAAATTTCTCCCTGTACAGAATTCCAATGACCATTCCATTTATTTCCCTTAAAAATAGACTCAATAAAGAATCCATGCATGTAAGGTATGACTCTTAATAATTTTTTTACAATTTATGGTGAGTTTATAAAGTCAGAATAGGGAATCTCGAATTCGTTCAGACCCTGTTTCACAAGAATTCAAATATCACACAATATAGAATTCTTTTGCTTCCTCTGTTTCTTTCATGTGAAAATAGACTCATTAAGGTTTATTGTCATATATCATTTGCATTTTTATTCAACTTCCACAATTTTTAGTGAATTTTCAAAGTCACACAACTGCTGCTGTCCAACACTATTTTACTACTAAAATTCATTCTTACATAATTCCACTTAATCTGTTTTGTCTTATCAAAGTTCACCAAACTATCGAGCACATTGCTCATAATTTTCATAAACATATACCTACACTATTTCATCACAAAACTCACAAAGCAAATACATAGTAAGTCTCCCTGAACACTTCGGATCAATCCTCAATACTTGGTGGTTTCAAACACATAGCTCCACCCATCATAAAGTTTGGCTCTCTTGTACACATGGTGAACACTTAGTACCACCGATGTGACCTAGCCGGCTTTATCTCGTAGCTCTCTTGTCTACATGGTGTCCTTCACTGAACCACGCATGCGACCTAGCTACATATATCCCCCGTAGCTCTCTTGTCTACATGGTGTACACATAGTATCACCCATGTGACCTAGCTACATCATAATGTCTCGTAGCTCTCTTGTACACATGGATGTGCACTCAAAGACCATACATGTGACCTAGCTACATACCATCTCAGATCATCCAATCTTTCCAAGGTTCAACAGGATTTCTCTCTTTTTCAAACAATTTCACCAATCAAATAATTATCCACAAACATATTTCCAATATTATTATAAAATATCATAATACAAGTAATATTGATGTATTACTTACATATAAACTTACATCTCATTTAATATCAAGGCAATAACATTAAATTACACATTGCCTTATTAAAAATCATATGAACTTACAATTTCGCATAATATCCATAATCATAGAAATCACATTTATGTATGATAATTCAATGCACTTCATGTACCATAGACATATTTTTAAATCAATTCATAAACTTGGCACCATAATCATTTAATTTAACATAATTCAATTAATTCACTAAATTTAACTTTCAAATATAAATTACAGCATTATTGCTTTATTATTATCATACCAACTTACATACTTTCAACACCTCGGATATCATAGTAAATATATCAATTTTACATTGAAACATGCATAAATTAATGCTTATTATACATATTACCTTACCTTGATACTAAAACTACTATTTTACCAACTTTCTCTCAATTTTTAATTTTTCTCTCATTCTAGGTTCAAATCTCATTTTCCGGGATCTAAAACATCATATTTTACTTATTTAACTAATGTGCTATTCAAAATAGTCCTTAACTCAAACTTTGGAAAAATTACAATTTTGCCCCTAAACTTCTGCATATTTACACTTTTGCCCCTAGGCTCGGGAATTAAACTTCATCCCTTATTCTTATGTTTTATGACATGCTGATCACTTTTCCCTTCTATGGAAACATCAAATTCTCACTCTAACATATACTTATAACTATTAGGTATTTTTACCGATTAAGCCCTTTTACTCATTTTCACTCAAAACCGAGTAGCACAAGTTGTTTAACATAATTTAAAACCTCATATTCTATCATAAAACATAAAAATAAACACATTTCAACTATGGGTATTTTTCCAAATATGAACCCTAGCTTAAATTATTGCTAGAATAAGCTTAATCAAATTACCGGGATTCCAAAAACGTAAAGAACTTGAAAAACGGGGCTAGAACGGACTTACTATTAAGCTTGGAAAGCTTGAAAACCCTAGCCATGGCTTCCCCCATGCTAATTTCGGCCTCCATGAAGAAGATGAGTAAATTTTGGCTTTATTTTCCCTTTTTATTTCTTTTAATTACCAAATGACCAAAATGCCCTTCCTTACTAAACTTTCAAAAATTCCATCCATGTCCAATTTTTGTCCATAACTTAGAAATTGGTCAAATTGCTATTTAAGACCTCCTAATTAATATTTCAAAGCAATTTCATACTAGAAACTTCTAGAGTGCAAGTTTTGCAACTTATTCAATTTAGTCCCTAACTTCAAATTGAGCACTTTATGCATAGAATTTCTTCACGAAATTTTCACAGAATCATGCAATCATATCATAGACCTCAGAATAATCATAAAATAATTATTTCTATCTCTGATTTTGTGGTCCTGAAACCTCTGTTCCAACTAGACCCAATTTTGGGCTATTACACAAGCTGACGGTCATGACGTAGCTACATGATGCTGCTTACACAAGCTGGCGAGAATCCACAACACATGCCAAATAACTCATCCACCGGTAGGATGTACAGACCAACACCCAAATCACATAACCCCTAATGACATGTTGTTTGTATCCTAATCTATTCCTAAGGTTCAACCTGGATTTCACATTTTTTGAATCGTCGTTGAACATATCCGCAAGGTCATATTCATAAATAATTCAATAATAAAACATTTAAAACACAATTATATTAATGCTTATTAACATACGAACTTACCTCGATCGCAAAAATGATGAAATAGATCAATTAGTCCAAAACCTTAATTTTCCCCCGATCTAGATTCGAAATTCACTTTTCTTGATCTATATGTAATCAAATTTAGCTTATTTAATTTTCATTCTATTCCATTTAGCCCAAAATCTATATTAAGGTAACTTTATACTTTTACCCCTAATATTTCAACACTTTTACAATTTAGTCCCTAACTCATAAAAACACAAATTCATGCAATTAGGTCCCTACCCATGCTAGCCGAATTCCTCTTATTACCATAGCAACCCATATTTTTCATTTATTTCATATTTTAACCACAAAATTTTTACATTTCACAAATAAATCCCTAATTGACAATTTTATAAAAAATCACTTTGCAAATGTTGTTTATCTAACAACAAGCATACATTTTCTATCATCAAACATCATAATACACCCATATTCATCAATGGAGAAACCTTAAACCTTTAAAAATTTTGCAAATTAGTCCTTGGGCTAGCTAGATTAAGCTGCAACGATCTTAAAAACATAGAAATCATTAAAATCGAGACAAAAATCATACCTATTTGAAAGAAAAGAAGTTGGTCAAACCCTAGCTTTCTTTCTCCAAGTAAAAATTAGCCTAAGTCTATTTTGAAGAAGATGAACACATAAAAACAATGTTTTATTTTTTTAATTAACCTTTATTTACTAAATACCAAAATTAACCTTTAAAATTATCACAAATTTCAAAATTACCAAGTCATTATCATCCACTATCATATTATTGGGATATTTACCACATAAGGACCTCTAATTTACGATTCCATAGCTATTAGACTCCTTTAGCTATTAAAACTCCACTTTTACACTTTACGCGATTTAGTCCTTTTTATCAAACTAAGCATTTAAACAATAAAATTTCTTAACGAAATTTTCACACATTCATACTATCATGCTATAAAACTCAAAATAATAATAAATAATTATTTTGACCACAAATTTGTGGTTCCAGAACTACTGTTTTGATTTGACTAAATACGGGCTGTTACAACTCTCCCCTTTAGAAATTTTCATCCCCGAAAATCTAACCAGAAAAGAGGTTAGGATACTATCTTCTCATAGCTTCCTCAAGTTTCTATGTAGCTTCTTCAACCCCGTGACATTGCGACAAAACCTTCACCAAGGCTATGTTTTTATTTCTCAACTCTTTAATAAACCTCACCCGTATTCAACGTTAGAATAAGGTTATGGAGCATTACTGGACTTATAAAACAATTAAACATTCATTTCACATATATTTTCAAATTTCATGCAATCATCATTCAAAATCAATCACATTGTCCCTAATACAAGCCTACGAGGCCTTAAACATACATTTGGGGTGGTTCGGGACTAAATTGAGAACTTAGGACATTTTTATGAAACTTAGAAAATTTTTCAAACTACAGGGGACACACGCCCGTGTAGCCCGGTCGTGTGTCTCACACGGCCAAAGACACGTCCGTGTCAATGGCCGTGTGGACATTCGAAATGGGATCACATGGCAGTGTCCCAGCCCATGTCCAACCCTGTGTAACTCTCTCACTTGGGTCACATGGCCAACACACACGCCTGTGTGGCTAGCCCGTGTGCCTTAAGATATGGCCACACACGCCCATGTGCCAGGCTGTCTGCTAGGCTGTGCCAAACCTGTAGGGTATACTGACTTATGCCACATAGCCAAGTCATACACCCGTGTGCTAGGCCGTGTGGAGCATGCTGACTTGATTTTTAATTCAACACCAGGGGACACACGACCATGCAACCTGATCGTGTGTGTGACACGGATGAGACACACACCCGTGACTCTTCCCGTGTGGACAAATATAGGCTATTTACCAAGCTATTTTGCTACCCAAACTTGATTACACCAACATCAACCCATATGGCACCAAAACATAGCATATAATAGGCATTCAATCAACCTCAACCAATCATATTTCATACCATTTCCAACACCAACTGTAACACCCCTTACCCTTATTCAACAACAGAACAAGGTATAAGGTATTACCGAACTTACATCACAAGTAAACATACAAATCGAGTCCTAAATTTTGCATCCAAATTAAAACTATTTGTATTCAATCATAATGTCCCTAATACGAGCCTACGAGGCCCAAAACATGCTTTGGAAGTAGTTCGAGACTAAACCAAGCACTTAGGAAAATTTTACAAAACTTAAAAAGTTTTTGCCATGCATAGGGGTCACACGCCTGTGTGGTTTGGGACACGCCTGTGTGGGCAGGCCATGTGGTCACACATACTCGTGTCCCTAACCCATGTAACTTACTATTTTGCAAAGCATGAACAAATTGAGGTCACACGGCCAAGTCACATGCTCATGTGCTAGGCCGTGTGTTCAATTTAATTTTCATAAAATAGGTGCAGACTTAACACGCTCGAGATAGATGCCCGTGCCTGAGGCTGTGTCCCTTACATGGCTGAGACACACGCCCGTGTCTCTACCCGTGTGCTCAATTCTAAGCATTTTGTTTCTCAAAATTAAGGTACAGGGGATACACGGCCAGAACTCATGCCCATGGGGCAAGCCGTGTGTAATACACGACCTAGACACATGCTCGTGTGTCTACCTATGTGGAAAAAATAAAGGCTATTTACCAAGCCATTTGTCACCCTCATTTACACCTACACATGCACAAGTTCAATGCATAATTCATAGCACACTTTGTAACATCTCAAATTAGGGCTTAGTTGGAACAGTGGTTTTGAGACCATAAATCTGAAGTAGAAATAATGATTTTATGATTATTTGATTATCCATGATGATTGCATGTTTATGTGAAATTTTAATGGAAAAATTTTATGCCTAAAGTGTCCAATTTGAAGTTAGGGACTAAATTAGATAAGTTGCAAAACTTGAGTTCTAGAAGCTCTAAGCATGAAATTGCTATGGATTATAAATTAGAAGGTCTTAAATAACAATTTAACCAAGTTCTAAAATTTTGGACAAAAAATGGGCATGAATAGGAAAAATTTGAAAGAAAAGCCTTAGGGGCATTTTGGTCATTTAGTAATTAAAAGAATAAAAAGGGAAAAAGAAGCAAAATTCATGTCCATCTTCTTCCCTAAGTTTTGAAATTTAGGTGGTCTTCATAGCTAGGGTTTTCCAACTTTTTAAGCTTGATTGTAAGTACCTCCAAGTCCATTTTTAATGTTCTTTACATTTTTGAGATCCTTGAAGCATGATCTATCCATTTCTACCCTTACTTTGAAGTAGGGTCTATGTTAAAAAATTTACCCATGTATGACTTGCATGTATTTTGATGTTTAATGGAAGAATATGAAAGTATGATGTGTGATAAACATCTTCTACAAAGTGATTTTGCAAGAAAGAACCTAAAAAGGACCTATTTGTAAAAGTTATAAAATGGGTAGTAAATATGTGAAATAAAGAAAAATGTGGGCCGCTAGGAGTAGGAATATGAATCGATTACGCTTGGGTAACAAAGAAAATGTGTGCATTTCATTTTATGAGCCTATTAACTAATTTGTAAATAAGTAAAAAGTTAGGGGTAAAAAAGTAATTTTACCAAATCATGTGTTATGGGTCGATTCGAACAATGTATGTATTAAAAAAGTTAAATTTTTCATTATAGATCAAGAAAAACGTGATTCGGGTCTTGATTGGGGGAAAAATAATGTTTACGAAGAATATGCTCGTTTTCATCATTTTTTATCGAGGTAAGTTCATATACAAATAGTGTAATGTTATGTTATATTTTTGATGCTTGAGTATTATGTGAATTTAAATTCTTTAATGCTATAATGAGTTATGCTTTGATTTCTCCGTGAGTAAGTGATTGGTATTATGGACATTGAGATCGACATTACGAGCAAGCTTGACACAGATTTGATATCGAAGAATCCCATTTGAACCTCCCATTTGAACCTTAGGAATAGTTTAGGATACAAGTGACATGTCACTAGGAACCATATAATTTATGAGCTCATGAGATATGTGATATATGTTTATGTGGTTTCAGGTGCTGGTCTTGTATGTCCTACTGGTGGCTGGGTAGTCCGGCATGTGTTGCGGATACCTGACAACTTGTGTGAGCAGCCCGTATAGCTACGTCCTGATCGACAGCTTGTGTGAGTAGACCCATGAGTACCTCAAGAATGAGCTTTTATGTGTTATGTGATATGAGGTAGCTTTAGCCATGTATGTGGCACTTATGTGTGAGCCTTCCATGTATCCAATAGTATTTGGAGTGTTCAACGAATAATTCAAAGTGTAAACTGATGTATATGAAAAAGACAAGAAAGTAAGAGATTATGTTATGAGTTCATACAGGTATGTATACCGAACTCATGAGTAATGCCTTGGTATGTGATGAACTTATGATAAGGTGGTTGATGTGATGAGTAAGTTTAAGTAATTTGATGAAATACAAATTTATGTTCATTATGTTAAATGTATGTTAAATACTTGTTTAGATTGCATATTATTTGCATATGGACTTGCTAAGCTTTAATGCTTACCCCCTTCCTTTCCATCTTTTATAGTGTCGCCAAGCTAGCTGGGGGATCGAAGGACATCGGAGACTCGATCACACTATCAATTGGACATTTGGGTTATAGTTAGTCTCAACATTTTGAGTATGACATGTATAGGGGACTTGGTCATTTTGTTATGTGTCATATTGATTAGCCAAATGAGTTGGCTCATGATGGTATTATGATTCATTTTGTATAAGGCCATGAGATGTGGCTTATATTTGCTTCTCGGGTTGTAACCCTAATTATTTATGCAATCATGCAATCTGTTTATGCTTTGTGATGTGATTGGTGGTTGCTTGTTGGTAATGGATGTGATAAATGACACATATGCTTAATGAATGAATTGGGGCTAATAGATATGACCATAGCTATGGTATAATTGAGTAGATTAAAGGTAGGTTTATAAGGATGAATAGATATTAAATTGGTGTGGAATGCCATATGAAAGCATGATGGTTTGAGCACGTGATATGTTGACATTACAAAGTCATGGATTAATCATGATTGTGAGTATTTGAGTGACTAAATATGCTATGTTGCATGCCATCAAAAGTGTATAAATGAGTGAGCATTTGAGGGAGGCAAAGGGCATGGAAAAGAGCCTCAAATTTTTCCACACGGGTGGACACATGGGCATGTGTCTAGGCCGTGTGTGACACACGGTCCGCCTCTATAGGCGTGTAGTCCAGCTGTAATAGCCCGATTTTGGGCCTAGTTGGAACAGTGGTTTCGGGACCACAAATTTCACGAGGAAAAAATTATTTTTATTATATTTCATAGTCTAGAATTTCACGGAATGATTTCATGAAAATTTCGTTCAAAAATTTTGAAGTTTGGGCACTCAATTTAGTCAAAAGTACTAAATTGTAAAAAGTGCAAAATTTGAATTCTACATGTTAGTAGTGTCCAATTGTTATGAAATTTTAAATTGGAGGTCCTTTTATGGTAATTAGACCATTGGTTAAGTTGGTGGACAAAAATGGACATGTTAGGCATGTTTCCAAAGTTTTTCATTAAGAGCATTTTGGTCATTTAGTTATTAAAATGAATTAAAAATAAAATTAAAAGCCAATTTTTGTCCATCTTTAACCCCTTGGCCGAAACTTGCATCGAGAAACCATGGCTAGGGTTTTGCAAGATTCTAACCTCGATTATCAAAGAAAATGAGATTCGGGCCTAGAACAAGGGAAAACGAGTAATTGACGGTTAGGTCCCTCTTTGCCATTTTGGTGTCGAGGTAAGTTCATGTGTAAATAATGCAATATTGTATCATGTTTTAATGCTTTATTAATGTATGAATTTCTATGTTTGATTTTTATAATGAGTGTATGAACGATATTATGGTCAATGAGAATGACATTGTGAACGAATTCAACGAATATGTGATATCGAGAAAAATCCCATTTGAACCATAGGAATAATTTAGGATAAAATGTGACATGTCACAAAGAACTATGTGATTATGAGCTCATGAGATTGTGTGTATATGTGACTATGTGAATCTGGGTGCTAGTCATGTATGTCTTACCGGGGGCTGGGTAACCCGGCATGTGTTGCGGGTACCTGTCATCTTGTGTGAGCAGGCCCGTGATTAGCTCGAAAGCGAGTAATGTGTGATATGTGATATAAGGTAGCACTATGTGCAAGCTTTCCGTGTGTCCAATAGTATTCCATGTGGTTCAACGAGTAAATCAAAGATGAGTATGAGAATGAAATTACTATGAGTGAACAGGCATGTACATAAGCCTATAATTGTAAATTCATGATTATTGTGGAAACAATTGTTTATTATCCATTGTGATTGATAGTGAACATACTTGTGATGTTGGATATATGATAAATATAAATGATGATTACGTGTCCGAATTGAAATGTGATCTAATATGTTTATATGCTTAAATTGTATTTCAATGGGTATATCAGTGATGAGATGAAAAAAAGGTATAAATATGTTACGAGATGGTACAGGTATGTACAACAACTCATGAGTAATGAGCTCGGTGTGCGATGAACATTCGTTAAGAATGTATTCGAGTAAGGTACGCTTGAAAAATATCGATAACCTTATGAATATTGATTTACACTTAAGATGAATAGATACATGATAATATTTGATAATAATTATGTGATAGGTTTATGAGCCTAATCGAATTATGATATAGTACGGTTTATTTATTTAAATTGTGTTTCATTGGATATGAGGAAATGGAAAGACAAACATAATTGCTGAATAAAGTCATTACGAGAATATAGTAAGATACGAGCTTAGACACGTGAAAGGTGGTTGAACTATATGTTGAAATTATGATTACTCATAAATAATGTGTGTAACGCCCCAAAAATTGGGCCTAGAAAGTATTGGGCCTTGAGTCTGGGTTCGGGTAGAAGATGGCCTGAATAGTTTGGATGTTCTAATTAATTATTATTATTATTAATATTATGTTTAGTTTAGTTTAGTAATTAAATAAAATACGAAGGGCTTATAGTGTGGGAAAAAGTCCGGGGTCGGCCCATAGCTTTAGCAAAATTCTTAATTTTTGCCTCTTAAGAGAATCTGGGCAGTAGGCCTTATTAATAATTTGGGCTGAGTTTTAGCATAAATGGAGCACCTGGCCCAGTGGCTAAGCACGCTAGGAAGGCGTGGGAGGTACCTGGGTTCAAGGCACGGCGTGCGCAAATGGTTGTTTTTTTTACAACCAGGGATTGCCGCAAGGAGGCCTTATAATTATCTCGGGAGGAAAGGTGACACAATCAAGCAAGTGGCGTGGTGGTAAGGTACGGGTGGTGTAGCTGAACGGTAGGGGTTCGAGTCTGGTAAGTAGCAATATTTTGTATTATTTTTAAAAGAACCGAGATTGCAGCAGATAAGTCTTAAAATTAATTGTGAGTAGATTATATCATGAGAAGAGCTTCAGTGCAGTCGCAGCAGCGTGCTAGGCCTGCCGAGAGGTTATGGGTTCGATTCTAGGGGAAGGCGAATTCTGTTTTATTTTTAAACAGGCCAGAACTGAAGTAGGTAAGGTTTATAATTAATTATGAGAAGATTGTGTCATGAAAGGAACTTCGGTGCAGTGGCAAGTAGCATGTGTGTGGGCTTAGAAGGTTGTAGGTTCGAGATGTATAGTAGGCGAAGTTTCATTTTTATTTCGCAAGTAACTGAGGCTTCAATAGGAATAGATTAAGATTAATTGTGACCCTATATTAGTAAAGGAAGAAGCGTGGCGTAGTGGCCAGCAGCTTGGGCGAAGGCACAAGGGCGGACGAAGGTCTGGGGTTCGAGCCTCATCTCGCGCACAAAAGGTTGGGTTTTTGCTACACGCGTGGGGGAGGAGTTGGGGTCTGATCAGGACTCTTGGTAGCGTGCTGAAGCGGTGCAAGCGGTGGGCTGATCGGTTAGGTGTTTGAATGAAATTCAAACATTGAATTTGGCCAAAAATCAAGGAGAAATTCAGGGAGTTGGAATTTAGGAAGAATTCCTATGCCGAAATGCACTCATTCGGCCATAGCTAATAAGTGTCGTATATTTTTGGCCTTTAGGATTCATTTTTCTTTTTGGATAGTGTGGTGCCGTTCCTGACAATTCTTTTCCTTCTTCTCTTCTCCTCTTTTCTTCTATTTTCTCTTCTTCTTCTTTTTCCTTTTTATTCAAACCATCCCTACCATTCTACTCATCCATTCTCAATCTTTGTAAACCTCCATAACCGATTGCCATAAAAGCCGAATTCTCGAAAACTTGTTTTTTGTGTCGATTTCTTCTAGCTAAACCTTACTATCTTTCTTCATCTTTTTGGCCGATTCTCTCATCCTCTAAACCCCAACTTCTGTCTATAATATCATTGTAAGACCCCCATATCTAATCATCTTTTTATTCACAGTTCGAAAAGCTAAAAACACCATAGTCTTAGAGGCATAAAGCTGAATCTTTAGATCTCTAAGATTCGATTTCTGCTAGTGTTTAAGGGCTAGATCTGCATCGAAGTTGAATAGAAACTGGAGTGGAATCGTTTGGCTGAAAGAACCTGTGGTAAGTACTCAGATCTATTCCTTATTTCGGGAATTAAGAAAAGCCGAAACCCTTAAGGGTGGCTAATGTTTGGACTAAGAGTTTTTGTGCCTCTTTTTGTTTGGTTGTGTATGCGTTAGCATGGACAAGGGGACGTACAGCAAAGGGCTTGAAGACTAATTCGGTTGGCTCTCCAGATCTAATCCATATTTTGGAAAAAGGTAAGAACTCTAAGGTCTAAGACTTTGTTGGCCGAATATGGTAGGGGGATGAGTACGTAGTTTGTTTTTATATTTAGATTGACGTGTTAGTAATCCAATTATAGGCAGCTCGTGTGTGGATCTCGCCATCGAACCACTACAAATCAGGTGTGTAACTGACACCCTCTCATAGACTAGATCCGTAAAAGTCGAAAAGTCAAAATGCCAAAAATACGGTATTTTGTGAACTTACGAATGTGCGAATGCTCGTGAGATAGATTGATTAACATATTTGGTAATCTAAGGGGATAAGACTGTAGAGTGCGCGATTAAGTGCACTTCGATATATTTGGGCTTAATGGACCAAAATCAGGATAATGGGCCAACGAGCCCAATTCGGTAAGAACACTCGGTAAGTGTTTCTGTTAGTACGTAAATGGCTGAAATATGCATGAAAATCTTAAAATAGTTAAATTACTAGAATACCCCTAAGTATGGAAATTACCATTACACCCCTACGTGCAAAATGACCATTATACCCCTAGGGTTAATTTTTGATTGAAATGCATGATGATCTGATTCTGTATGTTGCATGCCATGAGTTGTATATCTGTTGCATGGGGACATGTGTTATATTTATGGAGGAAGCATCCTGATGGCTCTGCCACAACTATCTGATCTGGTGGCTCTGCCACACTTATCTGCTTCCGTGGCTCGCCACGATTATCTCAGACCGTGACCCCGCCGCATTATTCTGCTTTCTCGCGCACCATGCTCAGAAATTTGTGTGGCGATAAGCGGTTGGGTGGGTTAAAAAGTCTCCCCACATGGTGTAAGGTTGGTACGGGGATGCATATGGTTGGATATGGGTTGGGTTCTGCATATATATATGAGATATCTGTTTTGTTTCTGTTATGGGCCTATGGGCTTCATTCTGTAATCTATTTTGGGCTAAGGCCCAACTTAATCTGTCTCTGTGGTTTGAGCTGACTTAGACTATGGTTGGGTTATTTTTACACACTGAGTTTCCAAACTCACCCCTTATTTTCATCCATGCAGGTAATCCCCAACCATAGTGGGCTTGGTGCTGCAAGGGATTCAGAGTGGCCACACGTTCTACAAATTTCGGTTTTCTTCTGGTGATTTGGACAGCTTTCGGTTTACTTAAATGTTTTGGATTTTAAATTGTAATAAGGCCGCTTTAATTATTTTTAATAGTTTTAATATGTTTAGTTAGGGTAGATATGATATGATTTTAAACGTTGAATTTGAATGGCTTGTGGGCGTGTTTTTAAAAAATAGTTACTTGATTTCGAAAGATCATGATAAGAAAGCAAACCTTCCGCAACGGAAATATTTCTAAAATTAATAACCTTTTTAAATGAATCTAAACAAATGGGTTTTCTAAGAGCATCCACTATGTTAAGGTGTGACAATGGTTGTGTGCATGTCTAGGATTGGATCCGAAGGGAGCTTGGTACTTTACAAGTCTAATGGACTCACCTCCTCTTTTCTGGCACCCTACCTGCTGCACAGCTTCCATTCACTTTAACCCATATTGAAGTTATCTTTTAAACACTAAGTAAGTTTTTTTGATTGAAAGGATAAAAATGTTTTAAACGCTTCTATGTGGCACGGCAGATTCGGCCATAACTTCTAGGCCGGGTTTGAGGTGTTACATTTAATGGTATCAGAGCCCAGTTACAACAACTCGGCTGTGGATCGGGTCCAAAAAGCTTTTCAATTTTTTTTAAAAAATTTAGGCCCAAGAAGGGTATTTTGGAAACGATTTTGGAAGGCTCTTTTCAAAGATATTTTACAAGGTATACATGTTAAAATGGTTTAAGTTTTTCTGGGTTTCTGAAATTTGATAACCGAAGAGGTGGCACACCGAATCTCTGGCACCAAGTCTGTAAGTATTTCTGTTACTCATACTACATTGTATTAAGATATTACTATAGATAGAACTGAGACCACATCATGACATTATAGCTAGGACAATACTAAAAACCCTAGAATACTGAGACTATAGCTAGGCTATGATTCTGTGAAAATAGAAACTTTAAAATACTATCTCTGCATAAAACATATGAATAAGTACTGAAATTTTTTGAATCGAGATCTTGGTAGTTATTGTTATGCATGCTGAAAATGTAGAGTGTTGATATGGATTCTGAGGGTAAGCGAAGTCTGCCAACTTTGGGTAGCGGTAACTCGGAGCTTGGGACTAAGGCATTGGCCGAGTTAGTAAGAAAAGTGGTAGAAGAAGTATTAGAGACAAAGGTTAAGAAAATTAGGGAAACGCTTTAAATAGGGTGCTTGGAGTGTAAGAAGAGGAAGAATTCTAGTTCTTAGACGACCGAGCCTCGTTCTGTGAAACATGTTAAGACACGACCAAACTTTCCATCCTGCAAGAACTACAACGGGCGCATCCAGGTGAATGCCATAGGAAGACAGGAGCATGCTTTAGATGTGGGTCCAAGGAGCATCGAGCTCAGAATTGCCAAGCTTATTTTATTTAAGTGTGTGTTACGAGTTGTATACGCGATTGGTAAATATTTCTTTACTTTGGTAATTAGATGTTCTGGGTCGTACTAAAAATTATTTTTAACCAGAGTGCGCAGTGAAAGCATAGTGGTTTGACTTGAGTAATGCGGTTAGTTGATAATTTGAAATTTCAAGGACAAAATTTTTTAAGGGGGATAGAGTTGTAACACCCCAAAAATTGGGCCTAGAAAGTATTGGGCCTTGAGTCTGGGTTCGGGTAGAAGACGACCTGAATAGTTTGGATGTTCTAATTAATTATTATTATTATTAATATTATGTTTAGTTTAGTTTAGTAATTAAATAAAATGCGAAGGGCTTATAGTGTGGGAAAAAGTCCGGGCTCGGCCCATAGCTTTAGCAAAATTCTTAATTTTTGCCTCTTAAGAGAATCTGGGTAGTAGGCCTTATTAATAATTTGGGTTGAGTTTTAGCATAAAAGGAGCACCTGGCCCAGTGGCTAAGCACGCTAGGAAGGTGTGGGAGGTACCTGGGTTCAAGGCACGACGTGCGCAATTGGTTTTTTTTTTACAACCAGGGATTGCCGCAAGGAGGCCTTATAATTATCTCGGGAGGAAAGGTGACACAATCGAGCAAGTGGCGTGGTGGTAAGGTACGGGTGGTGTAGCTGAACGGTAGGGGTTCGAGTCTGGTAAGTAGCGACATTTTGTATTATTTTTAAAGGAACCGGGACTGCAGCAGATAAGTCTTAAAATTAATTGTGAGTAGATTATATCATGAGAAGAGCTTCAGTGCAGTCGCAGCAGCGTGCTACGCCTGCCGAGAGGTTATGGATTTGATTCCAGGGAAAGGCGAATTCTGTTTTATTTTTAAGCGGGCCAGAACTAAAGCAGGTAAGGTTTATAATTAATTATGAGAAGATTGTGTCGTGAAAGGAACTTCGGTGCAGTGGCAAGCCGTGTGTGTGGGCTTAGAAGGTTGCAGGTTCGAGATGTATAGTAGCCGAAGTTTCTTTTTTATTTCGTAAGTAACCGGGGCTTCAATAGCAGCTTGGGCGAAGGCACAAGGGTGCAAAGACAGACGGAGGTCTGGGGTTCGAGCTTCATCTCGCATACGAAAGGTTGGGTTTTTACTACACGCGTGGGGGAGAAGTTGGGGTCTGATCAGGACTCTTGGCAGCATACTGAAGCGGTGCAACCAGTAGGCTGATCGGTTAGGAGTTTGAATAAAGTTCAGACATTGAATTTGGCCAAAAATCAAGGAGCAATTCAAGGAGTTGGAATTTAGGAAGAATTCCTATGCCGAAATGCACTCATTCGACCATAGCTAATAAGTGTCGTATATTTTTGGCCTTTAGGATTCATTTTTCTTTTTGGGTAGTGTGGTGTTGTTCCTGACAATTCTTTTCCTTCTTCTCTTCTCCTCTCTTCTTCTATTTTCTCTTCTTCTTCTTTTTCCTCTCTAGCCGAACCATCCCTACCATTCTACTCATTCATTCCCAATCTTTCTAAACCTCCATAACCAATTGCCATAAAAGCTAAATTCCTGAAAACTTATTTTTTGTGTCGATTTCTTCTAGCTAAACCCTCCTATCTTTCTTCATCTTTTTTGCCTATTCTCTCATCCTCTAATCCCCAACTTCTGTCGACAATATCATTGCAAGACCCCCATATCTAATCATCTTTTTCTTCACAGGTCGAAAAGCCAAAAACACCATAGTCTTAGAGGCATAAAGCTGAATCTTTAGATCTCTAAGATTCGATTTTTGCTTGTGTTTAAGGGCTAGATCTGCATCTGAGTTGAATAGAAATTGGAGTGGAATCATTTGGATAAAAGAATCTGTGTTAAGTACTCAGATCTATTCTTTTTTTTTGGGAATTAAGAAAAGCCGAAACCCTTAAGGGTGGCTAACGTTTGGACTAAGGGTTTTTGTGCCTCTTTTTGTTTGGTTGTGTATGCGTTAGCGTGGACAAGGGGACGTACAGCAAAGGGTTTGAAGACTAATTCGGTTGGCTCTCCAGATCTAATCCATATTTCGAAAAAAGGGAAGAACTCTAGGGTCTAAGGCTTTGTTGGCCGAATATAGTAGGGGGATGAGTACATAGTTTGTTTTCAATATTCAGATTGACATGTTAGTAATCCAATTGTAGACAGCTCGTGTGTGGATCTCACCATCGAACCACTACAAATCAGGTGTGTAACTGACACCCTCTCATAGACTAGATCGGCAAAAGTCGAAAAGCTAAAATGCCAAAAAGTTGGTATTTTGCGAACTTGCGAGTGTGCGAATGCTCGTGAGATAGATTGATTAACATATTCGGTAATCTAAGGGGATAAGACTGTAGAGTGCACGATTACGTGCACTTCGATATATTTGGGCTTGATGGACCAAAATCGGGATAATGGGCCAATAGACCTAATTCGGTAAGAACACTCGGTAAGTGTTTCTGTTAGTACGTAAATGGATAAAATATGCATGAGAATCCTAAAATAGTTAAATTACTAGAATACCGCTAAGTATGGAAATTACCATTACACCCTTAGGTGTAAAATGACCCCTAGGTGTAAAATGACCATTATACCCCTAGGGTTAATTTTTAATTGAAATACACGATGATCTGATTCTCTATGTTGCATGCCATGAATTGTATATCTGTTGCATGGGGACATGGGTTATATTTATGGAGGAAGAGTCCTGGTGGCTATGCCACAACTATCTGATCTGGTGGCTCTGCCACACTTATCTGTTCTGGTGGCTCTACCACGATTATCTGTATCTGGTGACCTTGTCACATTATCTATTTCTGGCAGCCATGCAGCAAATTCTGTGGCGTGTAGCGGTTGAGTGGGTTGAGTAGTCTCCCCACATGGTGTAAGGTTGGTACGGAGGTGCATATGGTTGGATATGGGTTGGGTTCTGCATATATATATATGAGATATCTGTTCTGTTTCTGTTATGGGCCTATGGGCTTGATTCTGTAATCTGTTTTGGGCTAAGGCCTAACTTAATCTATCTCTGTATTTTGAGCTGACTTAGACTATGGTTGGGTTATTTTTACACACCGAGTTTCCAAACTCACCCTTTATTTTCATCCATGTAGGTAATCCCCAACCATAGTGGGCTTGGAGCTGCGAGGGATTCGGAGTGGCCACACATTCTGCAAATTTCGATTTTCTTTTGGTTATTTGGACAGCGTTCCGTTTACTTAAATGTTTTGGGTTTTAAATTGTAATAAGGCTGCTTTAATTATTTGTAATAGTTTTAATATGTTTAGTTAGGGTAGATATGATATGATTTTAAACGTTGAATTTGAATAGCTTGTGGGTGCATTTTTAAAAAATAGTTACTTGATTTCGAAAGATCACGATAACAAAGCAAAGATTTCGCAACGAAAATGTTTCCAAAACTAATAACCTTTTTAAATGAATCTAAAAAAGGGGTTTTCTAAGAGCATCCAGTAAGTTAAGGTGTGGCAATAGTTGTGTACATGTCTAGGATTGGATCCGAAGGGAGCTTGGTACTTTAGCAGTCTAATGGACTCACCTCCTCTTTTCTAGCATCCTACCTGGTGCACAGCTTCCATTCACTTTAACCCGTAATGAAGTTATCTTTTAAACACTAAGTAAGTTTTTTTGATTGAAAGGATAAAAATGTTTTAAAAGCTTCTATGTAGCACGTCGGATTCGGCCATAACGTCTAGGCCGGGTTTGGGGTGTTACAATGTGCATGTGATTAAGAAGATGGAAATAACTTGTTAAATAATGTGATATGTTATAATAGGGAGACTATGATGGCTAGGCTAATGCCAAGGCATGTAAATGGTGTTTATAAGTTAAAAGAGCAAGCGCTATGAATGAATAAGTGGTAATCTTGAGATTTAACGCAAATTATAATAATAGTATTCTTATGGATGGATAAAGCAAATGAATGTTAATAGTTGTTTATTATTTGCATATAAACTTACTAAGATTTATTGCTTACTCCCCTCTTTTCCTATCTCTTATAGGTTAATTTAGTTAGCTCGGGTTAGAGTTCGATGGAGATGCTATCAGACTATCAAGTTACCATTTGGGTTTAAGTGAATGTAAGTATTTTAAATTTATGGCATGTATAGGGACTTGGTCTATTGATTAATTATGTCATTGTTAATGTGGCCAAGTGTGCTGGCTTATAATGGTTATGGTCCAATTTGTATATAGCCATGAATGATGGCTTATATTGATTATATGATTCTGCATGTGCCTATGTCTTTGAGATGTGGTTTGTGATTGTGTGTATGTGATGTGTAATGCCCCAAATCTCAAAAACCCTGTTAAAATTATTTTTGTGTGTTTGTGACATGAATGTATGTCTGCCTTAGCAGTTTAGTGCTCTGGGAGTGTCTGGGAAGTCATGGGTTCAAGCCTTGGCTTGAGCAAAATTTTGTTTCTACCTGAATAAACCCTGGTGCTAGATAGTAGGCTTTTTAAATAGATGTGGTTAAGTTGTGTCATAAAAAGCCTACTGATCTAGTAGTTGAGGGAGTGAGAAGTGTTTTAGGAGATCTGAGGTTTGAGGCCTGACAACACGGAGGAACATTTTATTTTGCTTTGCTACTGACGCTGGGGAAGTGTTGTCGTTGGACTAAAACTGGGATGTTGAGGAGTGTAGGGAGTGTGGCCGAATTCTAGGGACATGTTCGAGCAAAATTAGATTGTTGGAGATTTGGATGGGTGGGATATGCTTGAGGGATTTTAGGAGTGATAAGGGGAGAGATTTTAGGAGTTTGTAGGGGGTGGAAAAAAGGTGTACCGAATTGGGACTCTCACTCTTGATAAATTTTGGTTTTGGCAGTCATTGTAAGTTGGATCTTGTTTTCTTTGGTTCTTTTTCCTTAATGCCGAATTTCGTCTTTGGTATTGCTTTGTTACCTTTTAACGGGTTTTTGGTATTACTTTTCTTGGGGCTGAGTGTAGCAAAGAACCATCGGGGTTTGACAAAGTTTCCTCTCTCAGTTTCTTTTCTTGACCGAACTTCTCCACCTTCTCCCTCCCTCATTTGATTTTCTTGACCGAATACATTTTTGATCCCTCTCCACTTTTTTTCCTTCTCTCAATTGCGTTTCCCTTTTTGGAGTCTTGGTCGAATATCACTTGCCTCCTCTCCCTTTCTACTCATTTGATTTTCTCAGTGCTAGCCGATTGCTCTCTTATTTTTGAAACCGAATCTCTCTGCTCTTGTTTAAGGTAATTGGTTTCTCTCATTTGGGTTGTTGAATCTGTGGCATATAGTCAGACTTTACTGCTGCCATTATCTGGGTTAAGGCTCACAATTATTCTTTTTCCTCTTTCTCTCTGTCAAAATAAGTTTCCCCTCCAACGCCATCTTTTATTTGCTATCTCTGACAGGGGTGTGACTATTAATCTCATGTTTCGATCTTAGAACGTACCTTTGTAGGTCGATTACTCCTTGGTGGTGGTAAGCTGTTGTCCACTTGGTTCTAATCATTTACGTTTACGGTTTAGTTAACAAGGTTGGAATGCAATGCAGTTTTTGCCAAGGTTTTGGAAGGCAACTTGATCAGTGGTTTAAGTGAGAAACGATTGCATATTCAAGGTGGGTAACAAATTATCATTGTGAGGATTAGGTGCTATTAGAGGATGTTAACTTTATCGATTAAGGACTGACGTTGGGGCATGTTTGAATCTAGGTTCGGTGTCGAAGAGATTTGCCCAGCTTTAGTAAACAGGTGTGTGCGCATCATCGCTATTAGATGTGAAATCGGTAAAAGCCGAAAAGCCGAAAGGTGATCAGTCGACACCACTCGGGCGTGTTACTGCCCGTGTGGTAGGCCGTGTGATAAAACATGGCTGTGTGGTTGATGAGATGGTCATGAGCGCTTTCATGGACTAAAATGATATTGGGCCATTTTGGATCGAATGGGCCGTGTAGGCCCAATGGGCCTGTGGGCCTCACACTAGTAAATCGCATGAAAGTGTGGTAGTTAGTGGGCCAGGCCGTATAAACCACATGGCTAAAGGCATTTCTTTAGGCTATGTGGGCCACACGGGTGTGTGGGCCCACGATATGGGCTGTGGGCCCATTATCACTGGTTGACTGGTAAGGTTGCACGGGTCACCCAAGACGACTGTGGACCTACTGTTAGGCCGGTAAGTATACCTAGGTCCTTATTTTATTTGGTAAGATAACTGTTTTACCTCTATGTGATGTACGACTGTTTGAGCATGCCATTTTTACTGTATGTACATTTATATTATGTTGCATTGCATGGGGTGGGATATATGATTTTGGAGGAAGTGTACACTGAAAGGCTATAAGCCTATTATTGGTAGCTCTGCTGCAAATACTGCCTTAGTACCGTAACCAGTACGACTTGGTGTATAGGGTTGGATAGGTCGATTTTATCCCCACATAGTGTGTAGGGCTGGTACGGAGATGGTGTGTAGCGGATGGATTGGGTAGGATTCTTTGTTTGCATACTATACTGAAATGGGCCAAGGCCTAGACTGTCACGGTTACTAAAATGGGCTTAGGCCCAGACTGTTGCTGCTATTGAAAGAGGGGCTGAGGCCCCAACTGAAACTAAAAGGGCTTAGGCCCAAATTATGATTACTCTGACTGTATGCTTTTATGGGATTTCACACACTAAGTTTTCGTAAACTCACTAATCTATTAATTGTGCAGGAAATCCCCAAGCTTAGACGAATTGAGGCGACGGAGGACTCAGAGGTGACTACTTGACGAAGTTTCTTTTAATATTACAAATAAGATTTGATTTTGGGTTTTCATTATGTAATAAGGCCTCTTCTATTTTTATATTTTTTTATTCTTAATTGGGGATTTAGTTACTTGAATTTAAATCTAGTAGTAGTAGGTCTCGGATTTCCAAGAAAATATAAACAAATGTTTCTTGAAAACACAACGTTTACGCAACACATTTTGAAAGCTTCAATAACAAACACTGTTTTAAAGTTTTAATAACAAACTAATATAAATAACACTTTTGCTAAAACAACTTGAGTTTTCGCAATGAACGGACATCCTAAACTTTTGTTAATAACCTAAAGAAGTTTTTAAGTAGAACGATTTGTCACGGAATTTGTACTTTTGGAAAAACACTCCAATATAGCATCACAGATCCGGCCATAATGTCTAGGCTGGGTTTGGGGTGTTGCATTTAGTTATGTTAGAGCCAGGTTGCAAAACTCGGTTATGGATTTGGGTTTTTTCAAAAACGTGGAAATTTTAACAATGTTTATTAAAATGGTTTAAAGAGATTATTTAGGTTTGTGTTTTACTGAAGGAGTGGTACACCGAGTCTCCGTGCCGATCCTGTAAGTCTTCTGACTGTTTGTTTCTAAAAGAATAATATTGAAATGTTATTACTGAAACTACAATAGGCATTAAAACTGTACTGAAACTCTTTAGTTAGAGTAAACTACGAATCATAGTAAGACTGCGAAAACAAAACTCTGAGATAATATTTTTCATAAGATATCTATAATAAACAACTGGAATAATAAACTGACTGGTATAAAACTTTTAACACAGATAAAAGCATGATTGGATAATAAGCACCAGAGGTACTCGTGGTAGAGGCCGCGACAGAGGCCGTAGAGGTGTTAGGACTGGGTCTTCGTCTTCTGAACACCATCCTAATGTGGAAGTTAAGAGGCACCAGCTTCACCTATGGCTTAGACAAGGTCTCAAAATCGAGCGGCTAGAGACGACGCACTGTCCCAAGTAATGTTGAGGATTCTGGAAAGGGTCGTTGAGCTTAGTACTAGTACTATGGGCCGTGGGTTGGTTATGGAACGACTCAGGTCTAATGGGGCAGAGATATTCAGGGGTGTTGCTGGAGTTGCCCTTAATATGGCTGAATATTGGATAGAGGCCACAGAAAGGATCATGGATTACCTTGACTGCACCCCAGATCAAAAGTTAAAAGATGCAGTATCTTTACCGAGAGACGAGGCTTACTAGTGGTGGCTTACCGTCAAAGAGGGCACTCAAGCCAATCGTTTGACCTGGGAGTTTTTCAAGACTACTTTCCAGGCTAAATATGTGGGTGTCAGCTATGTGGATGCCCGTAGGAGGGAATTTTTGAATTTAATTCAGGGAGATAAGATAGAGGCTGAATATGAGGCCAAATTTTTATGACTGAGTCGCTATGAACGTGGGATGGTGGCAACAGAATACGAGTGGTGTGTTCAATTTGAAGATGGCCTCAGAGATGGTTTAAGGGTTCTGATAGCTCCTCAGAGGGAGTGGGATTTTGCAGCACTGGTTGACAAGGAAAAAATCGCCGAGGATGTGACGCGCACTGAGCGCCAGAACAAAGAGAAAGGGAGAGGTAAGAGGGATGCTGAGCCCTCAAATTCTTTTCAGAGGTTTAAGAAAAAGCCCAGAGCTGAGGGGCTAATCAGAGTTAGGACCCCTGCTGCTACTACTACTGGATCATAGTTTTGTGCTGATTGCGGGAAACGCCATCAGGATGAATGTTGGAAAAAGATGGGTGCATGTTTGAGATGCGAATCATTGGAGCACCGTGTCAAGGATTGTCCACAGAGGCCTAAGCAGATGCAAGCTACTGGTTTGGGTAATGTACAGCGGGGTGGTCAGCAACTACCGAGAGGCTGAGGTCAGGCCAGGGGTGGAAATGGTATGGGCTATGGTCGTGGAGCACCGGGCAGAGGTGCTGTTCATACTGAGGTGAGGCAGCCGACACTGGTTTATGCTGCACATCGTTGCGAGGACGGAGACGCTCCAGATGTCATTACTGGTACATTCTTTATCCATAATGTACCTTATAATGCATTGATTGATGTTGGGTCAACACATTCATACGTAGCATGCTCTGTGTCTAAGATATTAGGTATTATGGCTGAAAGCACTATGAGTGAGATTACTGTTCTAAGTCTGATGGGGCAGTCAGTTTGGCTAAATAAGATGTTTAGAGATGTTCCCTTGGAGATACAAAGAGTTGTTTTTTTGGCCGATATGGAGCTACCTTTCGGAGAATTCGACCTAATACTGGGCATGGATTGGTTAGTTAAACGTCGGGAAAGCTTAGATTGTGCCACTAAGCGAGTTGTACTGAGAACTGAAGCCGATAAGGAGATAGTAGTAATTGGGGAACGACAGAACTATTTGAGTAATGTAATTTCTGCACTTAGGGCCTAGAAGTTGGTTCGCAAGGGTTGTGAGGCATTCTTAGCCTATGTCAGTGTTTCAGATGTTGGGGACTCTTTGGTAAAAGATATTAGAACTATTAAGGATTTTCTGGACGTCTTTCCTGAAGAGTTATTGAGATTACCTCTAGAAAGTGAAGAGGAGTTTGGGATTGAGCTCCTTCCTGGTACAGCTCCAATGTCCATCACCCCTTATAGAATGGCACCGAAAGAGCTTGTAGAGCTTAAGGCCCAAATTCAAGAGCTACTGGACTGTTGGTTTATCCGACCTTACGTGTCTCGGTGGAGAGCTCTAGTTTTATTTGTGAAAAAGAAGGATGAATTCATGTGAATGTACATCGACTATAGACAATTGAATAAGCTGACCATTAGGAACAAATACCCTTTGTCAAGTATTGATGATCTATTCGACCAACTGCATGGAGCATCAATTTTTTCTAAAATAGATCTCCGGTCAGGGTATCACCAATTGAAGGTTAAAGAGGCCGATGTGCACAAGACAGTGTTTAGGACTCATTATGGTCATTACGAGTTCCTGGTAATGCCCTTTGGACTGACAAATGCACCGACAACCTTTATGGATCTGATGAACAGAGTGTTTCAACCCTATCTAGACCAGTTTGTTGCAATCATCAAAAATCCTTTCACAAAGCATCGGTAATAACTGGCTAAGCCCAAAAAGCTTCTAACCTCTATTTCATTCTTTGGAGGCTTCCACTCGATAATGGCAGAAATTTTATTCGGATCAACTCAGATGCCATCACCCGACACAATATGACTGGGGAATCCAACCTCTCGAAGCTGAAACTCACTCTTGCTAAACTTAGCATATAGTTGCTTATCCCGTAAAGTCTGTAAAATAGTCCTCAAATGTTCATCATGCTCAGACTCATTCCGGGAATAGATCAAAATATCATCTATAAATACAACTACAAATTTAACCAAGTATGACCAGAATACTCAATTTATTAAATCCATAAACACAGTTGGGGTATTTGTTAAACCAAAAGGCATGATAAGGAACTCGTAGTGACCATACCTCTTCCTGAAGGTAGTCTTAGGCACATCTGCCTCCTTAACTCATAACTGGTAGTAGCTGGATCTCAAATCTATTTTAGAAAATACGGTGGCTCCCCTCAACTGATAAAACAAGTCGTCAATCCTTGGCAAGGGGTAATTATTCTTAATGGTCACCTTATTGAGTTGTCGGTAGTCTATGTACAACCTCATCGATCCATCCTTCTTTTTCACGAATAATACGGGAGCACCCAAAGGTGAACAGCTCAGTCTTGCAAATTCTTTTTCAGTCAATTCTTGCAACTGTGACTTTAATTCTTTCAACTCAGTTGGAGCCATTTTGTACAGAGTAATAGAGATAGGCATCGTTCCCAGTACTAGCTCAATACCAAATTCTACCTCTCTAATAAGAGGTAACCCTGGTAGCTCTTCTGGGAACAAGTCTGGATATTCACAGAATATCGGTACCGACTCAATCTTCAACTTTGATTCCTTAGTATTCAATATGAACTCAAGGTAAGCTTTATATCCTTTCCTCATATACCTTGGAGCCAACATTGAAGTAATTATAGCCGGTGGTGCATTTAACTCATTTGAATCAACCCAGAGTACCTCACCATCTGAGCATTTCAATTCTATGTACTTACTACCGTAGTTTACCATCACATCATGGACGGTCAACCAATCCATACCAAGTATTACATCAAATTTATTAAATGGAAAAAGCATACGATTTTCCAGAAAACAATGACCATGAATCATCAAAGGACAATTCTTACAAACCTTATCTACTAATACCGACTTGCCTAGAGGGTTCGACACCTTAATTACAAATTCTGTAAGTTCCACAGACATATTCGTGCTAGACACCAACTTTATACAAATGTACGAATGGGTTGACCCTGGATCAATTAAGGCAATAACACGAGTATGATAGATAGAAAATGTACCTGTGATAACATCGGGAGTAGAGGCTTCCTCTCTAGCACGTACCGCGTAAGTTCTCACCAGGGCTTGGTCCTCTAATCTTGCAATAGTATCCTTAGCAACAGCTCGACTACCACTGGCACTCCTAGGATGTCGTGGAGGTCTACCCCGAGAACCAGGAGCATTTTGCTTCGGGGTCACTTCACCCTCTCTATCCACTCACTCCACGTAGTCTTTAAGAAAGTGGTCAAGAGAACCACATCTAAAGTATGCACCACTTCTATTTCGATACTCTCCAGAATGGAATTTATTGCAGCTTTCACACCTCAACCTTTGGTCGTCCACACTTCCCACACTAGTTACCTTGGGGGAAGAAGACCTTGGGTTGTGACGCTTAAAGCCTCTTGTCCTACTCGAATATCCCACCGATGCAGTGGAACGCTCTTGTTGACTCTTTGACTTCTTTGTAGGAAACGAGTACATTTTATTACTGGATCGAGCCTCTCTCTTTACTTGCTTTCTTTCATTATTTAACTCTTCGGCCTTCTTGGCTCGATCAGCTAGCGTCATAAATTTTCGTATTTCCAGGATCCCAATCAACTACTTAATTTCATCATTTAAGCCTTCCTCAAAGCGCTTACACATTTCGGCCTCTGATTGGACCCACTCCGTTGCATACTGACTTAACCTTACGAATTCCTTCTTGTATTCTGACACTTTTTGTTTCCTTGCCTGAGTTCCAAGAACTCTTTTCGCTTCGAGTCTAAAAATCTTTGACTGATGTATTTCTTTTTAAACTTAGCCTAGAAGAACTCCCACGTAATATCTTCCTTCGGTACCACTGAGGATACGGTCTTCCACCAATGATATGCAGTATCTTTTAGAAGAGATACAACACACTTTAGACACTCCTTGGGTGTACAAGATAGCTCGTCTAAAACTCGTGTAGTGTTCTCGAGCCAGAACTCGGCTCATTCAGCATTATCATTAACCTTAGCTCTAAACTCTTTAGCCCTATATCTTCTGAGTTTGTCCACTAGGGCCTTACCGATTCTCACGGGTGCCATATTTTGTGGCACTTCTCCTTCAGGTCGAGCAGGGGGCGGAGGAGGTCGTGGTATATTAGGGTGGTTTATCAGGTAGTCCCTAAACCATTCATCCATCATCTCAAAGAAGGTAGCTCTTGCCTCTTCTCAGCCTTCAGACACAGGCCTTCTACTACTACTAGCAGTAGCTCGCTGGATGGAAGCTGGAGCATGGCTCTCGGCCCCCTCGGACTCATCTTGAGCTTTATTGAAAGACATTTACTATATTCAAAATACAATTAAAAATTGTTAGGAGATGTCACAGTATCATAACTTGTATAATGGCATGTATAGATATACTCAACATATGCTATGTTAGTCTTAGAACCGACTAAACCGTAGCTTTGATACCACTAAATGTAACACCCTTTACCCGTACCTGAGACTAGGACAAAGTACAGGACATTACTGAGTACGAAAATGACTTTTCCAGAAAAGTTTCAAGCTATAAAATTTCATTCCAAATTAAAATCAATCAATCATAATCATAATGTCCCTATTATGGACCTACGGGGTCCAAAACATACATTGAAAATGGTCTAGGACTAAACCGAGGACTTAAGAAAATTTTAGGAAAATTTTCTAGGTTAAGCCTCACACGCCCGTGTGCTTTGGGACACATCCGTGTGGAATTAATTGAACTTATTTCTCATTTCAAACCTACAAGGGTTTTCACACAGCTGAGCACACACCCATGTCTCTGGCCCATGTCCTTCAGACGGCCTAGACACGCCCGTGTCCAAAAAGTCGAGTAATCTATTTATGATGTCATCATGTATTTAGGGGCATACGGCCAAGACACATGCCCGTGTGCTAGGACGTGTCCTCCACACGGTTTAGACACATGGTCGTGCCTCTACCTGTGTGTTTACTACCATGCAGTTTGACCTAAAAATTTTAGGTGCAGGGGACACACGGCAGTACCACACGCCCATGGGACCAGCCGTGTCTCACACATGGCCTAGACAAACACCCGTGTGTCGACCCGTGTGAACCTTCTTGGAGGCTACAAATCTAACCCAATGGTCACCCTCAATAACCACTCACATTTGTGATCTTTAATGATTTTTAACATGGCCTAATTATGCTCGAGTACTACCATAAATGGTCTATTGCATGTTAACCTCATCTCATCGGTTATATACATGCCAAATTATCCTCTTTTTGTTAAGGATTACCATATCATATGCCACACTCATAATTGGCTCATTTAACAATTCATTGCCAATGTGACCTAACCATTTTCAAATGATTTGGTCACATTCCTCAAATTCATTCATGATATACTACATTTAGCCAACCCATGAACATTTGAACTCCAACATGCATAATTAGTAGGTTACAACCTACATCAATGTGAGCCATGTCTTATGGCCATATACAAAATGAATAGATTTATCATTCAAGCCTTTACATTGGCCAACCAATGACACATATCACAAAATAACCAAAAAACCATACATGCCATTGTAACAAAATAAAAGTATCTATATACCAATGTAGGACAAGTTGATAGTGTTGACAATACTCCTATTGTCTTCCAATATTCATGAGTCCACGAGCTCTGTAAAACAAGGAAAAAGAGGGGGTAAGCATAAACATGCTTAGTAAGTTCGGATAACAGGAAGGTAAACTTACCAGTTACTTAGCATGCAACCATACAAGGTATTCATGCTAATACATGCGTAATATAAATTCACTATCATATACGTTCAATCACCAGGTTAGTTTCATCTCAAGCAAAATAGTATTTATCTTAGATGAGCTCATCAATTCAAGCATTTCCATTATCGTTCCTCATTATAGTCCCATTAAATTTCTAGGAATCTCGATGGGTATCCCGTTTATCGTCAAGTCACACTAGTGACCATTTTAACTCTACACTCCCGTGAACACCACTCTTATGACAGGATTACTAGTCCAGGTTAAATCCCTAATAACGTGAATTTAAGGAGTGTTGTCGGGATTACCATTCCAGGCTAAATCCCTTACATGAAAATCGCTCTACTATACTCAGATCTGAAATACCTTTCCAGGCTAATTTCAATCCTTAATTGTATTACCCATTCAGGCTAAATACATAATACATATATATTCAACGAGAGGTTCAATCACTTAAGGAACACCCGTTCGGGCTAGATCCTTACTATACTGAGATCATTGGATTACCCATCCAAGCTAAATCCTTTTCTGCAACACATGCAGGATCTCATATCATGTAAACCATGAATTTACCCATCAAATCTCCTTTTTTCATTCAACCGGGCCACTTGTCATCTTTTCATTCTACACTATCACAATTCGTGGACTTATCATGCAATCAACATCTAAATTTACATACATTTAACAATATGCATTTTCAAGAATATCTAAAGTTTACTTCGAGTTACACGAACTTACTTGGTAATTACTTCGGTTTCATGTTTCAGTTATTCTGAAACTTTTCATTTTCCTCGGTTAACCTCCGAAATTGGTTCCTTGGACTCTATATCAGTAAAAATAAATTATTAATACCTCATGCTATTTATTTCAGGCCTAAAATTCACCCCTGGGCAAAATGACCATTTTGCCCCTAGCATTTCAAAATTTCATAACTTAGTCCCTAGGCTCGTAAAATGAAATACATGAAATTTATTAATTACCCAAGCCTAGCTCAATGTATCCTAAACTCATACCAGCCCACATTTTCCTTTATTTCACATTTCCACCATATATTTTGTAACTTTTACAAAAAGGTCCTTTTTGGGGTTTTTCATGAAAATCACTTAGGAAAAGATGTTTAACACACGTCTAACATTCATATTCCTCCATAAATCATCAAAGAACAACCATGTCACATGTGGGTAATTTTTCATACATGAACCCTAGCTAGAAATATGGGTAGAAATGGAGAGAACATGCTACAAGGATCTCAAAAATACAAAGAACATTAAAAACGGGGCTAGAAGTCACTTACTATTGAGCTTGAAAATGTTGAAAACCCTAGCTACGGAGAACCCTAAATTTTTGGCAGCATGAGGGAGAGAATGAGCTAATTTTTGCTTTCTTTTTCCCTTTTTATTTCATTTATTACCAAATGACCAAAATGCCCTTCCTTTCATAACTTTCAAAATTTTCCATGCATGCCCATTTTTGTCCAAAAACTTAAAAATTGGGAAAATTACTCTTTAATACCTTCTAATTAATAATATAAAGCAATTCCATGCAAATTGCTTCTAGAATCCAAGTTTTGTAATTTATTCAATTTGGTCCCTAATTTCAAATTAGACACCTTATACTTAGAATTTCTTCATGAAACTTTAACTCATGCTTATTTTCATGTTCTAAACCTCATAATAATCATAAAAAAATATTTTGACATTGGATTTGTGGTCCCGAAACCACTGCTCCGACTAGGCCCAATTTTGGAATGTTACAAGCCTCAAGTATCTCCTCACTCAGAAGGAGTTAAATCTTAGGCAGCATAGATGGATTGAGCTACTTAAGGACTATGATTGTTCAATCGAATACCACCCTGTTAAGGCCAATGTGGTAGCCGACGCACTGAGCTGTAGGGCTATGACTGATCTGAGAGCAATGTTTGCTCGCCTTAGCTTATTTGAGGATGGTAGCTTGTTGGCTGAGCTCTAAGTTAAACCAGTGTGGATTGAACAGATTAAGAGTAAACAGTTGGAAGATGAGTCATTGGGTCTTCCTTTCCGTTAGATCGAGAATGGTAATATTGTGGATTTTGGATTGGATAGCGAAGGGGTACTTTGTTTCCAAGGTAGAATTTGTGTACGTAAGGATACTGATTTGAGGTAGACTCTACTGCGAGAGGCGTATAGTAGCCCTTATGCTATGTACCCAGGTGGAAATAAGATGTACAGAGATCTTCGTGAGTTATATTGGTGGTCGGGTCTTAAACGTGAGATTACTGACTTTGTGGGGAAGTGTCTAACTTGCCAACAGGTTAAAGCGAAACATCAGTTGCCTTCTGGGTTACTTCAACCAGTTAAGATTCCTCTATGGAAGTGGAAAAGAGTAACTATGAATTTTGTGAGTGGGCTACCCCTCACGCCTTCTAAGAAAGATTCAGTGTGGGTCATCATAGATCGATTGACCAAATCTGCCCATTTCATACCAATTTGCACAGATTATTCATTACAGAAATTGGCTAAGTTGCACGTATCCGAGATAGTGAGGCTGCATGAGGTACCAGTTTCCATAATATCTGATAGAGATCCTCGCTTCATGTCTCGATTTTGGAAGAAGTTACATGAAGCTTTGGGTACATGGTTGGACTTCAATACTGCATTCCATCCTCAAACAAATCGTCAGTCAGAGAGGGTGATCTAGATACTGGAAAACATGTTAAGGAGTTGTGTAATTGACTTCTGAGGTAGTTGGGAGAATTACTTGCCGTTAGCAGAATTTGCTTACAACAATAGCTACCAGTCTAGCATACAGATGGCACCTTACGAAGCACTATATGGTCGTAGGTGTTGCACTCCGTCATGTTGGACTGAGTTGGGTGAGCGGTGTGCTCTAGGTCTTGAGTTAGTATCTGATATCGAAGATAAGGTCAGATTAATTCGGGATCAATTGAAGGCAGAATCAGACAAAAAAAAGTCTTATACGGATCTAAAGCGTAAGGAAATTGAGTATTCAGTGGGGGATTTTGTCTTTTTGAAGGTCTTGCCATGGAAGAAGATATTGAGATTTGGGCGTATGGGCAAGTTGAGCCCAAGGTTTATTAGACTTTACCGCATTTTGAGACCTGTAGGTCCAGTTGCCTACCAATTAGAGCTACATCTGGAATTAGAGCAGATTCATGATGTTTTCCACATCTCTATGCTGAGATGCTACTGCTTTGATCCTACACATGTGGTACCGATTGAGGAGATTGAAGTTAGACCAGATCTGATTTTCAAGGAGGAACCAATCCAGATTTTAGATTGTGATTTAAAAGTCTTGAGGAAGAAATCAATCCCGTTAGTGAAAGTCTTAATGGCGGAACCACAGTTCTGAGGAGGCTACGTGGGAACCCGAGAAGAAGATGCGTCAGCAATACCCTCACCTATTCTGACCAGGTAAATTTTGAGGCCGAAATTTTCTTCAAGGAGGGTAGAATTGTAATGCCCCAAATCCCAAAAACCCTGTTAAGATTATTTTTGTGAGTTTGTGACATGGATGTATGTCTGCCTTAGTGGTTTAGTGCTCTAGGAGTGTCTGGGAAGTCATGGATTCAAGCCTTGGCTTCAGCAAAATTTGGTTTCTACCTGAATAAACCCTGGCACTAGATAGTAGGCTTCTTAAATAGATGTGGTTAAGTTGTGTCATAAAAAGCCTATTGATCTAGTGGTTGAGGGCGTGGGGAGTGTTTTAGGAGATCTAAGGTTCGAGGCTTGACAACGTGAAGGAACATTTTATTTTGCTTTGCTACTGACGCTAGGGAAGTGTTGTAGTTGGACTAAAACAGGGATGTTGAGGAGTGTAGGGAGTGTGGCTGAATTTAGGGACTTGTTGGAGCAAAATTCGGCTGTTGGAGATTTGGATGGGTGGGATATGCTTGAGTGATTTTAGGGGTGATAAGGGGAGAGATTTTAGGAGTTTGAAGGGAATAGGAAAAGGGTGTACTGAAATGGGCTAAGGCCCAGACTACCACGGTTACTAAAATGGGCTCAGGCCCAGACTGTTACTGCTATTGAAAGAGGGGCTGAGGCCCCAACTAAAATTGAAAGGGCTTAGGCCCAAATTGTGTTTATTCTGACTGTATACTTTTATGAGATTTCACACACTGAGGTTTCGTAAACTCATCCATCTGTTAACTGTGCAAGAAATCCCCAGGCTTTGACGGATTGAGGCGACGGAGGACTCAGAGGTTACCACTCGACGAAGTTTCTTTTAATATTACAGATAAGATTTGATTTTGGGTTTTGATTATGTAATAAGGCCTCTTCTATTTTTATATTTTTTTTATTCTTAATTGGGGATTTAGTTACTTGAATTTGAATCTGGTAGTAATAGGTCTCGGATTTCCAAGAAAATATAAACAAATGTTTTCTGAAAACACCACGTTTACACAACACATTTTGAAAGCTGCCATAACAAACATTGTTTTAAACTTTTAATAACAAACTAATATAAATAACACTTTTGCTAAAACAACTTGAGTTTTTGCAATGAACGGACATCCTAAACTTTTGTTAAGAACTTAAAGAAGTTTTTAAGTAGAACGATTTGTCACGGAATTTGTGCTTTTGGAAAAACACTCCAATGTGGCATCACAGATTCGGCCATAATGTCTAGGTCGGGTTTGGGGTGTTACATAATGGGTTATGTTATTAGTGATGAATGCTTGTTGATATTGTATTGGCAAGTGTTGGTCATAATTGTGGATGTTTTGGTTGCCTAAGTATGTTATATTTGTGCCTTTAAATTGATGTGAGTGTATGTGTGAATAAGGGTGGCAAATGGCTTGGTAAATAGCCTTTAATTTGACCACATGGGTAGACACACGGGCATGTGTCTAGGCCGTGTGTGACACATGATCTGCCCCCATGGCCGTGTGTCCCCTTGATCTTAATTTTTGGCAAAATAGAATGTCCAGTAGCCATCACACGGGTAGAGACATAGGTGTGTGTCACAGCTGTGTGGAGGACACGGCTTAAGCACACGGGTGTGTAACTTGGCCGTGTAACCTCAATTTAATGATGACGTTGTAACAACCTGGTTTAGACCCTAGTCAGAATAGTGGTTTCAGGACCTTAAATCTGAGGTCAAAAAATTGTTTTAATATTATTTTATGTGTTTATGATATGAGATTAGATATGTGTGAAAGTTTGGTGTGATAATTTTATCGTTTAAGTGGTTAATTTGAGAAAAGGACTAAATCGCGTAAAATGCAAAAGTTGCACTCTACTTGTTTAAGGTGCTTAATTACCATGGCTTATTAAATGAAAAGTCCTTATGTTGTAATTAGACCATTTGATTAATACATGGACAAAGTTGGACATGAGTTAGTGAATTATTAATGTTATAAAGCCAGGGTATAATGGTAAACTAGTTATTAAATAATGAATAATAAAATAAGACATGAATTAGTGCTTCATTCATCCTTTTTTTGCCGAAATTGAAGAAGAAAAGATAGGTTTTATGTGTTTGAAGCATTCGACCAACATCTAGCTTGATTAAAGGTCCGTTTTAACTCGATTTTTAGTAATTTCTATGTTTTTGTGATCGTTTCTTTGTGTTCTATTAAGCCCATGCCTCAATTTGTAAAATTGTTGATGATTTCATAGATGCCATTGTTGATTTTTTGAGCTTTGTAATGTTAAATGGTGAAATATAAAAGCTTTGTGTTAGATTGATATGATTTGTATTTGAATTTTTGATGAATTTGAGTAATTTGGGCTAAATTGTGAAAATGAGATTTTAAGGGACTAAATGTGGAATAAATAAAATATGTGGGCTTATATGAGCTAAAGAAAAATTTGGCTAAGCATGTGTGTAATGAAATTATGCATATTTTGTGATTTTATGAAATAGGGACTAAAGTGTTAAAATGTGAAAATGTGAGGGCTAATTTGTAAAATGCCCTATATATGTGTTTATGGATTGATTTGAATGAATGTGAGATTAAAAGAGTTAAATTTTAATTTATATAGATCAAGAACCAAAGAAAACGAAATTAGATCGAGGAAAGTCGAAAGTAATTGATTAGCCGATTTCATCCATTTGAATAAGTACGAGGTAAGTCGATATACAAATAAATGTGTTTGAATTGAATTATTGTTGCTTATATGTTAATGAATAATAATGAATGGCTATTTTGAGTTGAATACGAGAAATCTGAGAAAGTTTCGATAATGTGACGACGCCCGAAAAGTCCCGTACAAACCATAGGAATAGTTAGGATACGTATGTCATGACATAGGATTCCGATATGTAATTTCGTGTAAGACCACATTTTGGACATTGGCATCGATTTGAGATTTATGTTAAGACCATGTCTGGGACATCTGCATTGTTTTTGATTTTGTGTAAGACCTTGTCTGGGACAGTGGCATCGATATTTGATTACATGTAAGACCACGTCTGGGATGTTGGCATTGAATGAGTTTTCAGAGCTATCTGCGTATCCTATTTAATTCTGAACGGTTCAATTGGCATTCCGAGAAATATGTGATTGAATGAATGAATATCTGATTCAGGTACGTTGAAATGTGTTCAACATTTGTTAATGTGAAATAAGTATATGTGCAAGTGATGATATGTGATTCAAATATGAGAAAATATGCCATATGTGCAAATGAATTGGGAATATATGAAATGTATATGAACTATGAGGTTTGTGATAGTATTTGACTATAGAGTATATGTATTTTATGATGCTTATATGCTTAAAATGATAAGTTTATTTGTATATGGCTTACTAAGCTTTTGAAAGCTTACTTTGCGTGTGTTTGCATTGTTTTGTAGATATCGAAGCTACTGGAAGCTCGGGGATCGTCGAGGATCGTCACCACACTATCAAACGTTATTTTGGTACCTTTTGAAAATATAGATATCAAAGTATGGCATGTATAGTGTAACAGCCCGTTTTTGGGGTTAATCAAAACAGTGGTTTCGGGACCACAATCCAAAGTTCAAATATTTATTTTATTATTTCAATAAAGTCTACAGTATGATATTAGAGTTGTGTGAAATTTTCGTAAAGAAATTTTATCATTAAATGCTTAATTCGCAAAAAGACTTAATCGCAGTAAAATGCAAAAGTTGCATTCTATTTGTTAAAAGGGTTTAATAAAGCTATATGGCTTATTAAATGGGAAGTCCTTATGATGTTAATAGACCATTGAAAGTGGAACATGATATAAATGGACATGTTAGGTGAATTTTAATAAAGTATGAACATGATGCAAATGGATTTGCTTCAGCCGAATATGGAAGAGGAAGAAACCATTTTTGGTTCTTTAAAGTTTGGTCAAGTTTCTTTATGCATATTGAGATAATCGAGAATTGGATCTAGAATAGGGGAAGACAAAGTATCGGACTAATCAATCCGTTTCACTGTTTTAATGATCGAGGTAAGTTTGTATGTAATAAGAATTGTTAAATTTATGTTTTTAATGCTTTAATATCATATAAATTGTATATACGTTAATGTTGTAATGTTTGATGACATATCGGTTAAATGTGGCACTTAGTGTGAGGTGTGAGATAGCTTCAGCTATATATATATGTGGCACTTAGTGTACGAGACATCGAAGATGCAACAACATTACGTGTATGTATACAGGTATGTATGCAAAACTCATGAGAAATGATTTCAGTTTATGATGCATCTTTGTAACGAAGTAAATAAGTAAGTCATGCCTATGAGAATGATTTTGCGATGACCTTGTGATTATGGGTCCATGCTTATGTTGTATAAATATGTGTTTATACCATGCTAGTTGAAATGATTTGTAAAGGTGTTATTAACTTAGTTATCATTATTTTACACTAAACCAGTTTTGGACAGCAGCAGCAGTCCGACTGTGAAAATTCACCAAAAATGGTGGAAATCGAATTAGTGGTTGAATAAGATATGAAATTAAATCTTATTGAGTCTATTTTATTATAAAGGAAACGATATAAGAAAATGAATTTTATATCATGAGATATTTTAATTTTTGTGAGACAGAGTCAGAATGATTTTGGAATCCCCTATTCTGATTTGGGAAAATCATTAAAAATTGTAAAAAAATAATTATGGGTTATAATTTATATGTTTAAAATAATTAATGAGTATATTTTCAAAAGAAGCAAACGAGAATATCATCCGAATCCCGTATGAGGAGATAATTAATTTTTAGTAAAGAAATGTTGAAGCTATCAAATAGTAGAATATGGGTAACTTTGAAGAATAAACTGTACTTATTGGCGAATCCATAAATTCTAAAATTTTTATGGTAGAAAGATAGATTAGTCTAGTTTAATGGAACATTAACGGATCATAATTTAGAAATCTTTAGCTCAAGTTATAAATAATTTAGTGACCATTACTCGATTAGATAGCTTAACTGAATTATGTGCAATTATGGTTGTGCTACCTTGAAAACATGTTGTTAGAATTTGGCAAAAGCATGTTAATACCTTGCTTATTATTTTCATACGGGCTTACTAAGCTATATAGCTTACTCCTCTTCCTTTCCCATCTACTATAGGTTTATTTAGCTAGCTCGAGCTGGAGATCACCGGAGATTCAATCACACTATCAAGCTACCATTTGGGGTATAAGTATTCAAGAACTTGAGTTTATGGCATGTATAGGGGCTTAGTCAATTGTGTATGTGTCATTTGATTTGGCCAAATGTATTGGATTATGATGATATATTGATTCATTTTGTATATATAGCCATGAGATGTGGCTTATATTGACTATTTGGGTTGTAATGCCTAATTATAAGTACTTGCATGTGCCAAAGGTCATGTGGTGTGATACTGTTGTTTAATATGGATGGGTGTGTAGATATGGTTTAGGGGCTTGATAATTGGTTGATGACATAATTGGCATAAGTATGAAATAAGAGAATAGGTTAATGATAGTCATGGCATGAAAGTTTGATAAGTTTAAACTAGGCAAAGTATGGTACCTTATGCATGAATAAATTGATTTGAAATTGCCATGATCATGACTTGTTTGATGATGTTTAAATGCTCAATTATTCCATGAAAAGTTCCATTAAAGTTATGTTTAAGTATGTGCAAATGAGGGTGCCAAATGGCTTGGTAAATAGGCACTTTCTTGGCCACAGAGGCAGAGACACGGCCGTGGGTCTCAACTGTGTGGAGGGTACGGCCTAGCACCTGGGCTTGTGACTTGGCTGTGTGACTCTATTTTGTTACTGACATCATAAATAGAGAGTTACATGGGCTGAGGACACGGGCGTGTCCCGAGCCATATAGACGTGTGTGACCACACGACCTACCCATACGGGCGTGTGACCCTGTTTCATGATAAAATTTTCTAAGTTTTCCCAAAAGTTTTTAAAGTTTTCGGTTTAGTCCCGAATCATCTCTGATGCATGTTTAGGGTATTGTAAGCCCGTTTAAGGGACGTTATACATATGTATGAATGTTTTTGATTTGAATGAAATTTTATGGCCCGATTTTATGTGATTGTGTATATCTAAGTCCGGTAATGCCTAGTATCCTGTCTCGGCCTCAAGCACGGGTAAGGGGTGTTACATATAGGCTTGGACTAATGTGGCATGTTTTGTGATAAGTATATCATGCCATGAGATATGGCTTGATAGTAGTTGAAATTATAGTGATTTGGTATATGATATGTGATGCAAAAAGGTTATATTGGTGTATATATATGGCACAATGAAATGGTCAATTTTGGTAAGTTTTATGATTGATTTTGGAAAGTTGAAATGATGAGAAATGCTATAAATTGAAATGGATTAATATGATGTATGAATCATATGTTTTTGATATGAAGTTAGTACTTTGAATTGGTATGTTTGAATTGGATTTGTATATGAGAATGAATGATGATATTATGGGTCAATTAGCACGTGATTTGGTATGTTTTCAAATGCTTTTGGGACATGAAATATGCTTGTTTTGAACTTGTAGGTATGACCCAAAATGGGTGGCAAATTGGCTTTTCAAATGGCCTATTTTTGTCCACACGGGCATGTGTCTTAGCCGTGTACAAGACACGATCATATTATACGGCCGTGTATCCCCTAGGGTACCTTTTTGAATTAAGGCAGTATACCCTACAGTTTTGACACGGCCTAAACACACAGGCATGTCCTGTGGCCGCATGCGACACACAGCCTTGGTACATGGGCGTGTGTGGCCATTTCAAAGGGTACACGGGCTTGACGCACGGGCGTGTGGTCAGTCATGTGACCCAAGTCAGTTTCGACCACGGCCAAGGCGCACGGGCATGTCTCCGACCGTATGGTACAAGTTAGTATGTACACTCTGTTTTCACACAGTCTATGACACGGGCGTGTCTAGTAACCGTGTGAGGTACACGGCCTGTTCACACGGGCGTGTATCCCTTGTAATGTTGAAAATTTTCTATGTTCTCGAAATGTTTATATGTTATCGATTTAATCCCGAATGTATGATTTAAGCTTTGTATGCTTGATTTGAATGCATATGGAATGTCAATGAATGATATTGTTTTAAATGAATGGACTATTTGATAAATATTTGTTCTAAATTGAGTTACAAGTCTGGTAATGCCTCTTAACCTATTTCAGTGACAGTTAGGGTTAGGGTTGTTACATTTATTAATATCAGAGCTACGGTTTAGTCGATTCTAGGACTAACATAGTGTATGTGAGTCTAGTTATACATGCCACATATACGAACTATGATAGTGTGATGAATTCTGATAAACAAAATATGTTTTTCGTATAGTATTGGATCTCGAACGAGCCATAGCTGACGATGTCGAAAGTAATACGCCTGCTCCTACCCAAGGGACAGCATCGTCTGATTCTAGACCCGTTACTAGTAGCCATAAGGGAGAGGCTAAGCAAGCCTTCTTCTAAATGATGAATGAGTGGTTCACTCAGTATGTTAGAACAAACCCGAATGCTTCCCAGCCTCTGCCCCCGCAAGTTCTAGCTCTCAAAGTGGTAGATCTGATTCATCTAAATAAGCCTCTAATTGATAAAATTAGAAAGTATGGAGTTGAAGAATTTTGTGCTACTACTGATGATGATGCTGAGAGAGCTGAGTTCTAGCTTGAGAATACGATGCGGGTATTTGATGAATTATCCTGTACTCCAGAAGAATGTGTTAAATGTGTTGTTTAACTTCTGAGGGATACCACGTACCATTGGTGGAAAACTTTGATATCAGTGGTTCTGAGAGAACAACCACCTAGAATTTCTTTCAAACCGAATTCTGAAAAAAAATATATAAGTGAAAGATTCATAGATCAGAAATTCAAAGAGTTTCTTGAACTGAAATAGGGCCGTATGTCTGTTATAGAATACGAGCGAGAGTTTGTTAGATTGAGTCAATATGCACGAGAATGTATTTCGACTAAAGCAATAATGTGTAAAAGGTTTGAAGACGGCTTGAATGAAGATATTCGTCTGTTAGTAGGGATTCTGGAAATAAAATAGTTCATTGTGCTTGTTGAACGAGTGTGTAAAGCTGAGGAACTCGGGAAAGAGAAAAGAAAAGCTGACTCAGAAGCTAGAGAAGTATGAAAAGGATCATCAAATAATCATTTCAGTCAGCATCAAAGAGATTTTGAGATGATTCTAGTCGTTCAAAGGCTACTACGGGTTATTCAAGACGAGATCGAGAGAGACCACCTGTGAATTCAAAGGCTACTTTAGTAGCTAGTGTGGGAAGTGTCAAACCAACACCACCTGAGTGCAAATATTGTGGTAAATGACATCCCGACAGTTGTAGATTGATTGATCAAGCTTGTTTTAAATATGGATCCTTAGATCACTTTATTCAAGATTGCCCCGAGTCTATTGAACAAGAAATTGTACAGAATCCGAGATCGAGTAGCATTTCAGCTAGAGGCAGGCCTCCCAGAATTACGAGAAATGTGAGTGGTAGCCGAAGAGCTACCAAAGATACAGCCGTTTGATCTGAGGCTAGAGCACCTGCCAGAGCCTACGCTATCCGAGCTCGTGAGGAAGCTTCATCTCCGGAGGTGATTATAGGTACATTTACTCTTTACGATACTTCTGTGACTGGATTGATAGATCCAAGATCAACACATTCGTATATATGCATGAATTTAGTATCCAGTAAGACTTTACCTGTAGGGTCTACTAAATTTGTGATTAGAGTATCAAATCCCTTAGGCAAAAGTGTCCTGATTGATAAAGTGTGAAAGAATTGTCTGTTGATGATTCGAGATAATTATTTTTCGGTTGATCTGATGCTATTACCTTGTAACGAATTTGATATAATTTTGGGTATGGATTGGCTAACTTTGCATGATGCTATTGTAAACTGTAAACGGAAAACTATTGATTTGAGATGCAAGAATGATGAGATAATCTGAATTGAGTCTAGTGATTTAAACAGGTTGCCGGCTGTGATATCTGCAATGAAAGCTCAAAAATATGTGAAAAAGGGTTGTGAAGCGTAGTTTGCCTATGTGATTGATTTGAAAGTGGCAGAAAAGAAAATAGAATCTGTACCGATTCTCTATGCGTTCCCTGATGTGTTTCTTGAAGAACTTCTGGGTTTACCTCCGATTCGAGAGGTTAAGTTTGGCATTGATTTAGTACCAGGAACTACTCCGATTTCAATAGCTCCGTATAGAATGGCTCCGACTGAGTTGAAATAATTGAAGTCTCAGTTGCAAGAATTAACCGATAGAGGATTTGCACGACCTAATTTTTCACCTTGGGGTGCTCCGGTCCTATTTGTGAAATAGAAAAACGGTACGATGAGAATGTGTATTGATTATCTTTAGTTAAATAAAGTGACTATTAAGGGCAATTATTCTCTGCCCAGAATTGACGATTTGTTTGATCAATTGAAAGGTATGTTTTCAAAGATAGATCTGAGATCGGGCTATTATCAGTTAAGAGTAAAAGATTCTGATATTTCAAAAATAGCTTTTCGAACGAGGTAAAGACACTATGAATTCTTAGTCATGTCTTTTGGATTAACAAATGCACCTGCTATTTTTATGGACCTGATGAACAGAATTTTCAAACCGTATTTAGACCAATTTGTTATCGTATTCATTGATGACATTTTGATTTACTTGCGTGATGAAAATGAGCATGCCGAGCATTTGAGAGTAGTGCTATAGTCTCTGCATGATTAGCAACTATTTGCAAAGTTTAGTAAATGTGAGTTCTGGTTACGCGAAGTCAGTTTTCTAGGCCATATTGTCTCAGCATCTGGTATACGAGTTTATTTGAGCAAAATTTTCGCAATTTTAGATTGGAAGCCTCTGAGAAATGTTTCTGAAGACCTCAGTTTTCTGAGACTTGTTGGTTATTATCGATGGTTCGTAAAATAATTTTCGATGATTGCAACTCTGTTGACAAAATTGCTTCAGAAAGATGTTAAGGTCGAGTGGTCAGATAAATGTCAAAAAAGTTTCGATCAGTTGAAAACCCCATTGACTGAAGCTCCAGTGTTAATACAACCAGAATCCGGGAAAGAATTTGTGATATATAGTGATTCTTCGTTGAAAGGTCTGGGATGTGTTTTGATGCAAGAAGGCAAAGTTATAACCTATGCCTCGAGACAATTAAAGCCACATGAAAAGAATTATCAGACACATGACCTCGAGTTAGCTGCAATTGTGTTTGCTTTGAAAATTTGGCGTCACTATCTGTTTGGTGAGAAATGTCACGTCGTTTCAGATCATAAAAGTTTGAAGTATCTGATGCATAGAAAGTTGATAATGAGATAATAGTGAAATGACCTCAGTGTGATTTGAATTCTGATTTAGAATTTCGAGTTGATAATGATGATTGTTTGAGATTTTGAGGTTGAATTTGTGTTTCAAAAAATCCAGAGTTAATTTAGATGATTTTGAAAGAAGCTCATAACAGTCGTTTATCTGTACATCTAGGAAGTATAAAAATGTATAATGACTTGAAACAGCTATACTGGTGGCTTGGAATGAAAAGAGATATCTCCGACTTTGTTTCGAAATGTTTGATATGTCAGCAAGTTAAAGCTGAACATCAGGTGCCATCCGATTTGTTACAACCGATTATGATTCCCGAATGTAAGTGGGATAGAGTAATGATGGATTTTGTTTCGGGTTTGCCCCTATCTTCGAGAAAAAAAGATGTGATTTGGGTTGTGGTTGGCAGATTAAAGAAATCAGCCCACGTTATTTCGATATGATCAGACTACTCACTTGAAAAACTAGCTGAGTTATACATTTATGATATTATGAGATTGCACGGGGTGCCATTATCTGCTATGTCTGATAGAGATCCGAGATTTACTTTGAGGTTTTGAAGAAACTGTAAGATGCTTTAGGTACGAAATTGTGTTTCAGTACTGCTTTTCACCCATAGACAGATGGTCAATCCGAGCGGATTATTCAGATACTTGAAGATATGTTGAGATGTTGTATTCTTGAGTTTGAAGGCTCGTGGGAATAGTATTTGCCATTGATTGAATTCACATATAATAATATGTTTCAATCGAGCATTAAAATGGCATAGTATGAAGTCTTATATGGTACAAAATGCAGAACACCATTATACTGTTCTGAGTTTAGTGAGAATAAGATTCATGGGGTTGATTTGATCAAAGAGACTGAACAGAAAGTAAAAGTGATTAGAAATAGTTTGAAACCAACATTAGATCGTCAGAAATCATATGTAGATTTGAAATGAAAATATATTGAATTTGAAATCAGCGACAAAGTGTTTCTGAAAGTATCTCCATAGAAGAAAATACTTCGATTCAGCACAAAAGGCAATTTAAGTCCGAGGTTCATTGGACCGTTTGAAATCATAGAGTGTGTCAGACCAGTTGCTTATAGACTGTTATTGCCATTTGAGCTAGAAAAGATCGATAATGTATTTCATGTATCCATGCTTCGACGATATAGATCTGATCCCTCGCATGTAATTTCTCCGTCAGAGATAGAGATTCAGTCTGATATGACCTATGAAGAAGAACCTATCCGTATCTTGGCTCGGGAGGTTAAAGAATTGAGAAATAAGAAAATTCTATTAGTAAAAGTATTATAGCACCGACACGGAATCAAAGAAGCTACATGGGAACCTGAAGATGCTATACAACAATATCCGAATCTGTTCAACGGTAAGATTTTTGGGGACGAAAATCCTTAAGGGGGGAGAGTTGTAACAGCCCGATTTAGACCCTAGTTGGAACAGTGGTTTTCGGACCACAAATCTGAGGTTGAAAAATTAGTTTAATATTATTTTGTGTGTTTATGACATGAGATCAGATATGTGTGAAAGTATGGTGTGATAATTTTATCATTGATGTGGATAATTTGAGAAAAGGACTAAATCACGTAAAATGAAAAGGTTGCATTCTACTAGTTTAAGGTGCTTAATTGCCATGGCTTATTAAATGAAAGGTCCTTATGTTGTAATTAGACCATTGGATTAATGCATGGACAAATTTGGACATGAGTTAGTGAATTATTAATGTTATAAAGCAAAGGTATAATGGTAAACTAGTTATTAAATGATGAATAATAAAATAAGACATGAATTAGTGCTTCATTCATCCTTGTTTTGCCGAAATTGAAGAAGAAAAGATAGGGTTTATGTGTTTGAAGCATTTGGCTAACATCTAGCTTGATTAAAGGTCCGTTTTGACTCGGTTTTTAGTAATTTTTATGTTTTTGTGATCGTTGCTTTGTGTTCTATTAAGCCCATGCCTCAATTTCAGAAATTGTTGATGATTTCATGAGATGCCATTGTTGATTTTGTGAGCTTTGTAATGTTAAATGGTGAAATATGAAAGCTTTGTGTTAGATTAATATGATTTGTATTTGAATTTTTGATGAATTTGAGTAATTTTGGTACCTTTTGAAAATGTATATATCAAAGTATGGCATGTATAGGCTAGGACTAATGTGGTATGTTTTGAGATGAGTATATCATGCCGTGAGATATGGCTTGATAGTAGTTGAACTTGTAGTGATTTGGTGTATGATATGTGATGTAAAAAGGGTATATTAGTGTATTTATATGGCCAAATGAAATGGTCAATTTTGGTAAGTTTTATGATTGATTTTGGGAAGTTGAAATGATGAGAAATGCTATAAATTGAAATGGATTAATATGATGTATGAATCATATGTTTTTGATATGAAGTTAGTATTTTGAATTGGTATGTTTGAATTGTATTTGTATATGATAATGAATGATGATATTATAGGTCAATTAGCACATGATTTGATATGTTTTCGAATGCTTTTAGGACATGAAATATGCTTGGTATGACCCAAAATGGGTGGCAAATTGGCTTTTCAAATGGCTTATTTTTGTCCACACGGGTGTGTGTCTCAGCCATGTGCGACACACGGTCATATTATACGGCCGTGTGTCCCCTGGAGTACCTTTTTGAATTAAGGCAGTATACCCTACAATTTTGACACGGCCTAGACAAATGGGCCTGTCTTGTGCCCGTGTGAGGCACACAGCATGGTACATGAGCGTGTGTGGCCATTTTAAAGGGTACACGGGCTTGACGCACGGGCGTGTGGTTAGTCGTGTGACCCAAGTCAGTTTCAACCACGGCCAAGGCACACAGGCGTGTCTCCGGCCATGTGGTACGAGTTAGTATGTACACTCTGTTTTCACACGGTCTATGACATGGGCGTGTCTGGTAACTGTGTGAGGTACACGACCTGTTCACACGGGTTTGTGTCCTTTGAAATGTTGAAAGTTTTCTATGTTCTCGAAATGTTTATATGTTATCGATTTCATCCGGAATGTATGATTTAAGCTTTGTATGCTTGATTTGAATACATACGGAATGTCAATGAATGATATTGTTTTAAATGAGAGGACTATTTCATAAATATTTGTTCTGAATTGAGTTATGAGTCTGATAATGCCTCTTGACCTATTCCAGCGACGGTTACGGATTAGGGGTGTTACAAACATCATACACAGAATGCACTTTAAGGTGGACACAGCCTGAAGCATTGGTGTGTGATATGCCACACGGGCAAGTCTCTTAACCCATACGGGTGTGTGGTCCTATTTCATCATGAAAATCTTCTAAGTTTCCCAAAAGTTTCTAAAGTTCTTGGTTTAGTCCCAAACCACTCCCAATGTATGTTTTGGGCCTTGTGGACCCATATAAAGGACGATATGCATGTGAATGAATATTTTAAATTGAATGAAATTTTATGGCCCAGTTTTGTATGTTTACGCATGTTTCAGCCCGGTAATGCCTTGCACCTGTTCTGGCATCGAATACGGGTAAGGGGTGTTACACTGGCTGTATGTCCCCTACACTTTAGTTTTGCAAAATAGAATGCCCAGTAGTAAACACGCGGGCTAAGACACGGGCGTGTGTGAGGGACACAGCTTGGAGACATGGGTATGTGCCCATGTCGTGTGAAGTCTGCACCATTTTATGAAAAATTATGAAATTTTAATCAACCACACGGTCTAGCCACACGGGCGTGTGACACAGTCGTGTGACTATATTTTGGTGCTGACGTCATAAACAGAGAGTCACGCGGGCATGTCAAGGGCACACGGGCATGTCTCCTATCTCCACATGGGCGAGTGCCCCTGTTTCATGAAATTTTTTCTAAGTTTTCCTAAAGTTTTCTAAAGTTTGCGGTTTAGTCCCGAACTACTCCCGATGTATGTTTTGGGCCTCGTAGGCCCATATAAAGGACAATTTGCATATGTATGAATGAATTTGATTTGAATGAAATTTTATTACCCAATTTTGTATGTTTTCTTGTGTTTAAGTCTGGTAATGCCTCATATCCTGTCCCGGCGTCAGACACGGGTAAGAGGTGTACACACTTGACAACCAATACATCCACAAAAGAAGGCCAATTCATGTCATTTCATTATTTGCACTCAACATGTTTTCAACATCATATTCTTCCAAACCAAATCACACCAAACTCATTAAGCCAGATTCAACCATTTATCTAGCATTTATAAACCACATCACACAAGAGATAGTTGCACATGCATGCATCTATATATATATAAGCTTACAACCAATTCAACCAAAATGAGCCAAGGTACATGGCCAAATACCACATCAAGCCTTTTGCAATTACAAGCCAATACATTTGGCCAAATCATAATGACACATGCAACAAAATGACCGAGTCCCTATACATGCCATAATCTCAAAATGTTTACAATCATCGGTACCCAAAGTAACAATTTGATAGTGTGATGCGAACTCCGATAATCTGTAACCCGAGCTAGCTTGGTGACACTATAAAACATGGAAAATAAAACGGAGTAAGCTATGTAGCTTATTAAGCTCGTTTGAAAGAAATAAGGTAACCTTACCATACATTAACATACAAGTAATATAACATAAGATAATGTGTTTTACCATATTCTCATGATCATAATTCTTTCTATCACAACTTACCTTGAGTTCATCGTTTCGCGAATTTAACAATCATAAGTTTTGAACACATACTTGTACCATTCATATTGGTTTCATACTCATTCTCATCTTTGTCATACCCAATGAACCACTGGAAATAATAATGTCGAATACTCAGGAAATCTTGCACAGAAGGTCCCACATATGTAGCCGTTGCTACCTCTATCTCATATCACATATATGCTCGCTCTTGAGCCATTAACGGGCTTGCTCACAAAAGTTGCCAGTCAAAACATAGTTACTCAGTGCTGCTCACACATGCTATCAAGTAACCGCAACATATGTCGGTATACTCAGCCATCGGTAGGACGTACAAGACCAACACCTGGATCACATAACATAAAACCCTAGTCACATGTCACTTGTATCCTAATCTATTCCTAAGGTTCAATTAGGAGTTCTCGCTTGCCAAATAGTCATCAAATGTGTCCGTAAGGTTGATTTCACAATTCATGCATAGATTAAAGCATTTAAAATACATTTAGAGTAAAGCTTATTTAACATATGAACTTACCTCGATTACAAAAATAGCCAAAGAGATCTATTCGTCAATTACTTTATTTTTCCCCCGACCTAGACCCGAACTTCATTTTTCTTGATCTATAATACCATATTTAACTTATTTAATCATCACATTATTCAATTCAGCCCAAAAACACATTATGGAAAAATTCACATTTTTGCCCCTAACTTTTTAACATTTTACAATTTAGTCCCTAGGCTCGTAGAATGAATTTATTTCAATTTCATCACAACCCAAGCCTAGCCAAATATTATTTGTACTCATAAAAACCCACATTTTTCATTTATTCACACTTTTCCACACATTTTATAGACCTTTACAAATAAGTCCCTATTTGACGTTTTTACCAAAATTCACTTTACAAAAGTCATTTAACAAAAAAAAATGCATTTTCTACCATCAAACATCAAAATACAAGCATATTCAACATGGTTAAAATTTTATACTTTAATCCCTCTTCAAATTAGTCATTGGAAGGGCTAGATTAGGTTAAGACAACTTCAAAAACATAGAAATCATTAAAAATGGGGCAAGAACAGACTTACAATCGAGCTTCAAAGTGGAAAAAACCCTAGCTATGGACTCATTGTGAATTTTGACTATGGGGGGATGAAATTGAGAAGATGGACAGTAACATCCCGATTTTAAGTCTAGTCGGAACAGTGGTTCCTGGACCATAAATTCGACGCAGTAAAATATATTTTTATTATATTTTTATGATTTAAAATTTTATGGAACTATTCTGTGAAAATCTTGTTTGAAAATTTTGACATTTGGGCACTCAATTTAGTTTTAAGGACTAAATTATAAAAAGTGCAAAACTTAAATTCTAGATGTTAAAGGTGTCCAATTGCTATGGGATTTTAAATTAGAGGTTCTTATATGATAATTAGACCATTTTTTAAGTTAGTGGATAAAAATGGACATGTTTAGGAAAAAAATTAAAGAAATGCTTCAAGGGCATTTTGGTCATTTGGTGTCCATCTTCTCTCCTTGTTCAAATTTCTCAAGATTCCATAGCTAGGGTCTTCTTCAACTTTAAAGCTTGATTGTAAGTGCACCATAGCCCCATTTTTAATGCTCTTTATGTTTTTGAAGTTGTATTCACCCGATCTTTCCATTTCTACCACATTTTTGAAGTAGGGTTCATGTTTAAAAATTTACCCATGTGTGACATGCATGTATTTTGATGTTTGATGGAAGATATGATATGTTTAAGGTATGATAAATAACTTTTACTAGGTAATTTTTTATGGAAATGCATAAAAGGACCTATTTGTAAAAAGTTGTAAAATAGGTAGTAAAAATCTGATTTAATTGAAAATGTGGGCTGATTGAGCATGTATATGGTTCGGCTAGGCTTGGGTTACCAATAAATTGAACACATTTCATTTTATGAGCCTAGGGACTAAAATGTAAAATGTTAAAAATTAGGGACAAAATGGTAATTTTTTCTAGGATGCAAATTAATGTAAATGTATGTGTAAAATGATGAATTGATAGTCGAATTTGCTCATATAGACCCGAAACAACTGGTTACAGAACTCGATTGAGGGAAACGAAAGGTCTCGGAATAGTTGAGTTCGAATACGAACCATCCTCAAGGTAAGTTCGTGTAATTTAATTTGGTGTGTTAGTATGTTTTAATTGAATTGTGTGATTGAGATAATATATATACGTAACGATATATAGTATGAAATATCCATAAGATGGAAAACATGAATAAAATGTCATTGTCCTGGTTGAGCATTGTATTTTGATGGATTATAATAATTTCCTAGAACCAAACGAAAATAATATAGAAAGGATTTAGCCTAGACGGGTATCCTGAGCTACACTCTCTTGAGGAAATGCTATGAAATGGGTTTAGCCCGAACTGGTAATCCATAGTAGGCTCACTAGAGCTAACATTATTGAAGGGATTTAGCCTGGACTGGTAATCCTGAATAAGATCTTGAGAGCGAATGCTAAAGACGAGATTTAGCCTGGACTGGTAATCCTATTATATAAATGTGGCTTGAGAGTGTGCTCTATGAATATGTGCTCAAGGAGCATTCTGGACGTAAAATAATGGATGATTGACATGTATACCTCAAGTATACTACCGAGTCTCCATCGAGATTTACAATAGTTAAACGAAAAGAAATCTTGAAAAATGGAAATTGTGAAATAATATGAAAGTTTATATTATGGTGGGCTCACCTATGTTGGTTTGAATACTTCACGATGTGTATGACTAACTTGTTTAATGAGTGATTCTATTTAGGAAACTTGACAAATTTATTGATTGAATGAATGCGTATGTATGCTTATTTGAATGGTTATGATTGGTAAGTTTTCTTTCTATTATGTGAACTTACTAAGCATGAAAATGCTTACCCTGTTTTACTTTTCCTTGTTTTATAGTGCTCGTAAAGCTCGCGAAGGTTGTAGGATTTGGTCAGAGCAAGATCACACTATCCACTAATCTCTTTTTGGTATAGCTAAATGATTCATTTTGGTATAATGGCATGTATAAGCTACTGGGCATAGATGAAGGCTTGTAAGTAATATTTTGTGACTTAGCCATTGGAATGGCTAAGGATGTTCAAGTGGTGCATGTATGATGTTAAGTATGTCCAAATTCTTAAGTGTCAAGTATGGTTGATGATACATTTTGTAAATGGCCACTAAAATTGGCTAACATTGGTTTAAGTTTGTATGCATGTGAAGATGCCTTTCATGGATGTGGAAATTGCATGGTATAGGTTAATAATAATGTAAATGATGTGAGGATCCCTTGGTTGTGGCTGAATTGGTTGTATGTTTACACTTGGAATGGTATTACATGTTGTTGTGTAGGTTGTGCATGGAAGGGTGGCAAAAAGGCTTAGTAAATAGCCTTATTTTTGTCCACACTGGTAGACACACGGCTTGCCCCATGGGCGTGTATTTCGGCTGTGTGTCCCCTGTACCTTAATTGTTGCAAAATAGAATGCTCAGTATCGAGCACACGGGTAGGGACACGGGCATGTGTCTCAGCTGTGTGGAAGGCACGGCCTTAAACACGGGCGTGTGCCCTAGCCGTATGATGTCTGCACCTATTTTATGAAAGATTATGAAAATTTATTCGACCATACGACCCAAGCACACAGGCATGTGCTTTGTCCGTGTGACTTCAATTTGCTGATTATGTCATAAACAGATAGTTACACGGGTTAGGGACACGAGCATGTGTGACCACACGGCCTGCCCACACAGACGTGTCCCAAGCCACACGGGCGTGTGACCCCTGTTTTGGTGAAAAATTTTCTAAAATTCTCGGTTTAGTCCTGAACCACTTTTAATGTATGTTTTGAGCCTCATAGGCTCATTTTATGGACGAAATGATTGTTTATGAAAAGTTTTAAATTTAAGTGGAAATTCATGTCTTGGTTTTGAATGTTTGTTTGAGTTCAAGTCTGGTAATGCCTCGTACCCTGTTCTGATGTCAGATATGGGTAAAGGGTGTTACATGGACATATTCTATTTAGTTAATTTTGTCCTATTAGCCAAATTACTAAAATACCCTTAATGCATAACTTTGAAATTTCACCTAACCATGTCCATTTTTGTCCATCCTAAGGTATAATGGTCTAATTTCCATTTAAGGACCTCTAATTAAAAGTTCATAACAATTAGACACCTTTAACTTATAGAATTCAAGTTTTTCACCTATTGCAATTTAGTCCTTCTAGTCAAATTGAGCACTCAATTCATAAAATTTCTTAACGAAATTTTCACACAATTATTCTATCGTGCTGTAGACCTTAAAGGATAATAAAATAAATATTTCTACTTCAGATTTGTGGTCCCGAAACCATTGTTTCGATTTGACCCAAAAATGGGTTGTTACACCAACAAATACAAGATATACAATCTCAAAATGTGCCATCCAATTTCATACCAAAATTCACGTTCTCAAATCATCAATATGGTCATTTTCTAAACATACATTATTTTACCTAAATTCAAAAACATAACAAACTCAAACCTCAACCATTTGTATCCCTAATTACCAATTATCAACAAGCATAATATATCCATCATTAAACACATAACCAAAACCATATGCACATATGTATACACAACCAAACCAACCAAATTAAGCCAACTCTCATGGCTATATACAAAACCAAACTCTTAATATTTACAAATCATTTTAAATGACTAAATTCATTAAGAACACATATACCAAAATGACCAAAGTCCCTATACATGCCATATACTCAAATACTTAAGTTCAAAAGTACCAAAGTGATAGCTGGATAGTGTGATGAAGTCTCTGACAATCCCAAATCCGAGCTAGCTTTGGTTTCACTATAAAACACAGAAAGTTAAACAAAGTAAGCTATAAAGCTTAGTAAGTTCGTATAACATTTAAATCAACTCATGATATATGCTCAAATTAAGAAAATAAAAACATAATATAACATAGCTTATAATGATTCACCAACCTACCACATTTGCATTCACAAAGTTAGATGTAACTTTCATAATTTTTCCTTATTTCAATGTATTGCTCAGTTCATGTACATACCTGTACCATCTCGTATTGAACTCATGCTTATACACATGTTTGACATACCCATTGAACCATTCGGAATACTATCAGATATTCGGGAATCTCACACCTTAAGTGCCACACATATATATAGCCAAAGGTATCTCAATCTAGTATCACATATACTACTCACACTAGAGCTATCAACAGGTCTGCTCACACAAGCTGACGGTCATGACGAAGTTACAAGTGCTGCTCACACAAGCTAACTAGTATCCACAACAAATGCTGGATAACTCAGCTACCGGTAGGACGTACGGACCAGCACCCAAATCACATAACCCCTAATAACATGTCATTCGTATCCTAATCTATTCCTAATATAACACCTCGATTTTTGGGCGTGGAAGTATTGGGCCTTGAGTTTGGGTTCGGGTAGGAGACGGCCCGAATAAATGGGATGATTTAATTGTTATTATTATTTAGTATGTTTAGTTTTGTAATTAAATAAATTACGAATGGTTTATAGTGTGGGAAAAAGTCCGGGGCTCGGCCCCGTAGCTTTAGCGAAATTCTTAAATTTTGCCTCTTAAGGAAATCTGGGCATAAGGCCTTAAAAATAAGTTGGGCAGAAACTGCACATAAAGAAGCGCCTGGCCCAGTGGTTAGGCACGCTGGACAGTAGGAAGGAAGGCTGGGGTTCGATTCCAGAGGAAGGCAAAATTTTGATTTCTTTTTAAGTAGCCGTGACTGCAGCAGTTAAGCCTTAAAATTAATTGTGAGAAGATTATGTCATGAAAGGAACTTCGGTGCAGTGGCAAGTAGCGTATGTGTGTGTTTAGGAGGTCACAGGTTCGAGATGTATAGCAGGTGAAGTTTCGTTTTTATTTCGCAAGTAACCGAGGCTTCAGCAGGAATAGACTAAGATTAATTGTGACTCTATTATGGTGTAGAGGAAAGCTTGGTGCAGTGGCTAGCAGCAGGATGTGGAATGTAGGGACAGGAGGAGGTCTGGAGTTCGAGCTACTGTGCGCGCGAAGGACCAATTTTGCTGCTCACGTGGGGGAGAGTTAGAGTTTGACTGAAACTTTCCTAGCATTGGCTTGAGTCGGTCAAGCGGTGGACTACTGCTGATGGTGCAAGGAATTTGGATGGGATTTAAATTGGTGGTGGCTAAAATCAAGGAGCAAAACATGGAATTTAAGTCAGGAAGGAATTGTACCGATTGTTTAGTGGCCAAATAGGTGTAGGTTCTTTAGGGGCTGAATTCTGTTGGCTGCTTTCGTTCTTTTATTTTTCCGTTTGCCGAATTCTTTCTTCTTCTCATCTCTTACTTCTTTGATTTCCTTTAAAGCCGAATCTCTACTGTTATCTCCTCTCTTATATTTTCTTTTCTCTTCCTCTCCTCTTCATCCATATCTCTCATCATCGAGCTTCTATTTTTCTTCCTCCCTTGTTTGTTCAAAAGTCGAGGTCACCATACTTTAAGAGGTTGGAAGCCGAACACCTTTAGAACTCTTGGACTCATCCTTTGCTCGTGTTAGGGGTAGGAAAGTATTGAAAACGTTCTTCATCGAATAGATCTCGTGGTAAGTATTCGTAACCCTCTTTCTATTCGTATCTTGTGGTTTTGGAAAAAAAAGCTAAGTAATCCCTAATCGCTTAGGGAGGCTATCGTTTTGGACTAAAGGGTTTATTGGGTTTATTTATCATTCTATTATGAGTAAGGTGGAATAAAGGTTGTCAATCAAGGAGCAGTGGGAAGCGAGGGCATCGAAACGACTGGATCTAGACTTAGTCATTATTTGCGACAAAGGTAAGCAATCTAAGGCCATTAAGGGTGTTGGCCGATTTTGGTAAGGAAGATATCATTAGTAATCGTATGTTTTTGGATCTAAATTTTTAAGTAATCAATTGTAGGATAGGTACATGGTAGATTTTGGCAAGTGATCATCGTAAAACAGGTGTGTAAACAACACCCACTTTAGACTAGATCGGCAAAAGCTGAAAAGCCGAAATGCCAAAGAGCTGATATTTTGTGGACTTGCTAGCGTGCAAGCGCTCGTGAGATAGTTTGTTTGTTAAACCTGGTAATCTCAAGCGGTAAGATTGCAGAGTGCGTAATTTTGTGCATTTCGGTCTATTTGGGCTTAATAGGCCAAAATCGAGTTAATGGGCCAACGGGCCCAATTCAGTGAAAACGCTCGGTAAGTGTTTCTATTAATACGTTAATGGCTATAATATGCATGAAAACCATATAATAGTAAATTTTCTAAAACACCCCTAAGTATGAAAATTACCATTATACCCCTAGGGTTAATTTTGATTGAAATGCATGATATTCTGATTCTGTATGTTGTATGCCATTGCATGTATATCTGTTGCATGGGATTTGGGTTATATTGATGGAGGAAGCGTTCTGGTGGCTATGCCATAAATATCTGTTTCTGATGGCTATGCCACAAATATCTGTTCTGGTGGCTCTGCCACAATATCTGTATATGGTGACTCTGTCACAATATCTGTTCTGGCATCCATGCTACAAATCCTGTGGCATGTAGCGGATGGGTGGGTCGAGTTGTCTCCCCACATGGTGTAAGGTTGGTACAGGGGTGTATACGGATGGATATGGGTTGGGTTTATACATACATAAAATATTTGTTCTGTCTCTGTTATGGGCCTATGGGCTTCATTCTAAATTCTGTATAGGACTAAGGCCCAACTTAATCTGTTTCTGTGGTTTGAGCTGATTTGGACTATGGTTGGGTTATTTTACACACTGAGTTTTCCAAACTCACCCCTAAATTTCATCCATACAGGAAATCCCCAACCATAGTGGACTTGGAGCTGTGAGGGATTCGGGGTGGCCACATGTTTTGCAAATTCAGTTTTCTTCTTGTGATTTGATAAGCTTTTATTTACTTTAATAGTTTTGGGTTTTAAGTTGTAATAAGGTCACTTTAATTATTTTTAATTGTTTTAGAATGTTTTGTTAGCTTAGATATGATATTGTTTTAATCGTCTGAAATTGAATAGCTTTAGGGCGCATTTTAAAAAGGTTACTTGATTTCAAAATATCGCGATAACAAAGCAAAGCTTCCGCAACGAAAATGTTTCCAAAATTAATAACCCTTTTCAAATGGTTTTAAACAAATTGGTTTTCCATGAACAATCACTCAGTTAAAGTGTGGCAATGTTGGTGTACATGTCTAAGATTGGATCCGTGGAGAGCTAGGTACTTAAGCAGTCTAATAGACTCACCTCCTCTTTTCTGGCACCTACCTGGTGCACAGCTTTCATTCATTTTAATCTATAATGAAGATATCCTTTAAACACTAAGAAAGATTTTAGATAAAACATGCCTTTTTCTAGTAACGCTTCGATGTGACACGTCAGATTCGGTCGTAACGTCTGGGCCGGGTTTGGGGTGTTACACCTAAGGTTCAATCGGGATTTCACACTTGCCGAATTGTCATCAAATATGTCTACAGTGTCGTATTCACAATTTATACATTATCAAAGCATTCAAAACACAAATATAATAATGTTTAATGTATATGAACTTACCTCAAATGCAAAAATGGTGAATTAAGTCGATTAATCTGAAACTTTATTCTTTCCTCGATCTAAATCCGTATGTCACCTTTCTTGATCTATATATAATCAAAATTAACTTATTTAGTAATCTCTCTATTCAATTTAGTCCAAATTATACATTACCCTAATATTTCACATTTTTACAATTTAGTCATTATTTCATAAATCACAAATTCATGCAATTGAATCAAAACCCATACCAACCGAATTTCAATTAGGTCCCTAACAGTCCATATTTTTCATTTATTTCACAATTTAACCACAAAATTTACATATTTCACAATTTAACCCCTAATTGACAATTTTGTCAAAAATCACTTTATAAATGTTGTTTATCTCACAACAAGCATGAATTTCCTACCATTAAACATCAAAATACATCAATATTCATCAATAGAAAAACCCTAAACCTTTAAAATTTTTGCAAAATAGTCCCTGGGCTAGCTAGATTTAGCTGCAACGATCTCAAAAACATAAAAATTATTAAAAACGAGACAAAAATGAATTTACAATTAAACAGCAGGTGACCGAAGCTTCAAACCCTAAAATATGGCTTTTCCGACTTGAATTTTCAGTGAAATAAAAATGTGAAGAAGATGATAGCTTGGATTAGTTTATTTTACTTTAATTTTATTTATTAAATTGCATTTTTAACCTTTAAGAAAAACATTATAAATAATCTAATTTATTTCCATAATTGTCCATTCATGCTATTAGTGGTCTAATTACAACATAAACCCTTAAAAAATTAATTTCATAGCTATTAAATCCTTTTAGCTAATAGATCATCACTTTTGCACTTTACGCGATTTAGTCCTTGTTATCAAATTAATCACTTAAACGATAAAATTTCTTAACGAAACTTCCACAAAATCATACTATCATGCTGTAAATATTAAAATAATAATAAAATAATTATTCTGACTTTAGATTTGTGGTTTCAAAACCACTATTCTGATTTGACTAAAAACGGGTTGTTACACATTCATACTATCATGCTATAGACTTCAAAATAATAATAAAATAATTATTTTGACCTCAAATTTTTGGTTCCAAAACCACTGTTCTAATTTGACTAAAAACGGGCTGTTACACTACCAAAACTCGATACTAAAGTGGTTTGAGCTTTCGAACTTGTGTTTTGCTTTCCACTATCTCTATTGGAATACCCCTCTGAAGCATTCGAACGACTATAAGAATCCTTTGATTTCTTTGAAGAGGAATGATAGGGTTTACTCATTGACCTCTTTCTTGAATCTCTAGCCTAGAATCGGCTCTTCTCTTTTCTTTGCTAAGCTCCTCAGCTTTGCAAGCTCTATCGACTAACACAACAAATTCTTTCAGTTTAAGAATCCTGACTAGAAGCGTAATATCTTTGCTCAACCCGTCTTCGAACTGTTTACACATGATTTCTTCAGTATAAATGCATTATAAAGCATATTTACTGAGTTTCACAAATTCTCTTTTGCACTCAATTACGGCCATATGACCCTGTTTCAATTCTAGAAATTATTTGCGTTTTTAATCAAGAAACTATTGACTTATGTATTTCTTTTTGAACTCGGTCTGAAAGAATTCCCACGTGATCCGTTCTCTCGATACCATAAATATTAAAGTGTTCCACCACTGGTATGCAGTATCTCTCAGAAGTGATACAGCACATTTAACACATTCTGTTGGCCTACAAGACAATTCATCAAAAACTCGACTTGTATTCTCAAGCCAGCTCTCTCAGGATCATCATCAACTGTAGCTCTAAGCTCTTTAGCCTTGTACTTCTGAATTTTATCAATAGGTGGCTTACTCATATGCAAAGTTGGGGAATAGGTGGGGGTAGAGGTTGCTAAGCAGCCGAATTCACTCGGACAAACTTAGAAAACCACTCATTTATCATTTGGAAGAAGGCTTTGTTGGCCTCTCCTCCCCAACCCTCTGATACGGGTCTTGATTCAGACGGAACTGCTTTGTGAACGGAGGTTGGTGCATGACTTTCTACATCATTAGAAAATGCTCGATTAGGATCCATTGCTATATGAAAACATGATTTAAAACTGTTAGGAGATATCACACTATCACATGTTAAATATGACATGTATAGCTAGACTCACACACGCTACGTTAGTCCAAGTATCGACTAAACCGTAGCTCTGATACCAATAAATGTAACACACTTAACCCGTATTTGTCGCTAAAATAGGGTTACAGAGCATTACCAAACTTATTTTTAAAAAATTATACATTTCATGTACCTATCTTAAATCCAAATAGAAGCCATTCAAATACAAACATATAGTCTTTAACACGAGCCCTCAAGGCCCAAAACAAGCATTAGAAGTGGTTCGGGACTAAATTGAATACTTAATAAATATTTAGAAAAACATAGAAAATTTTTAAATTTTAGGGGACAAACGCCCATATGGATAGGCCGTGTATCTCACATAGCTAAGAGACACGCCCGTGTCACAGGCCATGTGGACATTTGAAATGGGATCACATGGCCGGGTCCCAGCCCGTGTCTAACCCTGTGGAACTCTCTGACTTGGGTCACACGACCAACCACATGCCTGTGTGACTAGCCCGTGTACCTTCGAAATGGCCTCACACGCCCGTGTGGTAGGTCGTGTGAAGCTACTGACTTGATTTCAAAATAAATATCAGGGGACACACGGCCGTGTCACCTGGCCATATGTCATACATGGCTGAGACACACGCCCGTGTCTTTGCTCGTGTGGACGAAAATAGGCTATTTTCCAAGCCATTTTTCTTCCCCAAACTTTCAACAACCTAAACCCATCAAATAGCATATTACCATATCATCAATAGACATTCAAACCAATCTCAACCAAGTCCAAATCATGCAATATCAATACCAACAACCACAAGGCTCATAACAATCACAATTAACCATTCAGAAACATACCATTATGCCTCTAAAGTATACCTAAATGATCAAACTCACTTTTTAGACTTTGTGCCTAATTCAACATGCATACCATATTCTCAAGTTCAATTATTTTGTACTCAAAATACCAATACATAATTAAGGCTTTTCCATAACAATCCAAATACATACCAAAATAAGAATAACAACATATATACATACATGACCAACATATGCCAAATCAAGTCATATTAAATGACTAATTACATAACCAAAACATATAGGCTTCCATTAGTCAAATGACCTATACATGCCATATAACCAAAATACACAAAGTTCAAAAGTACCAAAACAATAGCTGGATAGTGTGATGAGATCTCTGGCAACTTCCAGTCCGAGTAAGCCTCGAAATCACTATAAAACACGAAAAAGTAAATAAAGTAAGCTATTAATCTTAATAAGCTCGTATGGTTAGTAAGTTTAACTTACCATTTAATCATATTTTAAGTAATTAAACATGTCATAATGCAACTCAATTTAATCCACAAACCTAACACATATTCATCCATAAGATTAGACATAAAATTCACAAATTCATAGATTCAATGCTTATATGATTCACATACATACATACCTATAATGATACGTATCAATCTCTTATTCTTTCTACCATCAATATACCCGTTGAACCATTTGGAATAATATTGGATACTCAGGAACCTCACATACTAAGTGCCCATACATGGTCGAAACCATCTCAATCTCATATCTCATATAAATGCTCACTCTTGAGCTATCACTGGGTCTGCTCATACAAGCTGACGGTCAAGATGTAGCTACAAAGTGTTGCTCACACAAGCTGACAAGTAACCGTAACACATGTCGAAAAACTTAGCCACCGATAGAATATATGTACCAGCACCCAAAACATGGTAACCCCTAATGACATGTCATTTGTATCCTATCTATTCCTAAGGTTCAACCGAGATTTCAAACGTCGCCAAATCTTCATCGAGTATTTCTATGAAGTCGTATTCATCAAGAATGCAATAATAAAATATTTAAAACACAATTACTTTAATGCTTATTAACATACGAACTTACCTCGATCACAGAAACGACAAAACAAGATCGACTAGTCCGATACTTTATCTTACCCTCGATCTAGATCATTACTAGGCTTAACTTGATCTAGATAATCAAATTCAATCCATTTAGTATTCATTCTATTCAATTCAGCCCAAAATACATATTTTTGTAAATTTACACTTTTACACCTAAACTTTTGACTCTTTACAATGTAGTCCCTAGCTCATAAAAATAAAAATTCATGAAATTTAACTTATACCCATGCTAGCCGAAATTCAATTAAGCCTATATAATCTCATATTTTTCATTATTTCACACATTTATTTTAATGCTTATTAACATACGAACTTACCTCGATCACAGAAACGACAAAACAAGATCGACTAGTCCGATACTTTTATTTTACCCTTGATCTAGATCTGTACCAGGCTTAATTTGATCTAGATAATCAAATTCAATCCATTTAGTATTCATTCTATTCAATTCAGCCAAAAATACATATTTTTATAAATTTACACTTTTACCCCTAAACTTTTGACTCTTTACAATGTAGCCCCTAGCTCATAAAAATGAAAATTCATGAAATTTAACTTATACCCATGCTAACCGGAATTCACTTAAGCCCATAGCATCTCATATTTTTCATTATTTCACACATTTACCACATAATTTTCATTTTTCTCAATTTAACCCCTTAATTTGTAATTTCATTCAATATCACTTAACAAATGTTGTTTATCTAACAACAACCATTTATTTTCTACCATCAAACATCAAAAAACATACACATTATCAATGGTAAAACCCAAATACTTTAACAGTTTCACAAATTAGTCCTTGGGCTAGCTTGATTAAGCTACAACGACTCCAAAAACATAGAAATCATTAAAAACAGGACGAAAAATCGTACCATGCAAGCTTTGAAAGGTTGGCCGAATGGTAAGGCTTCTCTAATGTCTTTTTCTTCTTAAATTTTTGAGAAGAAGATGATTGATGAAGAAAATTGGCTTTGTTTTAATTATTTTAGATTTTATTTACTAAATTACCTATATAACCTTTATTATTAACCATTAATTCACTTAATAAAGTGTCCATATTTGTCCACTCAACATGTTAATGGTTTAATTACAACATAAACCCTCCAATCATTTAATTTCATAGCTATTAAATCCCTTTAGCTTATATAACTCAAATTTTGCATCTTTTTCAATTTAGTCCTTTTTATCGAATTAAGCATGCTATATGACACTACTCACATGCTATTGAAATTAAAATAATAATAAAATAAATATTTTAACCTTAGATTTGTGGTCCCGAAACTACTATTCTGATTTCACTGGAAATGGTTTATTAGAAGATTTTAGATTTTAGTTATAGACTTAGTTTTTATTAACATTTTAATTAGTTTTTTATTTCTTTTCAAAATAGTTTTTATTTCTTGTTCTAATTTGGATTTTATTTGAGTCTAAGACTTCGTTACTAAGTATTTTTATATTTTCCTTTCACTTGTTGCTTGTCAACATCGATATCTCACTAGTTGTTAAAGGGTTTTGTAGAACTGAGCGCATCCATTTTATTAAATGGATCAATTTCCATCTTCCTTCCATTTTAGTTTAATTTTAGTTTTTATGTGATTAAATTAATTCTTAGAAAAATGGTCTCTAGATTCAAGAGTAGCTAAATCCTTTAGGAAGGTTAACGAGCATACATGGGAGTAATTAATGGAAGTACGAGGGTTCCCCATAGAATTAGTTGGCTTAAATTATGTATGCTTAAACCCCAGGATTGACAACCCTAGGAAGTCATCTAGGTAAAATGAGATCAAGAGATAAGTTTGTCAAGTAAATCATAATTTACCTTGATTTTAAAAGTGAGGTTGAAAGATAAGTCAGTATTTATTGATTAATTAATCAGTTATAGGCCAAAAGGTAACAATTGGTTAGTTTTAAGCTAATTTACTAAAACCCGAGTTTTAAAGTTAATTACAACTACTGAAGTGATTTAATCTTCTGCCTATTAATCAAGATTTTTTGTTGATTAATTTATTTCTAGTAATTTTATTTTATTTCATAATAGTAATCCTCTTTATTATTATTCATTATAATATTATTTTTGGTGAGTACTATTTAGACTTATTATTGCAGAAATAATTTTGAATTTAATCCATCTTCCCTTGGGTACAATCCTTGGAGTACTTCCTATACCCTGTTGTACAGTGCTATATTACAATTTGACCTGTATACTTGCTGACACCACTGTTTTAATTTCATATCTTTTATTGCGGTATTTCTAGTCCAAACGTTTGCACGTTTGGTGGCAGTGAATAACACCCTTATGACAAGGTCATTGGATAAGCACTGGTCGAGTAGCTTTCATAATGGCATGTAATTGAAGAGAGCTCATGTAATAGACATCGCCTGACTCGATCATCGGATCTGAGCTTTAGGATACCACATTTGTTGCTAGACCAACTATTGTCAATCATACAATAAATATATAACATCCCAAAATTTAGAGGTTAGTAGAATCGGGCTTATGAATCAAGAGAGAGTGATCATGCCTTAATTTTTTAAATTATCTATGGATTTTTAGGAAATAAATGAGGTATTGGTTTGTTGGTTAAGTGTTAGTGTAACGTTTCTTGAAACACAAGTTCAAATCCCTTCTCTCGCATCATTTTTTTTATTTTGCTAATTTTTCCTTAAACCCTACTATGTAACATGCCTTGTTTTCTTTTAAAATAAATATTTCAAATTATATCAAGAATGAGTTATTGGTTTGATGGTTAAATATTAGTTAATTTATCCTTGAGGTCCTAACTTCAATTCCCTTCCCACGCAAATAATTTAATTTTTTTGACAAAAAACCCATGTTTTAATGTGTGGGCCATCCAAGCCTAGTTAACCTAGGTATAAATATTAATTTTTCACTAATAATCAGCATTTAATCATCCTCCTCATTGCCCTAGCCATTCCTCTATCATTCTCGTCTCCTACACCTAGTTTTACCATCTCTTTCTTTTTTCCTTTTTGCCACAAGATTTGTTAACATATCCCCCACCATATTCCTGTCACTTTCCTCATTAAAATCAACCCTAAATCTAAAATCTTGAACTCCAAGATCAATCTTTAAAATTGCCAAGAAAGTGCCATTGTCGTTTCTCTCGACTAGCTTGGGTAAGGTCTCTTTTCTCTTTAATTTCTTGATTAATTTTTCATTTTAAAACCAAAATTTCTAGATTTGGAATTCGGTAGATTTTAAATTATTTCAAAGATATTTTTCCAGATTTTAATTTCAACGCCCCGAATTTTAGACCTAGAGGAATTGGGCTTTGGGCTTTAGGTCTCATAAAATTTTTAAGTGAGCAAGAAAATGACAAATGATGTGTTGGCTTTAAGGGTTTAATGAATTTGGAGTGTCTAGGTGTGTTGGAGAATTTCTGGGTTCAAGTTTTATGGTGGAGGAATTTTAATTTAATTATTAAAAGAACCAGGGTTCTGAGTAGTTGGGCTTTTAAATAAAAATAGGGGAAAATGGCATCAAAAAGTCTTGTGGTGGAGTGACTATGTGACGCCACTTAGGGTGTGGGGAGGTGGCGTTAGTGGCTAGCAAGGAGATCCTTGGTTCGAATCCTAGCTTAGTATTTTTAGGAGTTTAATTTTGGCCTTCTAGAAGGTTGGAAGTTGCGTGAAGATGGACTCTAAGGGGAGTGTTTAGGAGAGAAAATTTAGGAAATAGATTGGGGAGTTATCAGGGAGAAAAACAAGGAGATGAGAAGGGGGAAGTGATGGAGCTGAATTGGGAATTGAGGGTCAGGCAATTTTGCTATAGGCTATAAATATCTGCTGAGTTTGGAATCCTAGGCTAATGCCAAATTCTTCATTTTTTTTAAGTGTCGATTGGCTTTTCCATATTTTCTAGCTGATTCTTTTCCATTCTTTCTCTCCTTAATTCTCTTTTGATTTACCCTTTAGGTTAGCCAATTCCTTCTTCTACTCTTCTTCTTTAATTTGTGCCAAATAAACCTTATTTACCATACTAGTTTAAAAGCCGAAAAGCTGAATCTCCCTTGGGCCGATTGCTCTTTTGGCGTAAGTACCTTATCTCTTTTTCGGCTAGTATTGTAAATACCAATCACTCCTCTCCCTCACTCTTTCTAATAGACTTTGGTAAGGAATTAGTATCGGATCTTGGATCTTAGCTCTCTGCCGAAATTACTCTTTAGGTGTTTGCGATTTTGGTAAGTATTCCTATCCCATTGGCTAACGTGGCCGAATGTTCATAGTTAGGGCAAGAGGACTTGTGTTGGATATGAGTCACCTACTATTCTGGATTTAATAAATAAGTTTAATGCAGATCTAAGGAGTACGTGATCAGGGAAAAATGATTAGGGATTGGTGTTCAAGGTAAGGTTAAAGTGAGGCTTCGGTTTTTGGAAAAATTATGTATTAAACATGCTATTAATCAAAGGGTGATATCGATTGTAGGTTTGGGGCTAAGGTGATCGCATCACGCTTGCTTACCAAGTGTGTACACACACTTTGTACACACAGTAGATCGGTAAATTCTGAAATGCCGAAATGCCAAAATGCCAAAAAGCTGAAAGTTTGGATACGGTAGTCTTGCGAGTGCGCGAACACTTCTAAGAGGGTATTCGATACGATACCAGAGACCCCATGAGAGATCTCATGGACTTGGGTCACTTTTTGGCCAACTGGGCCAGAATGGGCCAAATGGGCCTGACGGGACCGTACGCCCAAATAAGCGAAAGTTGATAATTTGGTAATATGTGATGAGCTGATTAAGTTTGTTGAATGGTTTGGATTGGATTTGGGCCTGATGGGCCATATAAGTGTGATTGAGCCTAATGGGCCGTATAAATGTGACTCGGCCTGATGGGCCATATGAATGTATGGAAAGCCTGTAGACTTGCTAGGGTTTTATCATGGACTTGTAGGCCTAGTTTCTAATAAATCCTTAAGCAACATAAAACTTAACTAAATTGTCAAATTCGTCTATGGACAAGTCATAAGGGTAAAGTGTGGCAATGGACATATGCATGTCTAGGATTGGATCTAGGGAGAGCTTGGTACTTAAGCGGTCTTAATGACCCACCTCCTCTTATCTGGAATCTTACCTGGTGCATAGTGTCTGTTCACTTTGGCCAACGAGGACTTGTTGACGGGCCAAAGTTCGTAATTAAGACCCATATTGGTAAGAAATTACCAAAATACCCCTGTAGGGTAAAAATTACTGATATACCCCTATGTGCTATGAGTATGATCTATGTATGATATATGCTGCATCCATACATTATTATGTTGCATATGGGCTGGGTTTATGATTGGAGGAAGTGTATAAGGATTGCATGGTTGCTCAACGACTGTGGATCCACCGAAGGCTTTTTAGCCACCGAGCAGCTTTGTTGCACCGTTAAGTAGTGTCGTAACCGGTGCTACACCATTTATAAGCAGCTATGCTACACCGTTAAGTAGGGTTGCACTGGTTCCACATCGGGTTGTAATAAGGATAGGTGGGTCAAGTATCTCCCCACAGTAAGTGTTGGTTGGAAAGGAGGTGTGCAGGTTGGATGGAGATATAAGCATTTGCATACATACGTCATGATTGGATTATGAAAAGGGCTTCACACAGCTAAATGTGATATGTGGAAATTGACATGCGTTCAGGCCCTACTGAGGCCAAAATGGGCTAAGGCCCAAAGGCCACCGTATTTGAATTGGGCTTAGGCCCAAAATGATTTGTCTGTTGCATGTTTGTTTGATAAGGGTTGTACACACAGATTTTTCGAAAACTCACCCCTCTTTTATTTTCTCAGGTGATGCTCAATAGGAGGTTCGATGTTTAGAGGAACTCAGGGTGGCCAGCTAGCAGGACAACTTGAATTTTTTTAAAAAGCATTTAAGTTACTAGTTTATTAAGTAATTTCCTTTTCTTTAGTCTGGATTGTAATAAGGCCTCCCCTATTTGCTATTATTTGGTTTATTATTTTTATGTGATGTAATCATGGAAATTTGAACATGGTTTACTAAATCATAGAATGTTTTCCATGTTTCCGCAACTAAATTCTAAAATGACAGTTTTTCTTATATCAAATGTTTCGAACAAGCTTTCGTAACTGAAAAGAGATTTTATGAAGTAATTGAGATGTATTGTTCTAAGAAAAGGTTTTCAATGAAAACAAGGTTTTCGGTAAAACACTTCAATGTGACGCGCCAGATTCGGCCATAACTTCTGGGCCGGGCTTGGGGTGTTATATTAATGAGATCTCAAACTATTTTAAAATTTAACCCCAATTTTGGCCACCATGAGTGGTGGTGTATGTGCCTATATGCAAGAAAGGGGGTTGTTTTGTTTCTTGGTTCTTGCTTATAGTTTTTGAGCCTTAATTTAAGTTCTTAAAACCTCCTAATCAACTTTTAAACCCATTTCAATTAGGGAAAAATGTTCTTGATCGATTGGCTATTCGAAACCCACTAATCATGAAGCATAAGTGCAATTAAGGGTAACTAGTTTGTTATTTTGACATAGTTGTTGGGTAAAGGTTATGAATTGATTAAATAAAGAAATTTAATCATCTATTTTCTAGTATATTGAATTAGATGCTGACCCAAATGCCCCAAATCATCCGTAAAGGCAAAGAACGATTGTACGTACGGTTCACATCGATATAGTTTAAGGAACCTAGCTAGTTTAGATTCATAAAATAGTTATAATTTCAACGATTGGTTTGAAATAATAAGTGGGTGTTTGAGGGATGGTTTAATGGTAAATTTATTGTATTTATCTTGAATTTTGGTTTAGTTTCGTTTAAGAAATTATTAAGGAAAATTGGAAGATTCGCTAGTGTGCTGCAAGGAAATAGAAAATAAGGTGTGGGTCCTAAACTCATAAAATTGTTTGAAAATGTTAAATACCATTTTATATTTGATAAATTAGCTTGCTGATTGGATTATCTTAATAGCCAAATTATTGATTTCGTGAGTGGCTGAACCAGGTATTATTCGAACATTAAAAGATTGACATATTGGCAAAATTGCTAGTTTGATAGTATGAATGTTTGATTGAGTTTGTAATTTCATATTTGAGTTATGAGATATGAGAATATTTGACTGAATGATATAATGTGATGAGATATTAAGCTTATATATGATTTAAACGCATGAGATATTTGTTATATTCTGTATTGAAATTGGTGCTATTTATGCACAATGAAAATTCGTAAAGTATGTGAAATTGAACGATATTGATTGATACCAACACAATGGTAATTTGAGAGATTGGAACACTGTTTCCATTTACTAATAGTATGTGATTTCTGAGGACATTATAAGCATTTCAAATGAATGTAAGAAGTATTGAGATATGATTATGTTTGAGATTGTATAACATATTGCATATGCATTGGGTTGAGACTTTTTGGTTGATGGAGGAGTTCCACGAAGTATCAGCGGCATATTAAGCCTGCTTTATTCATAGTCAGTGCACTGAACCTAGAGCACCAAGAGGAATGGTGATTTATCGCACTTTTTGTAACACCCCAAACTAGGCCTAGACGTTACGGTCGAATCTGGCATGTCACATTGAAGTGTTTTTCGAAAACCATGTTTCCATTGAAAACCCTTCTTACAATTTAAAACCTCTGACCATTTTAAAACTTGTGAAAACCTCAGTTTACGTTGGTTTATTTTGCAAAACGTGGTTCGTTGGAAAGTTATTCCTATTTAAAATGGTGTTTGTTGTGGAAGCTTAATTTAAAATAGTTGATTTACTAAAACATGATGTTTAAAAGTTAAGTTGCGAAACCATAGTGTTTTGAAAATAGTTATTGTTTTGGAAAACCGCGATCTACTTCTAACAAATATCAAACATAGTAATAAAATCCCAAAGATTAAAATAAAAACCAGAGAGGCCTTATTACAAACCAGATCAAAATATAAGTACTTATAAGTAGATAACTTAAAAGAAAATCAGAAAAAATAGTAGTTGTGTGGCCATCTCCGAGTCCCTCGCAGCACCGATCCTCCTAATGCTGGGGATTACCTGTACAGTTAATAAACGGCGTGAGTTTATGAAAACTCAGTGTGTAATCCCCTTCTAAATTAAAATAGTTAGTAAATGAGATGCATCTGAGAATCGATGCAGGCCGGAGCCCATTACGATAATGAACAATGTGTGTGGGCCTAAGCCCAGTACAATTTCACTTGGGTCTCAGCCCTCATCAGAATCAATTGGGCCTAGCCCATTCTCAATTTCAGTAACAGTTGGACCTAGCCCATATCAAAAATAGTTCCATATGCATAACGTGTGATGCATGCTAACCCATCCCATCCAACCTTACACTTGCCTCCGTCCAACCCTGCACTACCTGCGGGGAATAAATCACCCACGCTATCCCTACAATCCCAATATTAGCACCGGTTGTGGCACTAACCAAAATCGCAGCAAAGCTGCCCATAAACAGAATGGCCAAGAGCCATAAATAGAATGGTTATAAACCATAATCAAGATGGCACAGAGCCATAATCAGGATGGCACAAGGCTATTGGTAACTGTAATAAGTTTGGCACATAGCCATCAGTGACGGTAATATAATAGGCACACAGCCACGGGTAAATATGATCGACATAGAGTCATCAATAAATATGATAGGCATATAGCCATAGGTAAATACAATTAGCACAAAGCCATAATCAAGATGGCACAAAGCCATATTTAGGTTGGCACGGAGCCATAATCAGATTAAGCAGCACTAAGCCGTCCATCGGTCCAGAGTTATCTCATGCGACCCGTGCGACCTTAACAGATTAATACTAGATCCACAATCGTCTTGTGCAACCTGTGCGATCCTATCAGAACTTTCTCCGTATTAATGTCCCACCCCCATGCAATATGTCGTGTATGTCATAATCAATCATTATACGTGTATGCAAAATGACCATGCTCAGTAACAATCATTTAAACATATATTAAAAGCATATCAGTCATACGACTATAGTCAAGTCAGTTAAAACACAGTCATACGGTCACAGTCAAATCAGTCGAATTCACAATCTAAGTCGGTCATCTACCCATAAGGGCAAAATAATCATTTTGCCCTACAGGGGTATTTTAGTAATTTTACACTACAAGGGTATTTTGGTAATTTCACAAATGGGGGTATTTCGATAATTTTACAAACTGGGGGTATTTCAATAATTTTACAAATCGGAGGTATTTTGGTAATTTTACAAACTAGGGGTATTTTGGTAATTTTACAAATCAGGGGTATTTTGATAATTTTACAATCTGGGGATATTTTAGTAATTTTACCAATATTGGGTATTTTGATAATTTTACAATTTGGGGGTATTTCAGTCATTTTACCAATATTGGGGTCTCGATACTTATTACGACCTCCTAGAAGGTCTATCGTCGCTTCGAGCGACTCAAATAACCTACATGGCCAGAACAGTGAATATGGGCCCAAAACCCATTATTGGGCCCAAATGGGCCCACACGCTCGTGTGGTCCATCTAGTCCAGATTCACATATGGCATCGCGAGCCTCATAAACCAACCTATCTATGATCACTTACTGAGGATTTTACCCGTGTGGCCCAAAAGCCCATTGGGCCCACGTGGCCCATTTTGGCCCATAATGGCCCCAGTCCATGAAAACGCACGTGGCAGCCCCTGCAGTCTACCACCCACGATTTGGACTCAGTTTACCCCACGTGCATTCGTACTCTCGTGAGGCCCCGAATGCTGAGGTTCTGACATTTTGGCTTTTTAGCTTTAGCCGATTCACAGTTAAACAAGGGTGTGAATACACACCTTTCAGCTTTTGACAGTACGGAATGGTGTATGGTTACACACCTACTTTCTGCTTTTCAGCCGATTAGTGAACACGGTATACGGTTACACACCTTTGTTAGCAAAGAGAGTGGCTAATCCTTGTGCACCAAACCTACATCAATTCCAACGCACAATCAATCATATGCCGATAGGAATACAACCAACCTTATTAACCCTTACTCAAATGAAAGACTTGAGCAAGATAAAGGGAATACTTACCGAACCGTAAGGTTAATTAGGGAGAAGGGACAATCGTCCTAACCCACTAGAATAGAGGAGCAAAGCTAGCACCACTCGTCCCTAGCCATTGAATGGCAATAAAAAACAAGATTAAACATAAGATTACCAACAGGGAGGAGAAGATTTACAAAGAATCAACACTCACCACCTAATCATAGATTATTCGTATAAGTCGAAAACCAAAGTAGAGAGGGAGAGTGATGATATTCGGCCAAAGTAACACCACTTGAAAACACCATAGAAAAACCACAACTAGTCTGCAAAGAAAAAACCGATTGAAAGAATTGAAGGAAGAGTATTCGGCCAAGAAAACTGAGAAGTAGAAGAGGAGAGAAGAGAGCAGTAATTCGGCCAACAAAAATAAAAGAGATTAAGGGAAAGAAGCAAAGTTCAATTTCGGCACAAAAATTAAGTGTCTAATCGACCAAGGAGTAGCAATTCGAGATAGGGAAGGAAAAACAAAGAAAACGAGCAGAAGGAGGAGGCAATAGAAAAATTTGGCACCAAAAAGCACAAAAACCAAATGCCAAAAAAAAGACACACAAAACTGAAACTTGAGGAACAACACTCAGCCGAAATTCTGAATACCTCCTAAGCAAATTTGGCACAAACTTACCCACTCTCAAACTCCCCTTTCCTCTCCTAAAACCCCTCCATAATCCTCTCCTTGATTTCCTCCACAAATCACTCCAACTTCCTATTCAAATTAAATTCAAATTTTTATGACCAATTCAACCACAGAGTTCCAATCCAACTCTACCTCCTACATAGCTCAACAGCAAAATAAAAACTCTATTGCGCATCCCAAGACTTGAACCTCAGACCTCACAGTTACACAACACGTCACCTTGCCACTCCACCACAGGCTCCTTTGTGACACATTTTATCCTTAATTAATTATAAGGTCTATAGGCCAAAGTCCAAGTTCCTTTAAAAGAAAAACCAAAATAAATTGCAAGAGCCAAGATTTGAACCCTGGCTCCCTTGCAACCTTAATGATGCCACAACCACTAGACCACATGCTTCCTTGTGTCATTTATTTGTCACAATAATTTAAAAGGCCTTCATCCAAGCATCTAGGGTTTTATTCACTTAAAACCAAAATTTTTGCTAAAGCCCAAGTTTGAACCCAGGACTTTTCCAACTCCTCTCAGGACCCTTAACCACTTGAGTAGACATTTAATTGTGTCATTTCTTACACAACTAACTACTTATATCAAGCCTTCTCACAGTTCCCCTGCTCAAGGCCCATTCCTTCTAGGCCCAAAATTCGGGGCGTTACACTTTTACTGGCAGATTGTCTGTATTTTTACTGGAAAAAATTTTTGCATATTGTTATCAGTGGTTTTAACCACAACGAGCTTAAGCCCATAACATTTTGGAGTTCGGATGATAGGTTCTGGGAAACTCGTGGTGTGTAACGAATGGTATGGGTAGAAACCTTTTTGTATTGCATCATGCTCACGACATATTCAAATGTTATTGATTTATGATCTGTGTTGTATTGTGTTGTAATGAATGGTATCAATATTACTGATTGTTACTCGTATGAATGATGTCCCATGTTCATACACCGTTTGACATTAATTTGATAGCATCTATGTAATGATATAAAATTCCTATGACGGTTTTGTTTTCTTTTGTTAATGCTAACATGTTTCACTGTATTTGATGTTTTTGTCTATTTAAATATTTATTCGACTCACAGTGAACTTTTCATAAGCTCACCCCCTAATAGTGTTTAACTTTTTAGGTAAACCTTAAAATTAGGACTGAACTCAGCATTCAGAGAATCAACTTTGACCTCGGATTATTATTATTTTAATTAAGTATTATTAAGTATATATTAGTTTTGGCTTGTAATTTTTAATTATTTCTAGTCTATGGCTTCATAACTTTTCTTTTGGGATTTTTACAATAATCGGACAATGCATGGTAGCCTTCTCAATCTACCCATAATGTCTAAGCCAGATTTGAGAGGTTTCATTTAGTAGTATCAGAGCCTTGGTTCAAAACTCAGACTGCGTTTTTAAATCTACTTAAGTAAGTTGGCATGCATGCATACATGAAAAAGGGGAAATTTGGGAAAAGCAAGCCACTGAGAGTTTTGAAAATGATATTCTACAAAGAAAATCAGGTCCAAGACTCTGGTACCGATTGCTATAGAAAAGATATTGTTATGTTATAGGTAAACACTTGAGGTGTATTACTGTAGACATAGAACTGAAATAGTTAGTATTTAATTTTTGTTTAAAATTGTAAGATAGGAAACTAAAAATTGATTGAAGTTAGCTAATGATTTTTTTTCTGAAATTGTAGATCAAATGTAAGACCATAAGATACATAATGAACAACCGTAGAATGAGGAACCATGGGTCTCAATGTTGAGCTACCAAGTTTAGTCATTTGCTTTTCAAGGAATTGTGTCTAACCTTGAGACGAATGACATCGTGATTGCACCCACTTCTGAAGGTGAAAACCAGGATGTTGGGGATGATGCAGTGTCCCAAGTGATATTGGGAGTCTTAGAAAAAGTTTCTAGATTATGGTTGAAAAGACTAATATGGAGGGAGAGAGTAATTGCTTAGAGTGCAAGAGAAAGGAAAAGATTAAATTTCAAAAAAGGAAAGAGTCTACTTTCACTCGTCTAAATTCGTGACCTTTAAAGTAAGCTAGAGGAGCCAGACCTCAATGAAAGGTTGTAGTAGTTATTAATGGAGAAACTATTAGATTAGATAAGATTCCGATTTGTAGATATTGTGGTAAGTGTAATCAAGTAGAGTTTCTATCAAAATTGGGAATTGGGGTAGAACAATCTATTAGTAAGGTTTCCTTAATTAGATATGCAAATTATATGTTGGGAATTTAAGGAGATGCATTGTCTGGAATTATGTTGGAATTAGAGTTGCGCAACAAAAGCTTGGTGGCCTGGTTTGAAGGAAAAGGGATAACAAATTTTGTGACTAAGAAAATTTCGTGGACGAAATTTCTTTACAGAAGGGAGAATTGTAACATCCCAAAAATCGAGGGTTAGTAGAAACAGGTTTGTGAATCGAAAGATAGTGATCATGCCTTAATTTTTTAAATTATCTATGCATTTTTAGGAAATAAATGAGGTATTGATTTGTTGGTTAAGTGTTAGTGTAACGTTTTTTGAAATCCAAGCTCAAATCCCTTCTCTTGCATCATTTTTTTTATTTTGCAAATTTTGCCTTGAACCCTAGTATGTGACATGCCTTATTTTTTTCAAATAAATATTTCAAATTATATTAAGAATGAGTTATTGGTTTGATGGTTAAACATTAGTGAATTTATCCTTGAGGTCCTAACTTCAATTCCCTTCCCATGCAAATAATTTAATTTTTTGACAAAAACCCCTTGTTTTAATGTGTGGGCCATCCAAGCCTATTTAACCTATGTATAAATATTAATTTTTAACTAATAATAAGAGTTTAATCATACTCCTCATTGCCCTAGCCATTCCTCTCCTCCTCTCCTTCCCTTTGATTTTAACTTTTTTTTCCTTTCCTCCACTGTTGTTGTCGCCTACTCCTAGTTTTACCATCTCTTTCTTTTTTTTTTTCCACAAGATTTTTTAACATATTCCCAACCATATTTTTTTCATTTTTCCTCATTAAAATCAGCCCCAAATCTGAAATATTTAACTCCAAGATCGATCCCGAACATTGCCAAGAAAGTGTCATTGCCGTTTTAATGAGATCTCAAACTGTTTTAAAATTCAGCCCCAATTTTGGCCACCATGGGTGGTGGTGCGTGCGCCTATGTGCAAGAAAAGGGGTTGTTTTGTTTCTTGGTTCTTATTTATATTTTTCCAGCCTTAATTTGAGTTTTTAAACCCTCATAATCATTTTTTTAAACCTATTTCAATTAGGGAAAATAAATCTTGATTGATTGGCCACTCGAAACCCACAAATCGTGAAGCGTAAGTGCAATTAAGGGTAACTAGTTTGTTATTTCGACATAGTTGTTGGGTAAAGGTTATGAATTGATTAAATGAAGGAATTTAATCATTAATTATCTACTTATTTTCTAGTAGTGCTGACCCAAACACCCCAAATCATCCGTAAAGGCAAAGAACGATTGTACGTACGGTTCGCATCGATACAGTGTAAAGAACCTGACTAGTTTAGATTCATAAAATAGTTATAATTTCAACGATTGGTTTGAACTCATAAGCGGGTGTTTGGGGCTGGTTTAATGGTAAATTTATTGCATTTATATTTAATTTTGGTTTAGTTTCATTGAAGGAATTATTAAGGAAAATTGGAAGATTCACTAGTGTGCTGCGAGGAAACGAAAAATAAGGTATGGGTCCTAAACTCATAAAATTGTTTGAAAATGTTAAATATTATGTTATATTTGATCAATTAGATTTCTGATTGGATTATATTAATAGCCAAATTATTGATTTTTCCAGTGGTTGAACCAGGTATGTTTCGAGCCGTAAAAGATTGACATGTTGGCAAAATTGCTAGTTTGATAATATGAATGTTTGAAATAGGGGTAATCCCATACAAAATCCATTGTAATTCTTTCTCATTTCCATTTTGGTATTGTAACTGGCTGTAATAATCCCGAAGGCAACTGATGTTTAGCTTTTACTTGCTGACATATCAAACATCTTGATACAATCTCAGAAATATCCCGTTTTATTCCCGACCACCAATACATCTTTTTTAGATCATTGTACATGTTATTACTACCGGGATGAACAGACATGTTACCATTATGAGCTTAATTAAAAATCTTTTGTACTAGTTTTGAATTTTTCGGTACACATATTCTACCTCTGAATAACAAACAACCATCAGTCCTGATCTAAAATTATGAATCAGGAGTCGATTCACACTGAATATGTTTTGCTTGTAACTTACTATCATATTTCTGAGCTTCAGAAATCTAATGCAAAAATGTCGGTCTAGCTTTTAACTCAGCTATGATTGAACCATCATCAGATAACATTAATCGAGTATTCATTGCTCGCAAAGCAAATAGGGATTTTCTACTCAGAGCATCTGCAACCACATTGGCTTTTCCCGGATGATAGTCAGTAACTAACTCATAATCTTTCAATAACTCAAACCACCTGCAGTGTCTCAAATTCAAATCTTTTTATGACATCAAATACTTCAAAATTTTATGATCAGTGAATATATGACATTTTTCACCAAACAAATGATGTCGCCATATTTTCAATGCAAGCACAATTGCTACTAATTCAAGATCATGTATTGGGTAATTTCTTTTATGTGGTTTTAGTTGTCTTGAAGTATAGGCTATTACTTTACCTTCTTGCATCAAAATATAGACTAAACCATTTAACGATTCATCACTATAAATTACAAATTTCTTGTAATGTTTTTTCTCAGTACCACAGAAGTTATAGATTCCACCAATGATAAGCTATGTCTTTCAGTAAAGATACTGCACATTTCAAACATTCAGCTAGTGTGCAAGATAATTCATCTAAAACCTGGATGGTATTTTCCAGCCAAAACTCAGCCCTTTCTGGATCATCATCTGCAATAACTCTAAATTCTTCCGCCCCGTATTTACAGATTTTATGTACCGGAGCCTTACCAGTTCTAACGGGTTCAGCACCTTATGGTACCTTAGGAACCGGTTAAGAATCAGGTGGGGGAGGTTGTTGTACAGCGGGATTTATTCTTATATACTAAGTGAACTATTCATTCATCTTTCGAAAGAAGGCTTGTTTTGCCTCCTCACTTCGACCCTCAGATACGGGCCTTCCACTACTAGATGCAACTGTTTGAACTGAAGCTAAAGCATTGCTCTCAGCTTCTTTGGATTCAGCTCTAGCTTGGTTGGATGACATTACTATATGAAAAACACATTTAAACTAGTTAGGAGATATCACACTATCACAAATTATATAATGGCATGTATAGCTAAACTCATACTTGCTATGTTCGATCTGAGAATTGACTAAACCGTAGCTTTGCTTCCAATAAATGTAACACCCCTAACCCGTACTCGTCACCGAAATAGGATTATGGAGTATTACTAGAGTTTACAAAATATTTACAGATAATTCATGTCATTTATTATTCATTTACCAAGATTATTCATAACGTCTCTTAAATGGACCCTCGAGGCCCAATATGAATATTAGAATTGAGTCGGGACTAAATCGGGAACTTAGAGAATTTTTTGCAAAATTTTTAAAATTTTCCTAGATACAGGGCACACACACCCGTGTGGTCTAGAGACACGCCCGTGCTGCAGGCCGTGTTCAATCCCGTGAAACTCTCTGACTTGTGCCACACAGCCAGCCACACGCCCGTGTGCTAGGCGGTGTGGTTAATTAAAATTTTCAAAATTAAGTGCAGGTTTCACACGGCCAAAACACACGCCTATGTTCTAGGCCGTGTAGCACACACGGCTAAGACACACGCCCGTGTCTTTACCTGTGTGCTCAATTTTGAGCATTCTTTTTTTAAATTTTAAAATATAGGGGATAGACAGCCTAACCACATGCCCATGTACTAGGCCATGTGTCACACACAGTCATGACACATGCCCGTGTGTCTACCCATGTGGACAAAATAAAGCTAGCTTTATTTCTTACCCAAATTTTCCAATAACCTACACCAAAACTTACAAGTATATACCAGCCAATTCAAGTATTAATTCCAAGTCAATTCTAACATCTAATATGATATTTTATCATATGCAATTATGATTATAATCTTACCTTTATTTAATTTATAGGTTAATCATAACTTAACCAATCATATTTAATAAACTTAACACATAGGTATCTGTTTTAATAAAACCTTATAATTATACCAAACAAAACATTACTAGCCATTCCAATAGCAAGTTTACAAACCACATTCATATTCCATCAAAGGCCAAATTACCTATACATGCTATTATACCAAAATGAGGTTACTATTTATACAAAAACAAGCTAGTGGATAGTGTGATGATGCTCCAACTGTTCCCAACCTTCGCGAGCTTCCAAGCACTGTAAAACAAAGAAAATAAAACCTAGTAAGCATTATATGCTTAGTAAGTTCGTATAATAGGAATTGAAACTTACCAATCACATTTAACAACACTAAGCATACAATTAACATGCTTTCATCATTTTGACAAATTTACCTAAACACATATACTCAATCAAGCAAGTTAGTCATATAATACATGTAAATGTTAAATAAACATAGATGAGCTCATCATATAATCCTTCATCAAACAATTCAAAAGCATTCAGGGCATAATTCTATTTATCTCATCATTTTCTCATGTCAATAGTGTTATCTGTTGAATTATTGAAATATCCATGGATACTCAAATAGTACACTCAAGGTGTATGTATCTATAATGTAACACCCCTTACCCGTATTCAATGCCAGAATAGGGTTCGAGGCGTTACCAGACTTACCACACAAACAATTATACAATTCCGAGCCATAAATTTTCGTCCAAATTAAAACCATCTGCAATTAATCATAAAGTCCCTAATACGAGCCTACGGGGCCATAAACATGTTTTGGGACTGGTTCAGGACTAAACCAAGAAATTTAGTAATTTTTACAAAACTTAGAAAATTTTTCCACTAAACAAGAGTCACACGCCCGTGTGGATATGGGACACGCCTGTGTGGGCAGGCCGTGTGGTCACAGATGCCCATGTCTCGACCCCGTGTAACTCTCTGACTTGTAACTCATGAACAAATTGAGATCACATGGCCAAGTAACAAGCGTGTGTGCTAGACCGTGTGGAAAATTAATTTTCATAAAATAGGTGTAGACTTCACACGACTAGGGCACACGCCAGTGTTCGAGGTCGTGCCATCCACACGGCTGAGACATACGCTTGTGTCTCTGCCCGTGTGCTCAATTCTGAGCATTCTATTTCTCAAAGTTAAGGTGCAAGGAATAGCTCAGCCAGAACACATGCCCACGGGGCAAACCGTGTGTCACACACGGTCTAGACACATACCTGTGTGTCTACCCATATGGACAAAATAAATGCTATTTACCAAGCCATTTGCCACCCTTATTGTAATGCCCCAAAAATCTCAAACTTTTTTTCTTTTTCGGTTTTGATAAAAGGTGTGCTTAATATTCCTAGTCGAGTGTTATTTATGTAATAATAGGCCTGGTTAAGTTTTGAGTTTGAACTTTGGGGTGAAGGAAATTATAGTTTAATAATTAAAAGAACCTTGATGGCAAGTAGTTTGAGTTTTAAATAAATGAAGGAGGAATTGGACACAAGGAGCCTTGTGTTAGAGTGGCAAGTAGCGTCACATGTGGGGCTTGGAGGTGGTGTCACATGCATGACAAGGAGGTTTGGGGTTCAAATCCCTTCTTGCTCAAAAGAAGGATTTATTTTTGCTCAATAAATGGCCAGTAGTGGCGTTGAATGTGAACTCTGAAGGGAGTGATCAGAGGAGAAATTTAAGGAAGGGATTAAGGAGTTATCAGGGAGAAAAGTTAGGAGATAAGAGGTGTAGAGAAGTGGAGTTGAATAGGGAATTTGGGGATAGGTAAATTCAGCTATAGTATATATAGGTGTCGATTTTGGGGATTCTAGGGTATTACCGAAATTGCTTCTCTTCCTTTGGCCGAATTCCTCATTTTTGTGTTGCCGAAACACTTTTCTCTCTAAGTGCTCAAAAGTTGAATTCCTTGTTCCTTGCTTTCCGATTTTCCATTCTTTCTCTTCTCAAAGTCTCTTTTGATTCACCTTTGGTTTTAGCCGATTCCTTCTTCTCTTCTTCTTATTTGTGCCGAATAACCACTTTCACCATACAAATCTCAAAAGCTGAATACCTCTTTGGCTGAAGACCCTCTGTGCTACTGCTACTCCCTCTACTTCGATCAATTCTAATGGGATTAGTATCGAATCTCGGATTCTAGATCTCTACCGAATTGCTCCTAGGTATTTTGAGGTTTTAAGTATTCCTGTTTTATTGGTTAAGGTTGGCCGAATGGCCATGGAGGATCTGAGAGTGACTTAAGATGATTGTGAGTCACTTGTTGTTTAGTTTTAATGATTAAGATTGATGCAGATTTAAGAAATACTCGTGATTAGTGATCAAGGAAGGGCTGTTAAAGCTTGTCGTTCAAGGTAAGGCAAAGGTGAGATTTTCAGCTTTTGGTGATCGTATTTGATAAGTGTGTGATTAATCATTGATGGCTAAGGAGATCGCAACACGTTTTAGTACCAGGTGTGTACATACAGTGCACACACAGAGTAGATCAGTAAATCCCGAAATGCCAAAAAGCCAGAAGTTTGGCTACAATAGACTTGCGAGTGCGCGAACACTCGTAAGGGGAAACCGATAGGGTATTAGTGGCCCCATGTGTGATTTCGTAGACTTGGGCCGTGTATTGGCCAACCGGGCCAGAATGGGCTAAATGGGCCCGATGGGCTGTAGGGCCCATAATAGGCAAAAATTGGCATTTTGTTACTAAGTGATGAAAAATCATATGATTGCATGACTATGAATGTGATTGGGCCTGACGGGCCATACGAATGTGATTTGGGCCTAATGGGCCATACGAATATGATTTGGGCCTAATGGGCCATATGAATGAGATTGGGCCTAGTGGGCCATATGCATGTATGTAGACTCAATTGGGCTTTGTAAGGGGTTTTGGGCCTAGTTCTGATAACTGCCTAAACTGACATAAAACTTAATTAATTAATTAATTAATTAATTGTGACAGTGTAACGCCCCAAAAATTTTGAAATCCTGAAATTTCTTTATTTTTGGTTTTCATAAAAATTGTGTTTTATGTTCCTAGCCATGTGATAATTATGGTAGTTCTTAATTAAGGTTTGAGTTTGAACCTAGGAATAAATGAAATTATAGTTTAATTATTAAAAGAATCAGGGTTGGCAAGTAGTTGGGCTTTTAAATAAAAATAGGGGAAAAATAGCATCAAAAAGCCTTGTGGAAGAGTGGATAAGTGACACCACTTAGAGAGCAGAAAGGTGGCGTTAGTAGCTAGCAAAGAGATCCAAGGTTCGAATCCTAGCTTAGTATTTTTAGAAGTTTAATTTTGGCCTTCTAGAAGGATGGTAGTGGCGTGAAAGAGGACTCCAAGGGAAGTGTTCAGGAGAGAAAATTAAGGAAAAGATCAAGGGGTTATCAGAGAGAAAAACAAGGAGATGAGAAGGGAGAAGTGATGAAGCCGAATTGGGAATTGGGAATTGGGCATGGAAAATTCAGCTATAAGGGCTATAAATAGGGGCCGAATACAGGGTTGCCGGGCTACTGCCAAAATTTTTCTTCATCTTGTTACCAGAAACCCCTTTCTCCAAAAGTCGAAAACCCTTTTCTTTTCAAGATCAAAAAGCCAAAAACCCTTTTGTTTTCTTTCTTTTCTTCCTACCGATTTCTATTCTTCTCTACACAATTTTCTTTGTTTCACTTAGCCGATTTCTTCTTCTACTCTTCTTCTTTAATCTATACCAAATAAACCTTATTCACCACACTAAATTTGAAAAGCCGAAAAGCTGAATCTCTCAAGGGCTGAATACTCTTTGATCGAATCAAGTGAAATTAGTGTCAGATCTCAGTTTTGGATTCCTGCCGATTTGCTCTTCAGATCTGAGAAATACGCATGTTTAGTGATCAAAGTAAAAGTTAGTAAAGGCTTGCCGTTCAGGTAAGGTTAAAGTGAGAATCTGACTTTTGGTAAAGTACTCAATAAGTATGTAAGATTAATCTTTGAGTGATATCGATTGTAAGTTTGGGCCAAGGAGATCGCATCACACTTGCTTACCAGGTGTGTACATAACCTGCACACACACTATGAATCGGCAAAAGCCGAAACGCCGAAATGCCGAAATGCCAAAAAGCCAAAAGTTTGGCTATGATAGTCTTGTGAGTGCGTGAACACTCGTAAGGGAGAGACTGATAGGTTTCTTGAGACCCACGGGTGATTCTATGGACCTGGGTTGTGATTTGGCCATATAGGTCGGAATGGGCTAAATGGGCCCGATGGGCTGTTGGGCCCACAATAGGCAAAAACTGAATATTGATGTTATGTGATAGGAATTTGTATATGAGCATGAATATGATTGTGACTGGGCCTAACGGGCCATATAAATGTGATTTGGGCCTAATGGGCCATATACAAGTGATTTGGGCCTAATGTGCCATATGAATATAATTGGGCTTAATGGGTCAGATACATGTATGTGAATTTGTTTGGACTTTGTAAGGGGTTTTGGGCCTAGTATATGACAACTACATAAGACTTAATTAAATTTTGTGACCGTGGACAACTCAAAGGGTTAAGGGTGGCAACGGGGATATGCATGTCTAGGATTGGATCTAGGGAGAGCTTGGTACTTAAGCGGTCTTAATGACCCACCTCCTCTTCTCTAGAATCCTACCTCGTGTATAGTATTTGTTCATCTTAGCTCGCAGGACTTGTTAACGGGCCAAGGTAGGTGAAAACCATAATTAAGGGAAAGTTACAGAAATGCCCCTAAGGGTGAAAATGACCAAAATACCCCTATGTGTTAAATGTAAGTTTATAGATGTGATATGCATACATATGATGTTCTGCTTAGGTTGCATATGGGGTGGGAACTATGGAACGGAGGAAGTATATGAGGATCGCATGATTGCCTGACAATCGTGGATCCACTGACGGCTTTTAAAGCCCAATATGTAAATGAGGGTAGTTTCGCAACCGGGCTACCATTGGTTTGTGGGCTGGGTGGGTCGATATTCATATCCCCACATGGTGTGACGGGGGACAGAGCTGGTGTGTAGCAGATAGATAATTTGGATGGGATTGCATTGCATTTTTGATGATTTTTCTTGAGTGCTTGTTTCCATCGAGGGTTGTACATAATGAGTTTGCGAAAACTCACCCCCTCTTTTATTTTATTTTCAGGTGATACCCAATAGAAGGTTAGATGTTAGGAGGGACTCTAGGTGGCTTGCTAGCAAGATAATTCAGACTTGTTTTTTTTTAAGCATTTAAGTTTTATTTTTTTTAAGTATGCCCAGACCAGATTGTAATAAGGTTTTCACTATGTTATTATTACTTGAATTATTATTATTATTTTCATTGTATCTACGAGAAGTTGAACATGGATTTCTTAAGTTATAGTATGTTTTCTACGCTTTCGCAACTAAAATTTCTAAGTGCTATATTTTCATCAAATCTTATGTTTGAACAAGTTTTTAGTTAAGATTCTGTCTTATTTTAAGGAAGGTTTTCAATGAAAACACGATTTTCGCTAAAACACTTCAATGTGAGAAGCCAGATCAGGCCGTAACGTTCGGGCCAGGTTTGGGGTGTTACATTTAGTGGTATAAGAGGCTAGGTTGCAAAACTCAGCCTGTGAATTGGGCTTTTTTACTTAGTTTCTTTTTGTGTTTAAAATTTTTTTTGATCGAATCACAATGTTTTGAAAAAAGGGAAGTTTTGCTGAGCGGCACACTGAGTCTCCGACGTTGAACCAAGTAAGTACTTTTATTCTAAAGTTTGTTTAAATTGTTAAACAGTAGATAGTTAGAGGGCTACTTTAGATGATTTTGTTGGAATGGAACCAAAGCCCGTAGGAACTTGAAACTGTAGAGGATTTTCAAAAATAATCTTCTCTTTAATTACTTCCATAAAACATCGGGTTAATTATTAAAACTAACGAAGACTTCATAAAAATTTCTAATCCAAATAATACGTGAATCGACGATGAGTGCTAAAAGATGTGTAAGAGGCAGTGGCCGAGGCTGCAGAAGTGTTAGGGCTGAATCATCGACATCGTGCCATATGCCCGATGTTGGAGTAGAAGAGGCTCCGACCTCACCTGTGGCTGGGAATGGACCGTCTGATCGGGCTGCGGGAGAAGATGCATTATCGCAGGCAATGTTGAGAATTTTGGAAAGGGTCGCTAGGCCCAATAAAGGCAGCAAAAATCAGGGGTCCATTCTGGAGCGACTTTGTTCGAACGGGGCTGAGATCATTAAGGGCGTGGCTGGCGTGGCTCCTAATGTGGCGGAATATTGGTTGGAGGCCACTGAAAGGATAATGGAGGACCTGGACTGCTCACCTGAGCTAAAGTTGAAAGGAGACATGTCACTACTTAGGGAAGAAGCCTACCAGTGGTGGCTGACGGTGAAAGAGGGCACCCTACTAGAGCGGCTCACTTGGGAGTTTTTCAAGGCTGCATTCCAAGGGAAGTATGTGGGTGCAAGCTATGTGGATGCTAGAAGGAAGAAGTTCCTGAATTTGACTCAAGGGAACAAATTGGTGGCGGAGTATGAGGCAAAGTTTCTACGCCTTAGTAGGTATGCAAGAGTAATGGTGGCAACGGAGTATGAGCATTGTGTGAGGTTTGAGGATAGACTTAAAGATAGCCTTAGGGTATTGATAGCTCCACAAAGGAAGCGAGTTTTCTCAAAATTGGTGGAGAAAGCAAAAATAGCGGAGGAGGTTAAGCGCACTGAGCACTTAAATCGGGAGAAAGAAAAGGGTAAGGATAAAAGGGAGGCTGAGTCTCCTGGTGTTGATTAGAGGCCTAGGGCTAGGGCTAGAGTTATTGGGCCAGTTAGAGCAGGGCCCCCTACTATTAATCCAGGGGTCCCACCTTATGCTGATTATGGAAGAAGCCATAGAGACGAGTGTTGGAAGAGGACGGGGGCTTGTTTTGTTTGTGGTTCTATGGAGCATAGGATCAAGGATTGCCCTCGAACACTAGGTCGAGAGCCAGCAGTAGGTCAAGGTGGTGCTCAGCCACCAAGGGGTGGACAGCTACTTCCGAGAGGCCATGATTAGGCCAGGGGTGGAAACGGTTTAGTTCGTGGAGCACCAGGCAGAGGTACTAGTCATGCTAAGTAAGGCAGCCAGTTTTGAACTATACAGCACGCCGTAAAGAGGATGAAGAAGCTCCAGAAGTGAATACTGGTACGTATTTTATCCATGGTGTGTGATCTATCTATTTTGAAATTAGAAATAGAGTGCGCAGCAAAAGCGTAGTGGTGTAACCTAGGCGGTGCGACTATTAGGTAGTTGGAAATTTCGAGGACGAATTTTTTTTTAGGGGGATAAAGCTGTAATGCCTCAAAAATCCTGAAACCCAAAAATCCTGAAATTTCTTTGTTTTCGATTTTGATGAAAATTATGTTTTATGTTCCTAGCCATGTGATAATTATAGTAGGTCTTAATTAAGGTTTGAGGTCGAACCTAAAAATAAATGAAATTATAGTTTAATTATTAAAAGAATCAGGGTTGGCAAGTAGTTGGGCTTTTAAATAAAAATAGGGGAAAAATAGCATCAACAAGCCTTTTGGAGGAGTGGCTAAGTGATGCCACTTAAAAAGTAAAGAGGTGGCGTTAGTAGCTAGCAAGGAGATCCAAGGTTCGAATCCTAGCTTAGTATTTTTAGAAGTTTAATTTTGGCCTTCTAGAAGAATGGTAGTGGCGTCAAAGAGGACTCCAAGGGAAATGTTCAGGAGAGAAAATTAAGGAAAAGATTAAGGGGTTATCAGAGAGAAAAACAAGGAGATGAAAAGGGAGAAGTGATGGAGCCGAATTGGGAATTGGGCATGGAAAATTTAGCTATAAGGGCTATCAATAGGGGCCGAACACATGGTTGCCAGGCTACTGCCGAAATTCTTCTTCACCTTGTTGCCAGAAACCCCTTTCTCCAAAAGCTGAAAACCCTTTTCTTTTCAAGATCCAAAAAGCCGAAAACCCTTTTGTTTTCTTTCTTTTCTTCCTGCCAATTTCTATTCTTCTCTACACAATTTTCTTTGTTTTACTTAGCCGATTTCTTCTTCTACTCTTCTTCTTTAATTTGTACCAAATAAACCTTATTCACCATACTAAATTTGAAAAGCCGAATCTCTCAAGGGCTAAATACTCTTCGACCGAATCTAGTGGAATTAGTGTCAGATCTCGATTTTGGATTCCAGTCGATTTTCTTTTCAGATCTGAGAAATACACGTGTTTAGTGATCAAAGTAAAAGTTAGTAAAGGCTTAGCGTTCAGGTAAGGTTAAGGTGAGATTCCGGCTTTTGGTAAGGTATTCGATAAGTATGGAAGATTAATCTTTGAGTGATATCGATTGTAGGTTTGGGCTAAGGAGATTGCATCACGCTTTCTTACCAGGTGTGTACATACACTGCACACACACTATGAATCGACAAAAGCCAAAATGCTGAAATGCCAAAATGCCAAAAAGCCGAAAGTTTGGCTACGGTAGTCTTCCAAGTGCGCGAACACTCGTAAGGGAGAGACCTATAGGTTTCATGAGACCCATGGGTGATTCCGTGGACTTGGGTTGTGATTTGGCCATATAGGTCGGAATGGGTTAAATGGGCCCGATGGGCTGTTGGGCCCACAATAAGCAAAAACTGAATATTGATGCTATGTGATAGGAATTTGTATGTGAGCATGAATATGAATGTAACTGGGCCTAACAGCCATATAAATGTGTCTGGGCCTAATGGGCCATATAAATGTGATTTGGGCCTAATGGGCCATATGAATATAATTGGGCTTAATGGGCCAGATACAGGTATGTGAATTTGTTTGGACTTTGTAAGGGGTTTTGGGCCTAGTATATGAAAACTACGTATAACTTAATTGAATTTTGTGATCGTGGACAACTCAAAGGGTTAAGGTGTGGCAACGGGTATATGCATGTCTAGGATTGGATCTAGGGAGAGCTTAGTACTTAAGCGGTCTTAATGACCCACCTCCTCTTCTCTGGAATCCTACCTGGTGTATAGTATTCGTTCATCTTAGCTTGTAAGACTTGTTAACGGGCCAAGGTAGGTGAAAACCATAATTAAGGGAAAATTATCGAAATACCCCTAAGGGCAAAAATGACCAAAATACCCCTATGTGTTAAATGTAAGTTTATAGATGTGACATGCATACATATGATGTTCTGCTTAGGTTGCATATGGGGTGGGAACTATGGAGCGGAGGAAGTATATGAGGATCGCATGATTACCTGACAATCGTGGATCCATCGACGACTTTTAAAGCCCAATATGTAAATGAGGGTAGTTCCGCAACTGGGCTACCATTGGTTTGTGGGCTGGGTGGGTCGATATTCATATCCCCACATGGTGTGACAGGGGACGGAGCTGGTGTGTAGCGGATGGATAATTTGGATGGGATTGCATTGCATTTTTGATGATTTTTCTTGAGTGCTTGTTTCCATCGAGGGTTGTACATAATGAGTTTGCGAAAACTCACCCCCTCTTTTATTTTATTTTCAGGTGATGCCCAGTAGAAGGTTCGATGTCGAGAGAGACTCTGGGTGGCCGGCTAGCAAGATAATTCGGACTTGTTTTTTTTTTAAGCATTTAAGTTTTATTTCTTTTTAAGTATGCTCAGACCAGATTGTAATAAGGTTTTCATTATGTTATTATTACTTGAATTATTATTAATTTCATTGTATCTACGAGAAGTTGAACATGGATTTCTTAAGTTATAGTATGTTTTCTACACTTCTGCAACTAAAATTTCTAAGTGCTTTATTTTCATCAAATCTTATGTTTGAACAAGTTTTTAGTTAAGATTCTCTCTTATTTTAAGGAAGGTTTTCAATGAAAATACGATTTTCGCTAAAACACTTCAATGTGACACGCCGGATCAGGTCGTAACTTCCGGGCTGGGTTTGGGGTGTTACAGACTGTGGACAAGTCATAAGGTCTAGGATTGGATCTAGGGAGTGCTTGGTACTTAAGCGGTCTTATTGACCCACCTCTTCTTCTCTGGATTCCTACCTGGTGCATAGTATCTGTTCGCTTTAGCCAACGAGGACTTGTTAACGGGCCAAGGTAAGTAATAACCCATAATAAAGAGAAAATATCGAAAGTGTTGATTGTAAGATTTATGGATGTTACATGTATACCTGTTGCATTCATATGATATTCTGTTTAGGTTGCATATGGGTTGGGAATTATGGAACGGAGGAAGTATATGAGGATCGCATGGTTGCTTGATGACCGTGGATCCACCGATGGCTTTTTAAGCCCAATATATGATTAGCGGCTTTGCTGCAACATTAGGTAGTACCACAAACGGGCTACCATTGAAGTGTATCAGATGGGTGGGTTGATATATATATCCGCACATGGTGTGTATCGGGGGATGGAGATGGTGTGCAGCGGTTGGATGGGTGGGATCCGTGCATATTTGATTACCTTACATCTGTTCTGATATTGAATTGGGCTCAGGCCCAAAAAGACTTGCTATTGCATGCTTTTCTATTTGCCGAGGGTTGTACACACTGAGTTTTCGAAAACTCACCCCCTCTTTTATTTTTCTCAAGCGATCCATAGTAGGTGGTTCGACGTTGGAGGGACTCCGAGGTGGCTAGCTAGCAAGATGGCTTGGACTGGTTTTCTTAAGCCTATAATTTCTAGTATTTTAAGTTATTTCAGTCCGGATTGTAATAAAGCCTTTCCTCTGGTTATTATTTCAAATTAGGATTATTATTATTTTCATGCTTTATAGTTATTAGAAGTAGAACAAGGTTTCCCTAATCCATAACTATTTTTAAATACTACGTTTCTGTAACTCAATTTTTAAATGACAAGTTTTCATAGATCATCTGTTTTAAATAAAGCTTCCACAATTGAAAAGAGATTTTACAAAGTAACTATTATCATACAAGAAGGAATAGTTTTCTTTAAATACACCTCGCTTTGAAAGCAACAAATACAAACTGAATGTTACTTAATTTCCTCCTTTGAAGGGTTTCCAATGAAAACAAGGTTTTTGATAAAACACTTCAATGGGACACGCCAGATTCGGCCATAACGTCCGGTCCAGGTTTAGGGTGTTACACTTATTTACAGTTACACATACACCAATTTAATGGTACGAAACATAATATACTTAGGCAACCAAAATAGTCACAATTATGACCAACACATGCTAATACAATAGTAACATCTACTATACTCACAACATTTATTATGCCCTAAATCAATCATGCAAACTTTACATTCATTAAGCCTCAATTTACTACTTTCAAGACTCCTAATTGTGTACAAATTTATCATCTCATTAATGGATCACATTTCCCAACACTTCACACTCATGCTATGAATCACATTCCGTCATTCACCAAGCATACCATGACCATATCACCAAAGACATTGGCACATATATTAATATACTTAGGCTTACAACCATGTTAGCCAAACTAAGCCAATTTACATGGCAAATATCAAATCAAGCCTTTGACAAATTACAAGCCAATACATTGGCTAAAATGATAATGACACATATAACAAAATGAACAAGTCCCTATACATGCCATACTTTCAAAATACTAAGATCATTAATACCCAAAATGAAAGTTTGATAGTGTGATTCAAATCTTCGACGACCTCCGATCCAAGTTAGCTTGGCGACACTATAAAACATAGAAAATAAATAGAGTAAACTATATAGCTTAATAAGCTCGTATGCAAGAAATAAGCAACCTTACCATGCATATTACATTCAAATAATATCACATAATTAAATGTAAATTTACCATAGTCTCATGATCATAATTCATTCCATCACTAAAGTTACCTCATTTTCATCATTTCAAGCATTTAATAAACATGAGCTTTACGTACATACCTGAACCATCTCGAAATGAACTTACACATATTCTCATCTTTGACATACCCGTGAACCACTCAGAATAATAATGTCAAATACTCGTGAAATTTTGCACACTAAGTGCCACATATGTAGCCGAAGGTACCCAAGTCTCATATCACATAGTTGCTTGCTCTCGAGCTAGCAACAGGCCTGCTCACATAAGTTGTCAGTCAAGACATAGCTATGCAGTGCTGCTCACACAAGCTGTCAAGTATCGCAACTTATGCCATATACTCAGCCACAGATAGGACGTACAAGACCAGCACCCGGATCACATAATCACATAACACATAACACATAATGACCCTAGTGACATGTCACTTGTATCCTAATCTATTCCTAAGGTTCAACCGGACTTCTCACTTGCCGAATCACCGTCGAACTCGTTCTTAGATTTATACTCATTCACATAGTCAAACATACAATTCATGCAATATTAAAGCATTTAAGTACACTTATTCTAAAGCTTATTTTTAACATACGAACTTACCTCGGTACAAAATGGCTAATAGTTTGATTTAGTTCACAACCTTGTTCTTTCCTCGATCTAGGTTAGAACCTCGTCTTTCTTGATCTATAATACCACATTTAACTCATTCAATCATCACATTATTCAATTTAATCCAAAAAACACCTTATGGAGAAAATTACATTTTTGCCTCTAACCTTTCAAATTTGTACATTTTTTAGTCCTTAGGCTTGTAAAATGGTTTTTATTCAATTTCATCACACCCAAGCCTAGCCGAACCTATTCCTTGCTCATAACAGCCCACATTTTTCATTTATTCACATTTTTACACACATTTTACAACTTTTACAAATAGGTCCCTATTTGACATTTTCATCAAAAATCACTTGGTAAATGTTGATTATCTAACTCCCAACATGCATTTTCTACCATTAGACATCAAAATACACAAATATTCAACATGGGTAAAATTTTAGACTTCATATTTCTTTCAAATCAGTCCTTGAAATAGCTAGATTAGGTTGAGACAACTTCAAAAATATAAAAATCATGAAAAACAGGGCAAGAACGGACTTACAATCGAGCTTGGAAGTGGCCAGAACCTTAGCTATGGACTCCTTGAAATTTTCAGCTATAGGGGACTAATTTGAGAAGATGAACACTTTTATTTTAGTTGTTTTGTCTTTATTTACCAAATGACTAAAATGCCCTTCGCTTAAAACTTTGAAATTTTATCTAACCATGTTGATTTTTGTCCACACAGATATAATGGTCTAATTACCATTTAAGGACCTCTAATTTAAGGATTCATAGCAATTAGACACTTTTAACATAGGGAACTCAAGTTTTGCACCTATTGTAATTTAGTCATTTTAGTTAAATTGGACACACTATCACTAAAATTTCTTAACGAAATTTTCACACAATCATTAATCATACTATAGACCTTAAAGTAATAATAAAATTAACATTTCTAAGTAATAATAAAATTAACATTTCTACTTCAGATTTGTGGTCCCAAAACCACTGTTCCTATTTGACCCAAAAACGGGCTGTTACATATAAACTGTCAATTCTTATTCAGGGAACATACTCTCGAGCTACATGTCAGGATGCTCAAATGAGCTATGTAATCATGTAATAGGACACTTATTCGAGCTAATCAGGAAACTTATAAGAGTTTTTACTCAGGAAGCTCATAGAGCTTTTCAGATATCTCCGAGGAGATAATATCGGAGAGCTTCAGATAAGGTAACAGAGAGTTCAAGCGAGCTTAATAGGACGCTCATGAAGAGCTGCGTTTGTGTCTGCATTATATATAGGATCACAACCGATCGCATATCAGGACGCTCACAAAGAGTTGTGGTAATGTGCAACAAATGCAAAATTATTACCAATCAGGATACTCGCCAGAACTATATATCAGGATGCTCGAGAGGCCTATACCGGGATTACTCATCTAAAATAAATCCCTTCTACAACATATGCAGAATCACATTCATGTACGGGAAATCACATGTATCCATCGATTTTCATTATTCAAATGAAACTTAACATTTTAATGAGATTTTCTATCATGTGATTATTCATATATTTATAACATTCATATAGTCACATAAACACTTATTTCATTCAAAATAAATATATCATTCAATTCAAACATGTTAATATACATAAATAAGTTACACGAACCTACCTCGATAATAGTTTGTATAAGAAAATCTACTAATTCGAAACTCTCTTTTTCTCGATCTAGCTTTGAATTTTTGTTATTCGGATCTAATAAATGAATTTAATTACCAATTCCTCACATTTCATATTCTATTGAACTCAATTTACATTCTAGGCAAAATTACCATTTTACCCCTAAACTTTTCATAAATTCCATTTTCATCCATAGCCTCGAAAAATGAAAATTTTGCAATCTACTCCTTATTCCAAGCCTAACCAAAATTTCAATATATAATTTACAGCACATGTATTATATAAAATTCATAATGTTTCTTCAATTTTCACAACTTTACAATTTAGTCCCTAAATCGCAATTTCATCAAAATTCACTTTGTAAAAGTTGTTTATCTATCAACAACCTTTCATTTTCTACCATAAATTTCAAATTTTCAGCATATTCATCCATGGAAAAAATTCTATACTTTGATAACTCTTCAAATTGATCCCCAATTTAGATAGATTAGGTTATCCCGATATCAAAAATATAAAAATTACTAAAAACGGGACAAGAATACTTACCCAATGAAGCTTGATTAGTTTCTTCTCTCTCTTAGGGTTTCCATGAAGATGATAATAATATGATGATATTTCTTATTTATTAATTTATCATCTTTTAATTATTTTAGTTTCCAATTTAATCCTTAACCTTTTCTAATTTTTCCATAGATGATCAACAAAAATATCTACAAACTTTTCTTCAATGATCTAATTACCATATAAGGACCTCAATTTTTGAATTCCATAGCTATTTTATCCTTCTAGCTGCTAGAATCCAACTTTAACATTTTATGTAATTTGGTCCTATCTGTAATTAAGCACAAAATCGATAAAATTTTCTTATTAGAATTTTCTTATGACATTCCTATCAAAATACTAACCATGGAAAAATATAAAAATAGATTTTCTTTTCGAGGATTTGTGGTCCCGAAACCACTGTTCTTATTTCACTCGAAATAGGTTGCTCACAACATATTCGAATGTTATTGATTTATAATATGTGTTGTATTGTGTTGTATTGAATGGTATCAAAATCACTGATTGTTACTTGTATGAATGATGTCCCATGCTCATGCATAGTTTGACATCAATTTGATAGTGGCTATGTAATGATATGAAATTCCTATGATGGTTATGTTTTCTTCTATTAATGTTAATATGTTTCATTGTATTTAATGTTTTTGTCTGTTTAAATAATTATTCGTGTAACACCCCAAACCCAGCCCAGAGGTTACGGTCTAATCCAGCGTGTCACATTGAAGTGTTTTAGCGAAAATCGTGTTTTCATTGAAAACCTTCCTTAAAATAAGAGAGAATCTTAACTAAAAACTTGCTCAAACATAAGATTTGATGAAAATAAAGCACTTAGAAATTTTAGTTGCCGAAGCGTAAAAAACATATTATGACTTAAGAAATTCATTTTCAACTTCTCATAGATACAATGAAAATAATAATAATAATTCAAGTAATAATAACATAATGAAAACCTTATTACAACCTGGTCTGAGCATACTTAAAAAGAAATAAAACTTAAATGCTTAAAAAAAAACAAGTCTGAATTATCTTGCTAGCAAGCCACCCAGAGTCCCTCCTAACATCGAACCTAAGCAACCTAAGCAAAACATCATATGTATGCATATCACATCCATAAACTTACATTTAACACATAGGGGTATTTTGATCATTTTCGCCCTTAAGGGCATTTCAGTAATTTTCTCTTAATTATGGTTTTCACCTACCTTGGCCCGTTAACAAGCCCCGCGAGCTAAGATGAACGAATACTATGCACCAGGTAGGATTCCAGAGAAGAGGAGGTGGGTCATTAAGACCGCTTAAGTACCAATCTCTCCCTAGATCCAGTCCTAGACATGCATATACCCGTTGCCACACCTTAGCCCTTTGAGCTGGCCACGGTCGCAAAATATTAATTAAGTCTTATGTAGTTATCATATACTAGGCCCAAAACCCCTTACAATGCCCAAACAAATTCACATACCTGTATCTGGCCTATTAAGCCCAATCATATTCATATGGCCCATTAGGCCCAAATCACCTGTATATGGCCCATTAGGCCCAATCACATTTATATGGCCTGTTAGGCCCAGTCACATTCATATTCATTCTCACATACAAATTTCTATCACATAGCATCAATATTCAGTTTTTGCCTATCATGGGCCCAACAGCCCATCGGGCCCATTTAGCCCATTTCGGTCCGTATGGCCAAATCACAACCCAAGTCCACAAAATCGCCCATGGGTCTCAGGCAACCTGTCGGACTCTCCCTTACGAGTATTCGCGCACTCACAAGACTACCGTAGCCAAACTATCGACTTTTTAGCATTTTAGCTTTTCGGCATTTCGGCTTTTGCTGATCTACTTGTGTGTGCAGTGTATGTACACACCTGGTAAGCAAGAGTGATGCGATCTCCTTAGCCTAAACCTACAATCGATATCACTCAAAGATTAATCTTACATACTTATCGAATACTTTACCAAAAGCCGAAATCTCACCTTAACCTTACCTGAACGCCAAGCCTTTACTAACTTTTACTTTGATCACTAAACGCGCATATTTCTCAAATCTAAAGAGCAAATCAGCAGGAATCCAAAATCGAGATCTGACACTAATTCCACTACATTCGGTCAAAGAGTACTCAGCCCTTGAGAGATTCGGCTTTTCGACTTTTTAAATTTAGTATGGTGAATAAGGTTTATTTGGTACAGATTAAAGAAGAAGAGTAGAAGAAGAAATCGGCTAAGTGAAACAAAGAAAATTGTGTAGAGAAGAATAGAAATCGGCAAGAAGAAAAGAAAGAAAACAAAAGGGTTTTCAACTTTTTGGATCTTGAAAACAAAAGGGTTTTCAGCTTTTGAAGAAAGGGGTTTCTAGCAACAAGGTGAAGAAGAATTTCGGCAGTAGCCTGGCAACCCTGTATTCGACCCCTATTTATAGCCCTTATAGCTGAATTTTCCATGCCCAATTCCCAATTTGGCTCCATCACTTCTCCCTTCTCATCTCCTTGTTTTTCTCTCTGATAACCCCTTGATCTTTTCCTTAATTTTCTCTCCTGAACACTTCCCTTGGAGTCCCCTTTCACGCCATTACCATCCTTCTAGAAGGCCAAAATTAAACTTCTAAAAATATTAAGCTAGGATTTAAACCTTGGATCTCCTTGCTAGCTACTAATGCCACCTCCCTGCTCTCTAAGTGGTGTCACTTAGCCACTCCTCCACAAGGCTTTTTTATGCTATTTTTCCCCTATTTTTATTTAAAAGCCTAACTACTTGCCAACCCTGATTCTTTTAATAATTAAACTATAATTTCATTTATTCCTAGGTTCGAACTCAAACCATAATTAAGACCTACTATAATTATCACATGGCTAGGAACATAAAATACAATTTTTATCAAAACTGAAAACAAAGAAATTTTAGGATTTCGGGATTTTTGGGTTTTGGGTTTTTTGGGGCGTTACAATTCGACTCACATTGAGCTTTTCATAAGCTCACCCCCCAATAGTGTTTAACTTTTTAGGTAAACCTCAAAATTAGAACCGAACTCGGCATTCGAAGAATCAACTTGGACCTTAGATTATTATTATTTTTAATTAAGTATTATTAAGTCTTTATTAGTTTTGGCTTGTAATTTTTAATTTTTTCTGGTTTGTGGCTTGATAACTTTTCGTTTGGGATTTTTGCATGCATGGATTACTCAAGCATAATAACTGGATAATGCATGATATTGGACTTAAGTAAAATTTGACATTGTTTCCTACTTTCCGCTGCATTGCAAAGGAACCATTTTTGAAAAACAAATCGATAAGGCAACTAATTTTCCAAAATGACTTGAAAAACAGTTTTTCCGTTGCATTAGTTTAACTTCGAGTTTTTTTTTTAAGAAAAGCGACAAGCAAACGGTTTTTCTAAAACAACACTGTCAATAATAAAATGAATCCTAAGCATACACAACCTAATGAATGAATGCTTTTAAGCTAACTCAAAGTACAACTACGGTTTTCTCTAAAATGAGTTTATTAAAGTCTTAAAAAGTAATGTAAGTTAGCTTAGCCATTTCAGTGGCTAATGTAGCCTTTTCAATCTAGCGGTAACGTCTAGGTCAGGTTTCAGAGGTTTCAAAATGTCATACAAACGTGCAATATGGTTGTTGGATTAGCGATAGGATGACTATAACTGTAACATCCCAATTTAGACCCTATTTGAAATGGTGGTTTCGAAACCACGAATCTAAGTCAAAAAAATATTTTAATATTATTTTCTATGTTTATCATGTGTGAATTAATATCTATGAAATTTTCGTGCTTTAATTTTGTTGTTTGAGTGCTCAATTTAATAAAAGGGCTTAATCGCGTAAAATAAAAAGTTAATAGCTAAATATGAAAGTGCTTAATTGAACTTTTCTTATTAATATGAACCACTTATAATGTAATTAGGCCATTGGAGTTAGTGATGGACGATTGTGGCCTTAAAATATATGTTTTAGTTATTAAATATCAAAGGTTAAAATGGTGAATTATGAAATAAAATATGTTATAATAAAACATAAAATAAAACAACCATGCATTTTATCCATATTTTTGATCGAAAGTTGAGAAAGAAAGAAAAGAAATAAGGTTAGGGCATTCGGCCTTGTCCAAGCTTGATTCAAGGTAAGTTTTTGCTCGGTTTTTGATAATTTTTAAGTTTTGGAGATCGTTGCTAGGTTATCTATCAAGCCCATGTTTCAATTTTTGAATTTGATGATGATTTTGTATTTTCCATTGTTGAAAGCTTGTGATTTTTGTTGTTTGATAATAGAAAATAAAAGATATGTGATAGATTAACATGTTTTGTATTTGAATTTTTGATGAATTTGAGTAATTAGGGCTAATTTGTAAAAATAATAAATTGAGGGACTAAAATGTAAAATAAATGAAAATGTGTGGACTTGTATAAGGAAAATTAATATTCAGCCTCAGCATGGTATATTGAAATTTTGCATATTTTGTGTTTTTACAATTTGGACTAAATTGTAAAAAGTGTAAAATGTCAGGGGTAAAAATGGTAATTTGCCCATTTATGTGTTTTTGGACTAAATTGAGTGAAAATATGTTTGAATGAGTTTAATTTGAATATGTTTAGATCAAGTACCAAAGAAATCAGATTTGGATTGGGGGAAAACCAAAGTTGTCGATTAGTTGTCCCGTTCCAATTATCGTTGTCCAAGGTAAGTTTATAAGCAAATAGATGTTGTTTATTTTAAATAAATACGAGATTATTATGCTGAAATGAATTATGTGAAGTATATATGTTGTTAGCCGAATGTGTACATGCTAGGGAGTTATATTTACAAATTCCTTCCGACCGAGGTATGATGTCCGAAATCCCCATGTGAACCTTAGGAATAGCTAGGATACATATGCCATGACATAGGATTCCGATATGTGATGTGTGAGTAAGACCATGGCATCGATATATGTGTACGAGTAAGACCACGTTTAATACGTTGGCATCAATATGTGACTTCGATATATGTGTGCGAGTAAGACCCTGTCTGGGACAGTGGCTTCGATATCTGATTACATGTAAGACCACGTCTGGGCCGTTGGCATTGTACGATATGTGTGATTATCCAAGTATCTTATTCAATTCTGAATGGTTCAACTGGCAATGACAGTTGTGATTGAATGTGTAAAACGAGCTAAAGTGATCAGGTATGTGATAGCTTATTACCTATTTAAAATAAGGTAAGTAAGTTACTTGATATGTGTTGCAAATCATGTATGATGTAAATGAAAAATGTATGTGTATATAGAAAGTGTATTCAGCATTTTGATTATATAATGGGAATATTTATGAAATGATTCATGAATATATATATGAGTTTATGTATATTCGGCCAATGCAAAATTTGTATATGGAAGTATATGTTATATATGAAATTATAATCTTGGAAATAAATATGATTATGATAGCATAAACTAATTTGGTTAAGTTTAGTTGATATTAACATTGAATTAATTATTTGCTTATTACTTACGAAGCTATGATAGCTTATTGTGTGTGATTATGTTTGCCTCTGTTTTATAGATTTTAGAGTCTAGTTATGAGCTCGGGGATCGTCAGCAAAGTCTATCATACTATTGGCTGTTTTTGGTACATTATAAGTTTAAAATTGATAATATGGCATGTATAAGCTAGGTTATGTTTAGTTAAGTTTGAAGTTGTGCATATATTAAGCCATGCGAAAATGGCTAATATGCTATGAGAGTATATGAAACTTTTGCCAAGTTTATGTGTTTTATGTATTGAAAATGGTTGGTGATTTTGGATGTGGTTTGACTGAATTGGCACGGTATATATGTGACAACCCTAATTTGACTCTAGTCGGGAAGTGGTCTCGGGACTACAAAACCGAGTCATAAAAATATTTAGCCGTCATATTTTATGTTTATTATATGTGAATATAAATGTGTGAAAGTTTTAAGTTTCGATTTAGTTGATTGCATGTGAATTTAGTTAATAGGACTTATGTGTGACACTTTTGAAATGTGATAGGTAAATCTATAAGGATCTATTTAAGCATATATTGGAAACAATGGTTTTGCATGTCAAATAAACCTTTTTATACTTAGTGGCCGGCCATGATGATTGTTGTTGGGTAAAATGTGTTTAATTAAATATTAAAATAAGGAATTTCATTGTTTGAAATAAAATAATAATTAGTAAAATAAGGTAAAAAAAAAAAAAAGAAGTAAAGGAATGCTCATCTTTCTTCTTCATTGCCGAAAATTTGAGAAAGAAAAGCTTGAAAAAGAAACAAGGCATTCGGCCATAGCTACTTCCATTTAAAGGTATGCTTTGTGATATATTTTTAATTGATGATGAGATTAAGTTGATAAGAGTATGGTTTAGTTAGCCCATAGTTAAGATTTATGAATTCTTGAGTATATATATAACCTTTTGACAAGTAGATAAATTTGGTTAATTGATGAATTTTGAAGGATGTTTGATATGTTAAGGTAGCCTAGTTGAATAAGTTGATTTCATTGTTGGAAGTGCATTATGGAAAGGAATCGGCTATTAAGTTGTGTTATAAGGCCGAATATGGTTTTGGATATTTGGGTAATGTATGTGTTTTTAATTGATGGAATGAAGAGGATGCCTTAATTGTGTTAAGAAAAAAATTGTATGTTAAAATAAGGTTTGCTAAGCTAGCTATTAAGGTGAAATACAAATGTTAGTAATTGATTTCTAGTGTATATATATGTGTATTAGCCGAATCTTGAACTTGAATAAGGGTTCGAACACCATGTATTGTATTGAGATTGTTGGAATGAATTTATAGATAATTATTTGATGAATTCGATTGATAGTATACATGCTTAAATAAAATGTATACAATGAATGTTTGAAAGAGTGATTTGGTATTAAACTGCTTGGGGACAGCAGCAGTAAGGTGATTTTGGAAAATCACCATAATTTGTAGCAGTTGAATTAGAAGCTGGATAAATTATGTCATTAAAAATTGAAGAGTCTAGTTTCTTACAAAAGAAACTACAAAAACAAAAGAGTTACCGATCTTGAGATATTTGAAGTAATGTGGGGCTGAGTCAAAATGACTACTAGATTCCCTGTTCTGTTTTTATAAAATCAGTATAAACTGTACAAAAATGGCCATAAGATAAAATTTATATGGTTAAACTCCTTGATGAGTCTAGTTTCAAATGAAATAAGTGAGAACATGTTTTGAATTCTGTACAATGAGAAATTTGAATTGAAGTGAAGAGTGGTCAGTTTAGTCAAGCAGTGAAACAAGGTGAACTTTAAGAAAAATCTGGTATTGTTGGGCTAAACTAAAAATTATAAAAATTTTATGGATAATATATAAATGAGTCTTCTGTCAAGAAAAATTTACGGCAATTGATTTGGAGTTTCGTAACTCCAATTATAAATACTTTACTGACTGTTGCTCAAGAAGTTAGCTTATAGGGAAAATGTAATTATATTGTAAACATCAAAGAAAATTTGTTAATGAATTAATTATCAATTTTTATAAAGCTTACTATAATCTATATGTGTGAAAGCCAAATATATATGTATTACATGTTGAAAGTAATACTTTAATAGTCGATTAATGACTAGTTTAAATTTGTTGAATTTAAAGCTCAAGAGCATAGGGGGGGCAATTTCAGATAAGGGGAAAGAGAAAGTAGCCGAGTAGCCACTTCGCAACCGTTCAAGTATATCTGAGGTAAGTCTTCGAGTAATGGAACTTAGTCTATGAGTTGATAAATCTTGATCATATTTAAGCATAACAATTAGTCTATGACATAATGGTTCTACTTGATTTATGTAGTGAGATAAATAGCTTGTACGTATGATTTGTAATTGAATAGTTATTGAAATTGTGTTAAATGGCAAATCGAAATCGTGCCCTCATATGGGTCTATTGAGCCAAAAGTGGAATGGTTATTAAGCTTGTTGTGCTTGTGTTTTAGTAATGCGAATGAAATACCGATGTGTTAAGATGATAAGACATATGCATGATAAATTGAAACTATATCCGGGCTAAGACCCGCAGACCTTGCGTGAGTGTTATATCCGGGTCAATTCCCGAAGGCATACGTGCTGGTCGTTATATTCCGGTTAAGTCCCAAAGGCATACGTGCTAGTTGTTATATCCGGGCTAAGTCCCGAAGGCATTCGTGCTAGTTGCTATATCCGGGCTAAATCCCGAAGACATTCGTGCTGATTCAGAAATTGGTGATACGGCTGTAATAATTCCAAATAAGTAAGTTCAAAATTCTAAGATGATAAGGTATGTTTTATATATATATACATTGTAAAGGTTGATTTGGTTTTAAATGTATTCGTTAAATTGAATAGTGAACTCCGGGTCGGACCTTAGGGTTTTATGAAATATTTAGCTTATTCGAGGTAATGCGATATTGTTGACTTAAATGAAATTTAGTCGGTATGACTCGTGTGTGTGAATATAATGATTGAAGTTCGAGGTAACATGACCATGGAGTTTTATGTTTATGTATTTAATTATCTTATTAATGTTATGTTTTAGTTGTAAATGATTTCATTACTTAAACTTACTAAGCATCGAAATGCTTACTCTGTCGTTTAAATTCTCTGTTTTATAGATCTCGCTCGTTAGCTATCGATCTCGGGGATTTCAAATACGAAGTCATCTACACTATCTAAGCCCATTTGGTACCTTGTAGTTGAACTTTAAAAGTGGCATGTATAGGACTGACTTTTGATGTTAAATACGTATCTTTTGTTGATGTGTATATATATATAGCCATGCGAAAATGGCTTGTTATGTTATTATATAAGTTCCACCTAGTTAGTATGTACGTGTAGTTGATATATATAATCAATGTTTTAAATAATTCGATCGAATTGAACTTATGAAGGAATCGAGATAATTATTAACTTAAGATGACTCCTTGTCTGTTATATGAATGGAATTGGGTTCTATTGGTATTCAAATGGAATTATCTGCTTGTTTGGTAATACTTCTTAAATCCTTTCGGCAACGGATACGGGATTAGGAGTGTTACAATTTATTGGTATCAGAGCTACAGTTTAGTCGATTCTCGGACTGACGTAGCATGTGTGAGTCTAGCTATCCATGCCATTAAGTGTTAATACGATCGTGTGATGATTTCTGACATTTTAAAATGTGTGTTTTTGTTAGTAATGGATCCCGATCCCAATCGAAAGCAGATGGTGATGATGTGGAGAGTGTGTAGCTCGCTCCGCGCGACGGATTTGGCGCGCCGATGGACTCTCAACCTGTTGCGAGCAATCAAAATGACGAGGCTAGACAAGCCTTTTGTAATGTGATGAATGATTGGTTTAACCAATACATTCGAACTAATACGGCTGTTCCACAACCCCCCTCCCGACTAATACATCCATCGCACCACGCAGTACCTCCGATGTGAACCCGACTGATGAGGTTAAACAAGCCCCCAGCTGACGTAATCCGAAAGCACGGGACTACCGAATTTAAAGCTACGATAGCAATGATGATGCCGAAAAAGCTGAATTTTGGTTGACAACACTATCCGGGTACTTGATGAACTATCTTGCACACCCGAGGAATGCCTAAAGTGTACTATCTCTTTGCTACGTGATTCTGCCTACTATTGGTGGAATACGTTGATTTCTGTTGTGCCCAGTGAGCGAGTAACTTGGGAGTTTTTCCAAACCGAGTTTCAGAAAAAGTATATCAGCCAGAGATTCATTGATCAAAAACGAAAAGAATTTCTTGAACTTAAACAAGGTTCCATGATGGTTACTGATTATGAACGAAAGTTTGTGAGGCTTAGCCGGTACGCTCGAGAATGCGTTTCTTCAGAAGCTGTAATGTGTAAACGTTTTGAAGATGGTTTGAATGAAGATATAAAGTTGTATGTTGGCATTCTAGAGATGAGAGAGTTCGTAGTACTTGTCGAGCGAGCTTGCAAAGCCGAAGAGCTCGGTAAGGAGAAAAGAAAAGCTAAAATGGGAGCCAAAGGGTTTCGTAAGAGATCTTGGGGAAAGCCCTTTCAACAGTCATCAAAAAAATTTAGAGATGATTCTGGTCGATCCAAAGACACTTCGGGTTTTTCCAGACGAGACCGCGATCGACCCCCTGTGAGTACAAGAGTCACTTCGGTTGCTAGTGTGGGAAATGATCGTCGGGACAGGACAGAGTGTCAGTATTGTGGTAAATGGCATTCGGGGAGTTGTAGATTCCATGACCGCTCCTGCTATAAGTGTGGATCACCGACCACTTTATCAAGGACTCGCCCGAGACCATGCGAGCGGAATGTAAAGCGAGTGGGAAACCGGGTGCTACTACTGCTTGAGGTAGACCATCTAGAAATGCGGGGAATGTTAGCGGCGGTCAGAGAGGATCTAGAGATGCTACAACCAGATTTGAGGCTCGTGCTCCAGCTAGAGCTTATGCTATACGCGCACGCGCGGATGCTTTCTTCGCGGACATTATTACGGTACTTTTACTCTCTTTGATACTCGATGTGATTACTTTGATAGACCCGGTTCTACTCATTCATATGTATGTGAGACTTTAGCATCCAAAGAAGACTCTACCGTTGAGTCTCATCGAGTTCGTAATCCGAGTGTCAAATCCCTTGGGTCATTATGTATTTGTTAATAAGGTGTGTAAGAAATGTCCCCTAAAAATCCGAGGTTCCTATTTTCCGGCCGATTTGACGCTTTTACCAGATGAATTTGATGTTATCCTCGGTATGGATTGGTTGACCGTCCATGATGCAGTTGTGAATTGCAAAAGAAAGACTATTGATTTGAGATGCGCAAACAACGAGATAATCTGAGTTGAGTCTACTGATATGAGCGGGTTGCCAGCAGTTATATCTTCGATGCTGGCCCAAAAATTTGTTAAAAAGGGGTGTGAGGCATATCTTGCGTACGTACTTGATAGTAAGGAACCAGAAAAGAAGCTTGAATTGGTGCCAGTGGTTTGTGAGTATTCCGATGTTTTTCCTGAGGAGTTACCAGGATTACCACCCATTCGGGAAGTTGAATTCGGCATCGAACTAGTACCTGGTACCACACCAATTTCAATGGCTCCGTATCGTATGGCACCAACGGAATTGAAAGAATTGAAAACTCAGTTGAAAGAGTTGACGGATAAAGGTTTTGCTCGACCGAGTTTTTCACCTTGGGGTGCACCAGTTTTATTCGTGAAAAAGAAAGACGGAACCTTGAGAATGTGCATCGACTATCGTCAATTGAATAAAGTGACCATAAAGAATAAATATCCGTTACCACGTATTGATGATTTGTTTGATCAGCTGAAAGGAGCCTCAGTGTTTTCAAAGATAGATTTGAGATCGGGTTATTATCAATTGCGAGTTCGAGACTCAGATATACCCAAAACTGCTTTCAGAACAAGATACGGTCACTACGAGTTCTTAGTGATGCCGTTTGGGCTTACAAATGCCCCTGCGGTATTTATGGATTTGATGAATCGAATTTTCAGACAATATTTGGACCAGTTTGTGGTTGTGTTTATAGATGACATCTTGATTTATTCACATGATGAAATCGAACATGCTGAGCACCTGAGATTAGTGTTGTAGATTTTACGGGATAAACAGTTGTATGCTAAGTTCAGTAAATGTGAGTTCTGGTTAAGAGAAGTTAGCTTTTTGGGACACGTGGTATCTGCATCGGGTATTAGAGTTGATCCGAGCAAAATTTCAGCTATACTTGATTGGAAGCCCCCAAGGAACATTATTAAAGTCCGGAGCTTTTTGGGACTTGCAGGTTACTACAGACGCTTTGTAAAAGGTTTCTCGATGATAGCCACACCAATGATGAGATTGCTTCAGAAAGATGTTAAGTTCGATTGGTCAGAGAAATGTCAGAAAAGTTTTGATCAATTGAAAACTTATTTAACTGAAGCCCTAGTATTAGTACAACCTGTAGCCGGTAAAGAATTTGTCATTTATAGTGATGCATCCTTACTTGGGCTGGGTTGTGTATTGATGCAAGAAGGTCGAGTGGTAGCTTATGCATCCAGACAATTGAAGCCGCATGAGAAAAACTATCCGACTCATGATCTCGAGCTAGCTGCCATTGTTTTTGCTTTAAAAATATGGTGTCATTACTTGTTTGGTGAGAAGTGCCATATATATTCGGATCACAAAAGTCTCAAATATTTGATGACTCAAAGAGATTTGAATCTGCGACAACGACGTTGGCTTGAGTTGTTAAAAGATTATGAGCTTGTCATTGATTATCACCCGGGTAAGGCTAATGTGGTTGCGGATGCTTTAAGTCGTAAATCACTGTTTGCTTTACGAACAATGAATGTACACCTGTCTGTTTTATCTGATAATGTGTTAGTAGCAGAATTAAGGGCCAAACCATTGTTGATTCATCAAATTTGTAAAGCTCAGAAAGTCGATGATGAATTGGTGGCAAAACGGGCTGAATGTGTTTCGAATATGGAATCTGAATTTCAAATAGATGATGACGATTGTTTGAGGTTCAGAAGTCGATTATGCGTTCCAAGAAATTCAGAACTTATTTCGATGATTCTGAACGAAGCTCACTGTAGCCGAATGTCAATGCACCCGGGGAGTACGAAAATGTACAACGATCTGAAACGTCAGTTTTGGTGACGTAATATGAAAAGAGACATTTCTGAGTTTGTTTCGAAGTGCTTGATATGTCAACAAGTAAAAGCGGAACACCAAGTACCCTCAGGATTACTTCAGCCGATCATGATACCAGAATGGAAGTGGGATCAAGTCACGATGGATTTTGTATCGGGGTTGCCATTGTCATCAAGCAAGAAAGATGCGATCTGGGTTGTTGTTGATAGACTGACGAAGTCGGCTCATTTTATTCCTGTACGCACGAATTATTCCCTTGATAAGCTAGCTGAAACGTATGTATTTCAGATTGTAAGGTTACATGGAGTACCTATTTCTATTGTATCAGATAGAGATCCGAGATTCACATCGCGATTTTGGAAGAAATTACAAGAAGCTTTGGGTACAAGCTGCATTTTAGCACCGCTTTTCATCCTCAAACTGATGGCCAATCTGAGCGGATAATTCAGATACTCGAAGATATTTGAGATGTTGCATTCTTGAGTTTAGTGGTTCGTGGGAACGGTATTTACCTTTGATTGAATTTGCTTATAACAATAGTTTTCAATCTAGCATTAAGATGGCACCTTACGAAGCTTTGTATGGTCGTAAATGCCGTACACCGTTGTTTTGGACTGAGCTCAGTGAAAGAAAAATTTTCGGAGTTGATTTGATTAAAGATGCGGAACAAAAAGTAAAAATAATCCGTGAAAGTCTGAAGGCAGCTTCGGATCGTCAGAAGTCGTACGCGGATTTGAAACGAAAAGACATTGAGTATCAGGTGGGAGACAAAGTGTTTCTTAAGGTTTCACCTTGGAAAAAAATACTCAGATTTGGCCGTAAAGGCAAGTTGAGTCCGAGGTTCATCGGGCCGTATGAAGTATCTGAACGAATTGGACCAGTCGCATACAGATTGATATTACCCCCTGAATTGGAAAAGATTCACAACGTTTTTCATGTCTCGATGCTTCGACGGTATAGATCCGATCCGTCGCACATAATAAATCCAACAGAGGTTGAAATTCAGTCCGATTTGAGTTATGAAGAAGAACCGATTCGTATCCTAGCTCGCGAAGTAAAAGAGTTACGAAACAAAAAGGTTCCGTTAGTAAAGGTATTATGGCTCAAACACGGGATCGAAGAAGCTACTTGGGAAACCGAAAACACTATGAAAGAGCGATACCCAAATTTATTCACTGGTAAGATTTTCGGGGACGAAAATTTCTTTTTGTGGGGGAGAGTTGTGACAACCCTACTTTGACCCTAGTCGGGAAGTGGTCTCGAGACTACAAAACCGAGTCATAAAAATATTTAGCCGTCATATTTTATGTTTATTATATGTGAATATAAATGTGTGAAAGTTTTAAGTTTCGATTTAGTCGATTGCATGTGAATTTAGTTAATAGGACTTATGTGTGACACTTTTGAAATGTGATAGGTAAATCCATAAGGATCTATTTAAGCATATATTGGAAACAATGGTTTTGCATGTCAAATAAACCTTTTTATACCTAGTGGCCGCCATGATGATGATTGTTGTTGGGTAAAATGTGTTTAATTAAATATTAAAATAAGGAATTTCATTGTTTGAAATAAAATAATAATTAGTAAAATAAGGTAAAAAAAAAAAAAAGAAAGAAGTAAAGGAATGCTCATCTTTCTTCTTCATTGCCAAAAAATTTGAGAAAGAAAAGCTTGAAAAAGAAACAAGGCATTCGGCCATAGCTACTTCCATTTAAAGGTATGCTTTGTGATATATTTTTAATTGATGATGAGATTAAGTTGATAAGAGTATGGTTTAGTTAGCCCATAGTTAAGATTTATGAATTCTTGAGTATATATATAACCTTTTGACAAGTAGATAAATTTGGTTAATTGATGAATTTTGAAGGATGTTTGATATGTTAAGGTAGCCTAGTTGAATAAGTTGATTTCATTGTTGGAAGTGCATTATGGAAAGGAATCGGCTATTAAGTTGTGTTATAAGGCCGAATATGGTTTTGGATATTTGGGTAATGTATGTGTTTTTAATTGATGGAATGAAGAGGATGCCTTAATTTTGTTAAGAAAAAAATTGTATGTTAAAATAAGGTTTGCTAAGCTAGCTATTAAGGTGAAATACAAATGTTAGTAATTGATTTCTAGTGTATATATATGTGTATTAGCCGAATCTTGAACTTGAATAAGGGTTCGAACACCATGTATTGTATTGAGATTGTTGGAATGAATTTATAGATAATTATTTGATGAATTCGATTGATAGTATACATGCTTAAATAAAATGTATACAATGAATGTTTGAAAGAGTGATTTGGTATTAAACTGCTTGGGGACAGCAGCAGTAAGGTGATTTTGAAAATCACCATAATTTGTAGCAGTTGAATTAGAAGCTGGATGAATTATGTCATTAAAGATTGAAGAGTCTAGTTTCTTACAAAAGAAACTACAAAACAAAAGAGTTACCGATCTTGAGATATCTGAAGTAATGTGGGGCTGAGTCAAAATGACTACTTGATTCCCTGTTCTGTTTTTATAAAATCAGTATAAATTGGACAAAAATGGCCCTAAGATAAAACTTATATGCTTAAACTCCTTGATGAGTCTAGTTTCAAATGAAATAAGTGAGAACATGTTTTGAATTCTGTACAATGAGAAATTTGAATTGAAGTGAAGAGTGGTCAGTTTAGTCAAGCAGTGAAACAAGGTGAACTTTAAGAAAAATATGGTATTGTTGGGCTAAACTAAAAATTATAAAAATTTTATGGATAATAGATAAATGAGTCTTCTGTCAAGAAAAATTTACGGCAATCAATTTGGAGTTTCGTAACTCCAATTATAAATACTTTATCTTCACTGTTGCTCAAGAAGTTAGCTTATAGGAAAATGTAATTATATTGTAAACATTAAAGAAAATTTGTTAATGAATTAATTATCAATTTTTATAAAGCTTACTATAATCTATATGTGTGAAAGCCGAATCTATATGTATTACATGTTGAAAGTAAGATTTTAATAGTCGATTAATGACTAGTTTAAATTTGTTTAATTTAAAGCTCAAGAGCATAGGGGGCAATTTCAGATAAGGGGAAAGAGAAAGTAGCCGAGTAGCCACTTCGCAACCGTTCAAGTATATCCGAGGTAAGTCTTCGAGTAATGGAACTTAGTCTATCAGTTGATAAATCTTGATCATATTTAAGCATAACAATTAGTCTATGACATAATGGTTCTACTTGATTTATGTAGTGAGATAAATAGCTTGTACTTATGATTTGTAATTGAATAGTTATTGAAATTGTGTTAAATGGCAAATCAAATCGTGCCTCATATGGGTCTATTGAGTAGAAAGTGGAATGGTTATTAAGCTTGTTGTGCTTGTGTTCTAGTAATGCGAATGAAATACCGATGTGTTAAGATGATAAGACATATGCATGATAAATTGAGACTATATCCGGGCTAAGACCCGTAGACCTTGCATGAGTGTTATATCCGGGTCAATTCCCGAAGGCATACGTGCTGGTCGTTATATCCGGGTTAAGTCCCGAAGGCATACGTGCTAGTTGTTATATCCGGGCTAAGTCCCGAAGGCATTCGTGCTAGTTGCTATATCCGGGCTAAATCTCGAAGGCATTCGTACTGATTCGGAAATTGGTGATACGGCTGTAATAATTCCAAATAAGTAAGTTCGAAATTCTAAGATGATAAGGTATGTTTTATATATATATACATTGTAAAGGTTGATTTAGTTTTAAATGTATTCGTTAAATTGAATAGTGAACTCCGGGTCGGACCTTAGGGTTTTTGAAATATTTAGCTTATTCGAGGTACAATATTGTTGACTTAAATGAAATTTAGTCAGGTATGACTCTGTGTGTGTGAATATAATGATTGAAGTGCGAGGTAACATGACCATGGAGTTTTATGTTTATGTATTTAATTATCTTATTAATGTTATGTTTTAGTTGTAAATGATTTCATTACTTAAACTTACTAAGCATCGAAATGCTTACTCTGTCGTTTAAATTCTCTGTTTTATAGATCTCGCTCGTTAGCTATCGATCTCGGGGATTTCAAAGACGAAGTCATCCACACTATCTAAGCCCATTTGGTACCTTTTAGTTGAACTTTAAAAGTGGCATGTATAGGACTGACTTTTGATGTTAAATACGTATCTTTTGTTGATGTGTATATATATATAGCCATGCGAAAATGGCTTGTTATGTTATTATATAAGTTCCACCTAGTTAGTATGTATGTGTAGTTGATATATATAATCAATGTTTTAAATAATTCGATCGAATTGAACTTATGAAGGAATCAAGATAATTATTGACTTAAGATGACTCTTTGTCTGTTGTATGAATGGAATTGGGTTCTATTGGTATTCAAATGGAATTATCTACTTGTTTGGTAATACTTCTTAAATCCTTCCGGCGACGGATACGGGATTAGGAGTGTTACAATATACATAAGTATGGTTGGTTGATTTGGCTATGGTTCATACTAAGATAAAATATAAAATGTGAACTTGGTTGTTATGTTTGGTTAAGGTATTATATGTGATTTGGCATTAAAGGTTATTTGGTTATATCCGAACATGGTAAGAGTTTATTTTGATATGTTTATTATATGGTAAGTAAGTTTTGTGTTTCGGATATATATCTATATTTGGTTAATGAGTTATTGTTGAAAAGTATAATTTTTATTATGAATTGGTTTGGAAATTGTTTATAATGTACCTGTGAATTCGGTTATATGTGTTGAAAATATATGTGATGTTTACAATCAATTTTGTGATTTCACAATGATGGTTTAAGGGGTAAAATATTGAGTATAAATTATATGTGAAATGGCTACATAGAGTCATTTGTTAATTAACTATTAATGAAAGTGCACAAGAAAATTTTTGGCTAGTCGAATAGATAAGAAAAGAATTGGTCTTGTATATGATATTTTGGTATGATGTATAACATGTGAAATCGACATGTTTTGTTTAGGCCTTAAAATTTATAAATTTGGTTATTAAGTTATATTGAAATGGTATGAATCATTTGTATGTGTAATAATGACTGAATAGATGATGTTTGATTAGTTAAGAGTTTATTTTGATTTGTTAATTATGTTCATGAATGGTCCATATTAATATAGTAATATGCACATGAATTTGCAATATAAAAGAAGTATATTTGGCCATGTTGTAATGCTAGCAATTTTTTTTATAAATGAATATTATATCATGATATAAGGTGATATGGCATAATATACGAATGTCTATTGATTTATGTTTTCAAAGCCAATTCCGCATACATTATTATTAAATAAATTTTGTTATATGTTATGTTTTGTTATTAGCACATGTATATCATTGAAATATTCAATGTTTAAATTTTTATGAGGTATTCGGTTTCTTTAATGATAATAATATATGAATTTTGCATGTATTTAAAAGTATATTATATATGGGTTGAGATTTTATTTATAATTGTATCCTGATTTAAATTATGTGTTTAATGTTTAAACAGATGTATGTTTCAATTATGCGTATATAATATATGTGTTTATGTGAATATTCAAAATTTTGTGTCTTGACCGGTAATACTTTGTAACTCCAATCCGGTGATGGATATGGGTTAGGGGTGTTACAATAACACCCCAGATCTGGCGGGTGAAAAGTTTAGGCGTATAGCAGTAAATAGTCATCTAGTGTAGTGTTGTAACACCCCAAACTCAGCCAAGACGTTATGGCCGGATCCAGCATGTCACATTGAAGTGGTTTATCGAAAACCTTGTTTTCATTGAAAACCCTTCTTTAAAATAAAAACCTTGAGTAAAATCCCAGCTTGTACTTATTGCTTTCAAAGCGAGGTGTATTTAAAAAAAAAAACTATTCCTTCTTGTATGAAAATAATTAGCTTGTAAAATCTCTTTTTAGTTGCGGAAGCTTTATTTAAAACAGATGATCTATGAAAACTTGTCATTTAAAAATTGAGTTACGGATGTTTATGTTAGAATGAAACTGAAGCCCGTACGATCTTGAAACTGTAAAGGATTTTCAAAAACAATCTTCTCTTTAAATACTTTCATAAAACATCGGTTTAATTATTGAAACTCACTAAAACTTCATAAAATTTTTAATTCAGAAGAGACGTGAATCGGTGATGAGTGCTAGGAGAGGTGTAAGAGGCCGTGGCCGAGGTCGCGGAAGTGTTAGGGCTGAATCATCGGCATCGGGCCATATGCCAATATTGGAATAGAAGAGGCTCTGGCCTCACTTGTTGCTGGAAATGGACCATATGATCGGGCCACAGGGGAATATGCATTGTCGCAGCAATGCTGAGAATTTTGAAAAGGTTCATAGGGCCTAACAATGGCACGGGAAATCGAGGGTCCATTTTGGAGCGACTTCATTCAAATAGGGCTGAGATCTTCAAGGGCGTGTCTGATGTGGCCCCTAACGTGGCGGAATACTGGTTGGAAGCCACTGAAAGGATAATGGAGGATTTGGACTGTTCACCTAAACAAAAGCTGAAAGGGGCAGTGTCACTGCTTAGGGAAGAAGCTTACCAGTGGTGGCTAACAGTGAAAGACGGCACCAAACCTGAGCAGGTCACTTGGGACTTCTTCAAAACTGTGTTCCAAGGGAAGTATGTAGGTACGAGTTATGTGGAAGCTAGAAGAAATGAGTTCCTGAACTTGACCCAGGGAAACAAATTTGTTGCAGAGTATGAGGCGAAATTTCTACGCCTTAGTAGGTATGCAAGAGTTATGGTGGCAATAGACTATGAACGTTGCGTTAGGTTTGAGGATGGACTTAGAGATAGCCTCAGAGTATTGATAGCTTCAGAAAGGGAGTGAGGTTTCTTGGAGTTGGTAGAGAAAGCAAAGATAGCGGAGGAGGTAAAGCACACTGAGCGCTTAAATTAGGAAAAAGAAAGGGGTAAGGATAAAAGGGAGGCTGAGGCTCCTAGTGTCAACCAGAGGCCTAGGGCTAGGGCCAGAGTTATTGGGCCAGTTAGAGTAGGGCCCCCTGCTGTTAATCCAGGGGTGCCACTTTGTGCTGATTGTGGAAAAGGTCATGTAGGCGAGTGTTGGAAGAGGACGGAAGCTTGTCTAGCTTGTGGATCTATGGAGCATAGTATCAAGAATTACCCTAGAATGATAGGCCAGGTGCCAGTCATGCGCTGAGGTGAGGTACAGCCACCGAGGGCTGGTCAGTAACTGCCGAGAGGCCGTGATCAGGCTAGGGGTGAAAACGGTTTGGGTCGTGGAGCACCGGCCAGAGGTGCTGGTCCTACTGAGGTGAGGCAGCCAGCTTTGGTCTATGCAGCATGCCACAGAGAGGACGAAGACATTCCAGATGTGAATCATGGTACGTACTTATCCATAGCGTGCTACTTACCTAAGTTGGAGTTAGAGTGCGCAGCAGAAGTGTGGTGTGGTAGTTTGTGTTAGTAGTTGGGAATTTCGAAGACAAAATTTTTTTTTTGGGGGATAAGATTATAACGCCCCAAAAATCTCGAAATCCTAAACTTTCTTTGTTTTTAGTTTTGATAAAAATTTGTGCTTAACATTCTTAGCCAAGTGTTAATTATAGTAAGCCTTAGTTAAGGTTTGAGTATGAACCTAGGGGGTAAAGGAAATTAGGGGTTACTTATTAAAAGAACCTTGATGGCAAGTAGGTGGGCTTTTGAATAAATGAAGGAAGAACTGGACACAATGAAGCCTTGTGGTAGAGTGGCAAGTGGCGTCACATGCAGGGCAAGGAGGTAAGGGGTTTGAATCCCTTCTTGCTCAAAAAGGGGATTTATTTTTGCCTAAAAGATGGGCAGAGGTGGCGTTGGATTTAAACTCTGTAGGGAGTGATAAGAGGAGAAAATTGAGGAAAGGATCAAGGGGTTATCAGGGAGAAAAACGAGGAGATGAGGAGTGAGGAAGAGGTGGTGCCGAATTGGGAATTTGGGCTTGGGAAATTCAGCTATAGAGGCTATATATAGGTGCCGAATGGGAGGTTGCCAGGCTAATGCCAAATTCTCTTTCACCTTGTTGCCAGAAACCCTTTTTCTTAAAAGTCGAAAACCCTAGTTTTCTTTCTTTTCCTTGTGTTGATTTCTCATCCTTCCTCCACGCAATTTTCTTTGATTCAATTTTGGTTTATCCGACTTCTTTTTCCCTCTTCCCTTAGTGCCAAATAATATTTTGATGCCATACAAAAGTCAAGGGCCAAACACCTCTTTGGCCGAATAAGGTGAGAGACTTTGGTAAGTGTTCTTGATCTTAGATTGGCTGAATGGTCATAGTTAAGGAAAGGGGAACTTGGGTTGGATACAGGTCACCTGTTATTCTAGTTTTAATAATTAAGATTGGTGCAGATCTAGGAGTTGATCGTGGTTAGCGATTAAAGAAGAGGCTGTTATAACTTGTCGCGTAACGTAAGGTTAAGGTGAGACTTCGATTTTTGGGTAAAGTAATCGATAGGTTTATGTAATTAAGCATTGATTGATATTGGTTGTAGGTTCATGGAAAAGGGGATCGCAGCACGCTTTATTACTAGGTGTGTACATACACTGCACACACAAGTAGATCGACAAAAGCTGAAATGCCGAAAAGCTGAAAGTTTGGATATGGTAGTCTTGTGAGTGTGCGAACACTCGTAAGGGGGAAACCGATAGGTTGTTTGAGGCCCCATGAGGGATTCCATGGACTTGGGCTATGAATTGGCCAACTGGGCCAGCATGGGCTAAATAGGCCCGATGGGCTGTTGGGCCCATAATAGGCAAAAATTGATAATTGATGCTATTTGATGGAAAATTGTATGTGAGCATGACTGTAAATGTGATTTGGCCTAATGGCCACAGTAATGTGATTTGGGCCTAATAGGCCACATAAATGTGATTGGGCCTAATGGTCCATATGAAAGAGATTGGGCCTAGTGGGCCATATACAGGTATGTGGATTTGTCTGGGCTTTGTAAAAGGTTTTAGGCTAGTATATGATGACTGCATAAAACTTAATTAATTTATTGAGACCGTGGACAAGTCATAGGGTTAAGGTGTGGTAACGGGTATATGCATGTCTAGGATTGGATCTAGGGAGAGCTTGGTACTTAAGTGGTCTTAATGACTCACCTCCTCTTCTTTGGAATCCTACCCGAGGCATAGTATTTGTTCATCTTAGCTCACGGGACATGTTAACAGGCCAAGGTACGTAAAAACCCGTAATAAAAGAAAATTATCGAAATGCCCCTAAGGCAAAAATGACTAAAATACCCTTATGTGTGGAATGTAAGATTTATGGATGTTACATGTATACCTGCTACATTCATATGTATTCATATGATATCCTGTTTAGGTTGCGTATGGGTTGGGAATTATGGAACGGAGGGAGTATATAAGAGTCGCATGGTTGTTTGACAACCGTGGATCCACCGACGGCTTTTAAGCCTAATATGTGATTGGCAGCTTGCTGCAACGAAGGTAGTTCCATAACCAGGCTACCATTGATGTGTATCGGTTGGGTGGGTCAATACTTATATCCCCACAGGATGCGTATCGGGGGACAGAACAGAAGTGTACCGGTTGGATTATTGGGGTGGGTTGCACTGCATTGCATTCCATGTATGTTGTATGGTGATTGATTAATGCTTGTTACTTGTCGAGGGTTGTATACACTGACTTTTTGTAAACTCACCCCCTCTTTTATTTTTCTCAAGTGATGCTCAGTAGGAGGTTCGATGTTTGGAGGGACTTCAAGGTGGCTAGCTAGCAAGACAACTTGGACTTGTTTTTCTTTTAAAACTTATAAGTTTCTTAAGTGATTTCCAATTTGGATTGTAATAAGGCCTTCCCTTTTGATTATTTAGATAATTATTGTTATGCGTTGTAATAATAAGAAGTTGAACACAGTTTTCTAAATCATAATATGTTTTTCTACGTTTCCGCAACTAAAATTTTAAATTATAAGTTTTCTTAAATCAAATATTTTAAACAAAGCTTTCGCAACTGAAAAGAGATTTTACAAAGGAATTGAGGTTTTCATCTTAAGGAAGGGTTTTCAATGAAAACAAGGTTTTCGCTAAAACACTTCAATGTGACACGCTGGGTTCAGCCAAAACATCCGGGCCAAGTTTAGGGTGTTACATTTAGTGGTATCAGAGCCCGATTGTAAAACTCGGGCTGTGAAGTGGGCCGTATTACTTGGTTTCTTTTGTGTTTAAAAAAATTATTTTAAATTACAATGTTCTGGAAAAAAGAAAGAAGCCTTGCTAAGCAGCACACCGAGTCTCTGACGTCGAACCAAGTGAGTTCTTTTGTTCTTAAGCCTGTTTAAATTGTTATACTGTAGATAGTTAGAGGGCTACTTTAGATGATTATGTTAGAATGAAACTGAAGCCCGTAAGATCTTGAAACTGTAGAGGATTTTCGAAAACAATCTTCTCTTTAAATACTTTCATAAAACATCAGTTTAATTACTGAAACTCACTAAAACTTCATAAAATTTTTAATTCAGAAGATACGCGAATCGATGATGAGTGCTAGGAGAGGTGCAAGAGGCCGTGGCCGAGGCCGCGGAAGTGTTTGGGCCATATGCCCAATATTAGAGTAGAAGAGGCTCCGGCCTCACCCGTGACTGGGAATGGACCGAATGATCGGGCCGCAGGGGAAGATGCATTGTCACTGGCAATGCTGAGAATTTTAGAAAGGGTGCAGGGCCCAACAATGGTACTAGAAATCGGGGGTCTATTCCGGAGCGACTTCGTTCAAATGGGGCTGATATCCTCAAGGGTGTATCTAGTGTGGCCCCTAACATGGCGGAATTCTGGTTGGAAGCCACTAAAAGGATAATGGAGGATTTGGACTGTTCACCTGAACAAAAGCTGAAAGGGGCAGTGTCACTGCTTAGGGAAGAAGCTTACCAGTGGTGGCTAATAGTGAAAGAGGGCACCCAACTTGAGCAGGTCACTTAGGACTTCTTCAAAACTGCGTTCTAAGGGAAGTATGTAGGTGCAAGTTATGTGGACGCTAGAAGAAAGGAGTTGCTGAACTTGACCCAGGCAAACAAATTTGTGGCAGAGTGTGAGGCAGAATTTCTACGCCTTAGTAGGTATGCAAGAGTTATGGTGGTAACAGACTATGAGCGTTGCGTTAGGTTTGAGAATGGACTTAGAGATAGCCTCAAAGTATTGATAGCTCCACAAAGGGAGCGAGTTTTCTTGGAGTTGGTAGAGAAAGCAAAGATAGCGGAGGAGGTAAATCGTACTGAGCGCCTAAATCGGGAAAAAGAAAGGGGTAAGGATAAAAAGGAGGCTGAGACTCCTGGTGTCGATCAGAGGCCTAGGCATAGGGCCAGAGTTATTGGGCCAGTTAGAGTAGGGCCCCCTGCTGTTAATCCAGGGGTGCCACTTTGTGCTGATTGTGGAAAAGGTCATGTAGGCGTGTGTTGGAACAGGACGGGAACTTGTTTAGCTTGTGCATCTATAGAGCATAGGATCAAGAATTGCCCTAGAATGATAGGTCAGGTGCCAGTCGTGGGCAGAGGTGAGGTACAGCCACTGAGGGGTGGTTAGCAACCGCCGAAAGGTCGTGATCAGGCCAAGGGTGAAAACGGTTTGGGTCGTGGAGCACCGGCCAGAGGTGCTGGTCATGCTGAGGCGAGGCAGCCAACTTTGGTCTATGCAGCACGCTGCAGAGAGGATGAAGACTCTCCAGATGTGAATCATGGTACGTACTTACCCGTAGCGTGCTACTTACCTAAGTTGGAATTAGAGTGCGTAGTGGAAGTGTGGTGTGCTAGTCTGTGTTAGTAGTTGGGAATTTCGAGGACGAAATTTCTTTTTTGGGGGGTAGAATTGTAACGCCCCAAAAATCCCAAAATCTCAAACTTTTTTTGTTTTTGGTTTTGAAAAATATTTGTGCTTAACATTCCTAGCAAAGTGTTAATTATAGTAGGCCTTAGTAAAGGTTTGAGTTCGAACCTAAGGGGTAACGAAAATTAGGGGTTACTTATTAAAAGAACCCTGATGGCAAGTAGGTGGGCTTTTAAATAAATGAACGAAGAACTGGACACAAAGAAGCGTTGTGGTAGAGTGGCAAGTGGCTCACATGTAGGGCAAAGAGGTAAGGGGTTCGAATACCTCCTTGCTCAAAAGGGGGATTTATTTCTGCTTGAAAGATGGACAGAGGTGGCGTTGGATTTAAACTCTGTAGGGAGTGATAAGAGGAGAAATTTGAGGAAAGGATCAAGGGGTTATTAAGGAGAAAAACAAGGAGATAAAGGGTGAGGAAGAGGTGGTGCCGAATTAGGAATTTGGGCTTGGGAAATTCGGCTATAGAGTCTATATATAGGTGCCGAATGGGAGGTTGCCAGGCTAATACCAAATTCTCCTTCACCTTGTTGCCAGAAACCCTTTTTCCTAAAAGCCGAAAACCCTAGTTTTCTTTCTTTTCCTTGTGCTGATTTCTCATCCTTCGTCTACTCAATTTTCTTTGATTCAATTTTGGTTTAGCTGGCTTCTTCTTTCCTCTTCCTTTGGTGCCTAATAATCTTTTGATGCCATACAAAACTCAAGGGACGAACACCTCTTTGGCTGAATAAGGTGAGAGACTTTGGTAAGTGTTCTTGACCTTAGATTGGCCGAATGGTCATATTTAAGGAAAGCGTAACTTGTGTTAGATACAAGTCACCTGTTTTTCTGGTTTTAATAATTAAGATTGGTGTAGATCTAGGAGTTGATCGTGGTTAGTGATTAAAGAAGAGGCTGTTATAACTTGTCGCGCAAGGTAAGGTAAAGGTGAGACTTCGACTTTTGGGTAAAGTAATCGATAGGTTTATGTAATTAACCATTGAGTGATATCGGTTGTAGGTTCGTGGAAAGGGGGATCGCAACACGCTTTATTGCTAGGTGTGTACATACACTGCACACACAAGTAGATCAGCAAAAGCTAAAATGCTGAAAAGCTGAAAGTTTGGCTACGGTAGTTTTGCGAGTGCGCGAACACTTGTAAGGGGGAAATCGATAGGTTGTCTGAGGCCCCATGGGCCGATTCCATGGACTTGGGTTGTGAATTGGCCAATCGGGCCAGCATGGGTTAAATGGGCCAAATGGGCTGTTTGGCCTATAATAGGCAAAAATTGCTAATTGATGCTATGTGATGGAAAAATGTATGTAAGCATGACTGTAAATGTGATTTGGCCTAATGGCCATGGGAATGTGATTTGGGCTTAATGGGCCATATAAATGTGATTGGGCCTAATGGGCCATATGAAAGAGATTGGGCCTAGTGGGCCATATACAGGTATGTGGATTTGTCTGGGCTTTGTAAAAGGTTTTAGGCCTAGTATATGATGACTGCATAAAACGTAATTAATTTATTGAGACCGTGGACAAGTCATAGGGTTAAGGTGTGGTAACGGGTATATGCATGTCTAGGATTGGATCTTGGGAGAGCTTGGTACTTAAGCGGTCTTAATGACTTAGCCCCTCTTCTCTGGAATCCTAACTGGTGTATAGTATTCATTCATCTTAGCTCATGGGATTTGTTAACGGGCCAAGGTACATAAAAACCAGTAATAAAAGAAAATTACCGAAATGCCCCTAAGGGCGAAAATGACTAAAATACCCTTATGTGTGGAGTGTAGGACTTATGAATGTTACATGTATACCTGCTGCATTCATATGCATTCATATGATATCCTGTTTAGGTTGCATATGGGTTGGGAATTATGGAACAGAGGGAGTATGTAACACCTATTTCAATTTTATCGGATGTATGTACATGAATACATTCATAAAACATTCATTTTACCATCTTCCTTTCGTCATGTCAAACGTGAAAGCAACTCTATTATACAAAGCCAAACATATCATTAATCATCATCAAGTTTATAAATGTATATATATATATATCTAAAATAAAATACTTATCAAGTCAGGTCCTAGTGCATAATTATTTATAACAAAATATCAAACGATTTTATGTTACGCTTGTACTTAACCAGACCACTTATAACACTATCTCGAATGAAAACTATGACTAAATACAATAGCTATTTCCAAGAGGTGAAATCACAAATCATACGTACCATTCATTAATAGCATATAACCTTATAACCAAAATGAATTAAACCATAACTAAACATGAACAAGTTTAAACTTAGTAGTTAAGCCATATTCGCATGGCTAAAATTTACATATATAAGTTCAGACAAAATACATATTAACCTATACATGCCGTAATGTTCACTTAAGTTCAACTAAGAAGAGGATACCAAAACGTTGCAGGCTGGTGTGATGACTTTGACGACAGTCCCGAGCACACAAAATGGATTAAAGAAATCTAAATGGGAGACAAGTAAACACACAAAATGAGTATTCAACTCAGTAAGTCATAAGCAAAATAATACAAACCATTAATATAAGATTATAAGAAAAATAATGTAAGACCAACTACTCCTGCCATACCGAACTATGCCATAATTACTTAGATTATCGGTCCAACCACAAGCCAAATCCTACTATCCAATCAAAAATCAAAACAACCAAATGATTTAGATCCATTCTCAAAGTATGAAACAATGATGAACTAGACGAATCCATGCATATACATTTCATGTCTCAAATTCGATATTTCCATAAATAGTTCTATCACTTTATTCTTTTCCTGCACATATTATATTATCAACTGAATTCGCACACATAGTGCTAATCAAATTCGCACACATAGTGCCATACAAAACCACACACATAGTGCCTGGAAATTTCCCTCATGTATCGTCACCCAAATCAGCACACCTAGTGCCATTCAATTCCGCACACTTAGTGCCAAAGTTGACTCATTATAGTATAGCTATTTACTTAATTCAAATAGTATATATGGCCACATTAATAAATATGAATATCACTCCAAAAGAATACCAAATCAAGAAATTCTTTCATGATTCACTAGTATTATTTATGTACAAACTAATCAACTTCACAAATGCTTAAGGACTTACCTGATGTCGGATGAAATGATTCCCAATCGGCTACTCAATATTCTTTGCTTTACCCTTGCTTGATTCTCCTCCATTGGTTTCTTGATCTAAAATAAATACATTTAGTAGTTTAATTACCTTGCTAGATACTTATATATACAATTTAATGATTTCCACTTCATCTTACAACCATCATTGTTCAAAACATTGTAACCTCAACTAATGCTCATCTCATGCTTCAAGGCCGAATGTATAATCACTACCAAAATAACATAGTCTTTGATATATTTGCTTCTAGTGTACAAAATCATGAATCAACTCAACCTTATAAGCCAAAATCACTCATTTAGTCGATTATAGAGAATTAAAGATAGTATCACAAACGTATTTACCTATATGGCCGAATATACAAAATTAAATTTAACAATACCTATGTATTTACTTATATGGCCGAATATACATACTCCAATATAATATCATTTTCATTCCATTTAACACATGATTTAACCCTATAAAAACTTTGGCCGTATACTTCTAATTTCATACATTCACATCTTAATGCCCATTAATCACCCCCATGATCTTAATTCAAATTCGGCAACTCTCATACTAACTATTTTAACCGAATTCTCCACATCATCTAGACTAAAATACATACCTTAAACTTAGTACATTTTCATTATGTCCTTCATAAAATCATTCGGCCCTATCAAAGAACCATTTATCATACAAGGAAAATAACCATAAAAAAAATGACATTTCATCTAGACTCCATATGGCCGAATGTACAAGGTGCTACCCAACTACTTATTCAATAATTTCTCTCCATTCTCCCGTCCCCTTATTTAAATACAACATGAAAACAACCTCAAATTTTAACACTTTGATTCACGGCATAATGCCCAAACCACCATAGAAGTTTCAAATTTCCTTAACATTACCAAGTGTGCATTTAGAAATTAACTTAAGATATAACAAGACTTAATCAAAAATTCAAAACTTACCTCATACTAGCTAAAGAAGGTGCCGAATTGCCTTAGGGTAAATTTCTCTTTTTTTTCTTCCCCTTTGTTTCGGCCTTAGAAGAAGAAGAAGAAGATGAACACCTTTTCTCTCTTCCTAATTCTTCTTTTATTCATCCATTTCATATTAATTCATTTTTATTTAAATTATTTAATCATTTGTCAACATAAAATTATGTTTAATTAGAATTAGTGGAGGAACATCATTACTTGGCTGGCCACTCCATGTATTATGGGTAATTTGACATGCAAACCCATGTTTTCACGCTTTGTAGTTATTATGTCCTTACCCATTTACCTATCATCTTTTCTAAGTTTCTCAACTAAGTCCTTTCAAGAAAATTCACATTCCTAAGACTAAATTAAACATTAAATTTTCATACACACACTATTACACATAAAATATATGAAATTTAAAATTAAACTAAATTTTTTTTGTGACTCAGTTTTGTGGTCCGGAAACCATATTCCGGCTAGGGTCTGATTAAGGCTGTCATAGAGTATATGAGGGTTGCATGGTTGTTTGGCAACCGTGGATCCACCGACAGCTTTTAAGCCTAATATGTGATTGGCAACTTGCTACAACGAAGGTAGTTCCGTAACTAGGCTACCATTGATATGAATCGGTTAGGTGGGTCGATATTTATATCCCCACAGGATGTGTATCGGGGGATGGAGCAGAAGTGTACTGGTTGGATTATTGGGGTTGGTTGCACTGCATTACATTCCATGTATGTTGTATGGTGATTGATGAATGCTTGCTACTTGTCGAGGGTTGTATACACTGACTTTTTGTAAACTCACCCCCTCTTTTATTTTTCTCAAGTGATGCTCAGTAGGAGGTTCGATGTTTGGAGGGACTTCGAGGTGGCTGGCTAGCAAGACAACTTGGACTTGTTTTTCTTTTAAAACTTATAAGTTTCTTAAGTTATTTCCAATTTGGATTGTAATAAGGCCTTCCCTTTTGATTATTTAGATAATTATTGTTATGCGTTGTAATAACAAGAAGTTGAACACAGTTTTCTGAATCATAATATGTTTTTCTACGTTTCTGCAACTAAAATTTTAAATTATAAGTTTTCTTAAATCAAATATTTTAAACAAAGCTTTCGCAACTGAAAAGAGATTTTACAAAGGAATTGAGGTTTTCATCTTAAGGAAGGGTTTTCAATGAAAACAAGGTTTTCACTAAAACATTTCAATGTGACATGCTGGGTTCGGTAAAAAAATTCGAGCTGGGTTTGGGGTGTTACAGAATCAGTTCCTCTTCAAAAGTTAAATCTGGCCTAACCTCAATCTCCTCAGTCGAGACAACATGCGTGGGATCAGAGTGGTAACGCCTCAGCATGTAGACGTGGAACACATCGTGAATCCAGTCCAACTCTGGAGGTAACTCAAGTTGATAGGCAATCGGTCCCACACGCTTTAGTATGCAGTAAGGCCCAATGAACCTAGGGCTTAGCTTGCCTTTCTATCCAAACCTCAGTACCTTCTTCCATGGCGAGACCTTGAGAAATACTAAGTCCCCCATAGAATACTCAATCCCTTTACGATTCAAATCTGCATATGACTTCTGTCTGTCAGATGCCACCTTCAGTCGATCCCGAATCAGTCTAACTTCATCCTCGGTATCAAAAATCAATTTCGAGCCTAAAACTCGCCGCTCGCCCAACTCAGTCCAACACGAAGGAGTACGACACCTACAACCATATATTGCCTCGTAAGGTGCCATCTGTATGCTAGACTTGTAGCTATTGTTATATGCAAACTCTACTAACGTCAAATAGTCCTCCCAACTACCTCGGAAGTTAATCACATAACTTCTTAACTTGTCCTCCAGTACTTGAATCACCTTCTCTGACTGACCATCTGTCTGAGGATGGAACACAGTACCGAAGTCCAACCTTGTACCCAGAGCTTCATGCAGCTTCTTCCAAAATCGAGACGTGAAGCAAGGATCCCTATCGGATATTATAGAAATCAGTATCCCATGCTATCGCACTATCTCAGACACATATAGTTTAGCCAGCTTCTGCAATGAGTAATCAATACGAACAGGTATGAAATGGGCAGACTTGGTCAATCGATCCAAAATGACCCATACTAAATCTTTCTTAGAAGGCATTAGGGGTAGCCCACTAACAAAGTCCATAATTACTCTTTTCCACTTCCAAAGTGGAATTTTAACTGGCTGAACCAATCCTGAAGGCAACTGATGTTCAGCCTTAACCTGCTGGCAAGTAAGGCATTTACTTACAAAGTTGGTAACTTCACGTTTAAGACCTGGCCACCAATATAACTCACGAAGGTCTAAGTACATCTTATTCCCGCCAAGATGCATAGCATAAGGACTACTATGTGCCTCTTGCAGTATAAACTGCCTCAGATCAATATCCTTCAGTACACAGACTCTCCCACAGAAACAAAGTACCCCTTCGCTATTCAGTCCAAAATCTGAAGTTTCCCCACTCTCTATCTGCCAGAATCGAGGACCCAATGACTCATTCTCCAACTGTTTACCCTTAATATATTCAATCCACTGTAAGAGTATGCCCAAAGATTAATCGCGAGATGGTTGTAATAACATACTTGATTTATCATGTTTATTGATATGAAGCGTTGCCATTATTATTTCAGTTTTTTTTCTGTGTACATAAATAAACTATTTTATAATAATGTCATGAGAATAATATGATTATTCTCAAAAGATCCTTAGTCAAGTATTATTGTTGGCTAGGACAACAATAATGCATTAAGACTAACATGTAGTTGATTGATGATAAAGAGTTGTCATTGATATGGAGTGTCAAAATCAATGCATGAATATGTGTGTTAGAGAACAACATATTGGACTGACCTGCTATGAGTATGTTTCTTGGATTATTATGTAATTGTCACAACATTACTCATAGTGATTAATATGTATATGATCCTCACACTTGAGATCATCATTATCCCAACATCGTGAGTTGTATACTTTGATATAGTCAAATGAACATCATAACTGGTTGTTCTATAAAGACTGATGTTGGATATACCACAATCTATGTAGAGGGATATGGTTGATCAATATAGGATAAGTCCCTCCTACATAATGGGAGTAATATCTTAGGCCACTTGATTGAGTGAGACTAGAAATGCATGGCCATGCTCAAATAAGTTGATATGAGATGTCATACTTTTTTGTGTATCATAGTTCACTTAAGGTATCAAGAAACATGGGATGGACTATGCAAGTGTGACTATTCCATGACTTGTGTCCATTCAAAAGATATAGGACTTAAGGATTAATGCATGAAAGGTTAATCACAAAAGGTTATGTCGAACCATGACTTCTCGTAACTTAGGTAGCAATGATGCATTGCTAGATGCCACTCATTATTTGTAACATTAGAATCGTTCTAATATTACTGCTAATGTTACAAGAACCTATAGGGTCACACCCTATGGTTGAAATGAACGGAGTAAAACATAGTTGGTATTATATTCTGATTATTAGATCAATTAAATTAATTATAGAATTAATTTAATTGGGCAATCAAATTGTTGAACATACTATATGTACAAGGATGTTGTACACATAATCAGAACATAATTTCAATAGTATATGAATTTGGTTCGTATATAAGTTTAAATAAATATAGTTTACTAAAATATTTATTATAATTAATGTAACTATAATTTTCGGTTAAATATTATTATATTTATTTTAATGATGACTATTATGTTCAGATTAATTTTAATGAATTAATATTCATTAAAAAGATATACCAATTAAAAGGGTGTTATATATGGTAAGGGTAAAAACCCTAAAGAGAGAATATATAAATAATCCCGAAACTGTGCTAAATGGTCTAGCAGCCGTCAAGCATAAAAATCACTAAAATAGTTTCTGAGATTTTTCTACCATTCATTGTCAACTGGGTGGACTACGTAGAAGGCAACATCGAAAAGGTTGCGGCTTGGTTCGATAGTGGTTCAGGATTCCCGTTGCCTAGGCGTCGTTGTCTATTCAGATTGAAGTTTTGGTAATTTTGAAACTTTTTATCACCCCGATACGTTCCTTACACATGGATCCATGGTTTGGATTGCCAGAATGTTTTTAATTATTTTATTTTTCGCTGCGCCTTGGAGGCACCGGCGTTCCAACAGTGGTATCAGAGCCACTTGTGTGATACGGACTCGGGTTTAAATACTTGGGTGATGCAATTGTATGAGATGCATGTTTTAATTTTATTATGTTTTCCTATTTAAATCATTTAAGCAAAATCTGATAACTGTTCCTTTCGATAAGTGATTAAATGTTAATCATGGTATTATGGCCTATTCGGTTTTATGATATTGCTGTAAACCTTAATAAATCTGTTATGATGTAGCGGTGATTTTACAATTTCCAGTAAGAGTTTACTGGCTAGTGGAACAAAGGGTTGTTCCGATATGAAACCTCAAGGATTAAAATCCTAAAAACACGATTCTGTTGATAAAATTTATCAAATAGTGAGGTTTCATTCGACTAGAGTATGCGGTTCGTACCGCGGGGGCAGATGGTCGCATCCCCGAGGATAGGGATCAGGCGGCTACGGTCGCGGGCCTTCAGCCCGCTCCCTTGGACCACCTCAGATCCCCATCATCTTCCAGTATGTTTTGTAATAAATAAAAATTAATGGGCCATAAAAATGTTGAAAGGATATTTTAATATTTCACTTGACAAAACGTTGAATGATATATGCTATTTTTGAAATGCACGGTGTTTGAAATGCATAGTTATAGCCTGATGACCCATTTGATAAAAGGTTGTAATTTTATAAATACGGCCTACGTGTCGTGCCTTACTACTATTCTTTTGTATTTCTCTTCTCATCTTACTCCCTCGTATGTAAAACGAGTTTTTGAATTTTGTAATTTGTAAAATTTGCTGTGGACTAGACGAGAAGGAAGATGGGCCGACTAGTGTGGACCGACAGCTTGTGAAACGGCTTACACCTTTAGGTTCCCTTTTGGTTCTCCCATTGGCTTGGGTTGAACCACCATAGTTTATGGGCTATAACTATTGCATTAATTTATTGCTTTACTTATTCATGTATGAAATGCTATGGATGTCTAAAGCATGCAAATTTGGTAATAATAAACCCCATTAATTGATGAGATCAATTAAAAGATTAAATGGACTAAAGTAGACCATAATTGGTGAGATGTAACACTCTAATAAAATCCCTCTATTAAAATATTAAGTCAACATGGCCTTCCAATTTATGCCCTCGTTAAGGCCTCGATCAATACAATGTAGGTTTTGCCAAAGCAAAGTACTAGTATTTATCTTGGTTAAACGCGAATAATAAACAAGTGATATTCGCTGGTTAAAAATTGGTTAATGACTTAACTAGGTTATTCTAATAGGATTAGAAACCTAGAGGCAAGTAATTTGGATAAATCATAAGATGATTAGAACAAGAGTTGTTCACCAAATTGTAAGAGTTACATATGATGTAATTAGCAAGTGTTGCTTACTTAAATAACCATAATCTTGAGAGTAAAGCCAAAGCTGACTTAAAAGGAGGTGAAATATGGATCCTTGACCCACTAGAAATACTTTCAAGAAAGTCTTTCCGAAATTAATATATGAAGGTTATTAAGTTTGAAATAAAATAATGGGAAACATCATATAATAAAGTCCTTTTAATGATTGATATAAACTAGGTAAATTTATTCACACGCATATTTTATTGTTGTAGATATATTATGGCTGCAAACACTAATACACTCTCATTACGATCGATCCTTGAGAAGGACAAATTGAATGGTTTGAACTTTCTTGACTGGTTCCGTAACTTGAGGGTTGTCCTCAAACAAGAACAGAAATTATATGTCATTGAAAAATCAGTTCCTGATGAACCACCTGCTAATGCCTCGAGGGCTGATAAAGATGCTTACAAGAAGTATCTCGATGATATGGCAGACGTTGGATGTCTTATGCTTGCCACTATGAATCTTGAGCTTCAAAAGCAACATGAGGATATGGTTGCTTATGATATGATCGAGCACTTGAAAGAACTATATCAAAGGCAAGCAAGGCAAGAGAGGTTCGATATCTCTAAGGCCCTATTCCAATGTAAGCTGGCTGAAAGAAGCCCAATAGGACCTCATGTCCTTAAGATGATTGGTTATATTGAAAGCCTATCTAAGCTTGGGTTTCCATTGGGCCAAGAGTTGGCCACTGATGTTATTTTGCAATCGTTGCCGGATAGCTACAGCCAGTTTGTCCTCAATTTCAATATGAATGAAATTGACAAGACTTTGCTCCAATTGCTTAGCATGTTATGAACTACTGAAGGCAACATGAAAAAGGTTGGACCTAAGCCCATACTGATGGTCCGTAACAATAAGGGCAAGGGAAAGGCCAAAATCCCGACAAAGCCTAAGGGCAAAGGTAAGCCCAATATTGGAAAAGGAAAGGTTGCACTGAAACCTAAAGGTAGGGTGTCTAAGGAAGGAAACTATTTTCATTGTGGTGTGACTGGACATTAGAAGCGGAACTACCCTGTCTATCTTGAGGAAATCAAGAAGGCCAAAGCAAGCGGAACGTCTGCTTCAGGTATTTATGTTATTGATATTAATTTATCAACTACTACTTCTTGGGTATTAGATACTGGTTGTGGTTCTCATATTTGTACTTCTGTACAGGGACTACAAAGGAGTAGGACTTTGGCTAGAGGATATGTGGACCTGCGAGTTGGAAATGGAGCAAGAGTTGCTACATTAGCTTTGGGAACATATACTTTATCTTTGCCTAGTGGACTTGGTTTAATTTTAGAGGATTGTTATTTTGTGCCCAGTTTGACTAAAAACATTATTTCAATTTCTTGTTTAGACAAAATTGGTTTTGAAATAATAATTAAGAATAATTGTTGTTCTTTTTATCTCAATAATGTTTTCTATGGTTCGGCACAATTGATTAATGGCCTCTATATTTTAGATCAAATGAATCCCATTTACAACATAAATACTAAAAGATCTAAAATAAATGACTCCAATCAAACTTATCTTTGGCATTGTCATTTGGGCCACAAAAGTGAGAAATGCATATCCAAACTCCATAAAGATGGTCTCTTGGATTCATTTGTTTTTGAACAATTTGAAGTATGTGAATCTTGCTTATTAGAAAAAATGACTAAATCTCTTTTTACTGGTAAAAGTGAACGAGCTAGTGATTTATTGGGCTTAATACATTCAGATGTATGTGGACCAATAAATACACAAGCCAGAGGTGGATTTCACTACTTCATTACTTTCACTGATAATTTCAGGAGATATGGGTATGTTTATCTCATGCACCATAAATCTGAGGCCCTTGAAAAGTTCAAGGAATTCAAAAATGAAGTGCAAAATCAACTAGGAAAAACTATTAAGACACTTCGATCTGATCGAGGTGGAGAGTGTTTGAGCCTAGTTTTGAAGGAATGTAGGATTGTCTCACAACTTACTCCTCCTGGTACTCCTCAATGGAATGGAATTTCTGAGAGAAGAAATCGAACTCTATTAGACATGGTTTGATCCATGATGTGTCATGCTGATCTACCGACTTCCTTTTGGGGACATGCACTTGAAAAAACTATTTTCACACTAAATTGTGTTCCATCTAAATCGGTTCAAAAGATGCCATATGAGATGTGGACTGGGAAACGTCCCAGTATGTCTTTTATGAAAATTTGGGGTTGCAAAGCTTATGTTAAACTTGAGACGTCTACTAAGCTTGAACTCAAATCTGAAAGGTGTATCTTTGTGGGGTATCCGAAAGAAACCAAAGGATATTATTTCTTTAATCCCACCGAGAACAAAGTGTTTGTTGCTCTGATCGGTGTCTTCCTAGAGAGAATTTGTTTCTAGAAAAGGAAGTGGGAGAAAGATTGAACTTGAAGAAATTCGAGAATCACAAGATACCACTCAACCGGAGAGATAGAACAACAAACAAATTCACAAGAAATTAAGGAACAAGTAATCTGCAGTAGAAACACAACCACCGCGTAGATCTTTAAGAGAACGCCATGCACCTGAGAGATATGGATTTCTCATTACAACGCATGGTGACATTCTTCTTATAGATCAAGATGAGCCTAGGACTTATCAAGAAGCGGTGGCAAGCCTAGACTCTGAGAAATGGCTCGCGGCCATGAGATCTGAGATGGATTCCATGTATGAAAACCAAGTATGGACTTTGGTTGACCCACCCGAAGGGGTTAAACCTATAGGGTGCAAGTGGGTTTTCAAAGAGAAAACTGACATGGATGGTAATGTATAAACATACAAGGGGAGATTAGTCGCTAAAGGTTTTTATCAAATTCATGGTGTTGACTATGATGAAACTTTTTCTCCTGTAGCTATGTTTAAATCCATCAGGATCTTGCTCGCCATAGCTACATTTCATAATTATGAAATCTGGCAGATGGATGTCAAAACAGCTTTCCTTAACGGGAAACTTGAAGAGGATGTGTACATGACACAACTTGAAGGTTTTGTTAATCCAAAGGATGCTGGAAAGATATGTAAGTTACAAAGATCCATTTATGGATTAAAGCAAGCTTCTCGAAGTTGGAATCTTCGTTTTAACGACACAATCAAAGAGTTTGGTTTTATCAAAAATGAAGATGAGCCATGTGTTTACAAGAAAGTTAGTGGGAGCAGAATCACATTCTTGGTACTGTATGTGGATGACATACTTATCATGGGTAATGACATACCTACCTTACAGTCTATTAAGACTTTGTTAGGAAGTTATTTTTCTATGAAGGACTTGGGCGAAGCCACTTACATCTTAGGAGTCAAGATCTATAGAGATAGATCAAGATGACTACTAGGTCTAAGTCAAGGTACATATATAGATAAAGTATTGAAAAGGTTCAATATGGAAGAATCTAAGAGAGGATTACTACCTATGAGACATGGCATTTCACTCTCGAAGGAAATGTGTCCTACAACTCTACAAGAGAGAGAACGCATGAGTAAAATTCCATATGCTTCTACTATTGGATCTATCATGTATGCTATGTTATGTACCCATCCAGATGTCTCATATGCCTTAAGTATGACGAGAAGGTACCAAGTAGATCCCGATGAAGGTCACTGGACCACAGTCAAGAATATCCTTAAGTACTTGAGAAGAACTAAGCATACGTTCCTAATATATGGAGGTGAGGAAGAGTTAAGTGTAAAAGGTTACACTGATGCCATCTTCCAAACCGACAAGGATGATTCTCGATCGCAATCAGGTTTTGTGTTTTGCCTTAATGGTGGTGCTGTGAGCTGGAAGAGTTCAAAGCGAAGTACAGTAGCCGATTCTACAACAGAGACCGAGTATATTACAGCTAGTGAGGCAGCGAAAGAAGCTGTTTGGATCAAGAAGTTCATCACTGAACTAGGGGTTGTGCCTGGCATATCAGATGCTATAGAACTTCGATGTGATAACAGTGGAGCTATTGCATAAGATAAAGAACCCAGATCTCACCAGTGATCCAAACATATACTTAGGCGCTACCATCTTATTCGAGAGATTATCGATCGAGGGGATGTAAAGATACGCAGAGTACCTACAAATAATAACATTGCTGATCCCTTGACCAAGCCTCTGACACAGCAGAAGCATGATCGTCACACTAAGTCACTTGGTATTAGATATATGAGTGATTGGTCTTAGTGCCTGTGGGAGATTGTAAGAGTATGCCCAAAGATCAATCACGAGATGGTTGTAATAACATACTTGATTTATCATGTTTATTGATATAAGGCGTTGCCATTATTATTTTAGTTTCGTTTCTGTGTACATAAATAAACTATTTTATAATAATGTCCTGAGAATAATATGATTATTCTTAAAAGATCCTTAGTCAAGTATTATTGTTGGCTAGGACAACAATAATGCATTAAGACTAACATGTAGTTGATTGATGATAAAGAGTTGTCATTGATATGGAGTGTCAAAATCAATGCATGAATATGTGTGTTAGAGAACAACATATTGGGTGACTGCTTATGAGTATGTTTCTGGATTATTATGTAATTGTCACAACATTACTCATAGTGATTAATATGTATATGATCCTCATACTTGAGATCATCATTATCCCAACATCATGAGTTGTATATTTTGATATAGTCAAACGAACATCGTAACTAGTTGTTCTATAAAGACTGATGTTGGATATACCACAATCTATGTAGAGGGATATGGTTGATCAATATAGGATAAGTCCCTCCTACAAAATGGGAGTAATACCTTAGGCCACTTGATTGAGTGAGACTAGAAATGCATGGCCATGCTCAAATAAGTTGATATGAGATGTCATACTTTTTTGTGTATCATAGTTCACTTAAGGTATTAAGAAACATGGGATGGACTATGCAAGTGTGACTATTCCATGACTTGTGTCCATTCAAAAGATATAGGACTTAAGGATTAATGCATGAAAGGTTAATCACAAAAGGTTATGTCGAATCATGACTTCTCGTAACTTAGGTAGCAATGATGCATAGCTAGATGCCACTCATTGTTTGTAACATTAGAATCGTTCTAATATTACTGCTAACGTTACAAGAACCTATAGGGTCACACCCTATGGTTGAAATGAACGGAGTAAAACATAGTTGGTATTGTATTTTGACTGTTAGATGAATTAAATTAATTATAGAATTAATTTAATTGGGCAATCAAATTGTTGAACATACTATCTGTACAAGGATGTTGTACACATAATCAGAACATAATTTCAATAGTATATGAATTTGGTTCGTATATAAGTTTAAATAAATATAGTTTACCGAAATCTTTATTATAATTAATGTAATTATAATTTTCGGTTAAATATTATTATATTTATTTTAATGATGACTATTATGTTCAGATTAATTTTAATGAATTAATATTCATTAAAAAGATATACCAATTAAAAGGGTGTTATATATGGCAAGGGTAGAAACCCTAAAGAGAGAATATATGAATAAGCTCGAAACTATACTAAAGGGTCTAGCAGCCGTCAAGCATAAAAATCACTGAAATAGTTTCTGAGATTTTTCTACCGTTCATTATCAATTGGGTGGACTACGTAGAGGCCGACATCGGAAAGGTTGCGGCTTGGTTCGATAGTGGTTCAGGATCCCCGTTGCCTAGGCATCACTGTCTACTCAGATTGAAGTTTCGGTAATTTCGAAACCTTTTATCACCCCAATATGTTCCTTACACATGGATCCATGGTTTGGATCACCGGAATGTTTTTAATTATTTTATTTTTCCGCTGCACCTTGGAGGCACCGGCGTTCCAACAAAAACAATGGTCTTACTTTCAACTCAACTACAATCGAGCCGTCATCAGATAGAGCCAACTGAGTACTCATTGCACGTAAAGAAAATAAAGATTTCCAACTTAATGCATCAGCAACAACATTTGCTTTTCCCGGATGGTAGTTAATAACTAGCTCGTAATCTTTTAACAATCCTAGCCATCTCCTTTGTTACAAATTCAAATCTTTCTGAGTCATCAGATCTTTTAAACTCTTGTGATCTGAATAAACATGGCATTTCTCATTGAACAAATAATGGCTCCAAATCTTTAATGCAAACACAATGGTTGCTAACTCTAAATCATATGTCGGGTAATTCTTTTCATGTGGCTTCAACTATCTTGAGGCATAAGCTATGACTTTGCCTTCTTGCATCAAAACGCAACCTAGACCATTCAACGATGCATCACTATAGATCATAAATTCTTTACTTGATTCTGGCTATACTAACACTAGAGCTTTAGTCAAAAAAGCTTTCAACTGATCAAAACTTTTCTGACATTTCTTGGACCATTCAAACTTTACATCTTTCTGAAACAACCTTGTCAATGGAGTCGCAATCATCGAAAAGCCTTTCACAAATCATTGGTAATAGCCAGCTAGTCCCAAAAAACTGCGGACCTTAGAAACATTTTTCGGAGGCTTCCAATCCATTATTGCAAAAATTTTGCTCGGATCGACTTGAATACCCGATGATGACACAATATGCCCCAGAATCCCAACCTCGCACAACCAAAAATCACATTTACTAAACTTTGCATATAACTGTTTATCACAAAGAGTTTACAATACAATTCTCAGATACTCGGCATGCTCACTTTCACCACGTGAATAAATCAAAATGTCATTAATGAATACAATGACAAATCGATCTAGGTATAGTCTAAAAATCTTGTTCATTAAATACATAAAGACTGCAGGTGAATTCGTTAGTCATAAAGGCATAACAAGGAATTCATAATGTCTGTACCTCGTTCTAAAAGTAATCTTTGGCATATCGGAGTCTTTAACTCACAACTGATAATAACCCGATCTCAAATCTATCTTTGAAAAAACTTTAGCACCTTTCAATTGATCAAACAAATCATCAATCTGCGGTAAAGGGTATTTGTTCTTGATTGTCCCTTTATTCAACTGTTGGTAACCTATACACATTCTCATCATGCCATCTTTCTTTTTCATAAACAATACAAGAGCACCCTAAGACGAGAAACTCAGTCTTTCAAATCCTCTATCAGTTAGTTCTTGCAACTGAGCTTTCAATTATTTTAACTCTGTCGAAGCCATTTTGTATGGAGCTATTGATATCGGCATTGTACCCAGCATTAACTCAATGCCAAACTCAGCCTCTCGGATCGGTGTTAAACCCGGTAACTCTTCAGGAAACACATCTAAATACTCACATACAACTGGCACTGATTCGATCTTCTTTTTAGTCACTTTCGTATCTAGCACATAAGCAAAATAAGCTTCGCAACCCTTTCTCACATATTTCTGAGCTAACATTGATGAAATCACCGCTAGCAAGCCGTTTAAATCATCTGACTCAATTCAGATAATCTCATTATTCTAACATCTCAAATAAATCATCTTTCATTGAAATTCACAATAGCATCATGTAACGTTAGCCAATCCATACCAAGAATTATATCAAATTCATCAAATGGCAACAACATGAGATCAGCCAGAAAACAATTATCCTGAATCAATAATGGACAGTTCATGTACACTTTATCAACCAGAATGTATTTGCCTAAGGGGTTCGATACTCTAATTACAAATTCAGTAGAATCTACAGGAAGAGTCTTACTGGATAGTAAATTCACACATATATACGAATAAGTTGATCCTGGATCTATAAATGCACTAACTTTAGTATCATAGAGAGTAAAAGTACCGATAATGACATCTGGAGATGACGCTTCTTCGCGAGCATGAATAGCGTAGGCTCATGCAGGTGCTCTTGCCTCTGACCTCACAGTAGAGTTTTTATTCACTTTCTAGCTACCACTAACATTTCCCATGTTTTTAGGTGGTCTACCTCTAGCTGAAGTGTTACTTGGCCTCACATTTTGTACTGTATCTTGTTCAGCCAACTCAGGACAATCACGGATAAAATGATCCAATGATCTGCACTTAAAACAGGCCTGATCACTTAACCTACAATCACAGAATGTCGTTTACCATAATGTTTACACTCAGGTCAGTTAGGTCTCGCACTCCCAACACCAACAATCGAAGTAGTTGGAACTTTGAAGCTCGATTGCTTTCTTACTCGATCTCTATTTGAATGTCCCACCGATGCAGTAGAATGATTAAATGAGTCTCAGAATTTTTTTGATGCAGACTGATAAGATTGTCTAGTTCATCTCTTTCTCGAATCTCTTGCTTTCAAATCAGTTTTTTTCTTTGCTTTGCTGAGATCCTCTGTTTTACAAGCCCTTTAAACTAACACAACAAATTATTTAATTTCCAAAATCCCAAACAAAAGTTTTATATCTTCATTCATCCCGTCAACAAATCTTTTACACATGATCTCTTCAGTGGAGACATATTCTCGAGCATACTTGCTTAAACGTACGAACTCTCTTTCATATTCAGTGACACTCATTCGTCCTTATTTCAATTCTTGAAACTCTTTATGTTTCTGATCGAGAAATCGTTGGCTTATATACTTTTAAAACTCGGATTGAAAGAACTCCAAGGTGACACGTTCCCTTAGAACTACTGATATCAATGTTTTCCACCAATGATACGTATTATCTCTCAGCAAAGATACAACACACTTGATATATTCATCTGGAGTACAGGACAATTCATCAAATATTCAGATCGTGTTCTCGAGCCAAAACTTAGCTCTCTCAGCATTATCATCAACTGTAGCCCAAAACTCTTCAACCTTGTGTTTATGTATCTTATCCACTGGTGGCTTATTTAATCAAATCGAATCTATCACTTGTGGCACAACTAAGGCTTGTTGAGGAATAGGTGGGGGTGAAGGTTGTTGAGCAGCCAGATTCATTCGAACGAACTCCGTGAACCACTCACTCATCATTTGGAGGAAGGCTTACTTAGCCTCTCCCTCGTGGCTATTAGATATCGGCCTAGAATTAGCCGACGCTACCCCTTGAGCGGGAGCAGGCGCATTTCTTTCAATATCATCAGTTATGGATCGATCGAGATCCATTAACTATATAAAAACACATTTTAACTATCAAGAAACATCACACTATCACATTTTATATATATATGGAAGGTATAGCTAGACTCTCACACACTACATTAGTTTTAGAATCAACTAAACCATAGCTCTGATACCAATTAAATGTAACACCCCTAACCAGTATCTGATGTCAAAATAGGGTTACGAGGTATTACCGAATACCATACCTTATTCACATATATTTATGCGATCATAATCAAAACCCATTCATATGAATCACATTGCCCCTTATAAGGTCATACGAGACCTTAAAACATGCTTAGAAGTGGGTCGGGACTAAAATGATAACATTTGTAAACTTTAGGAGACTTAGAAATTTTCTTTGATTTAAGGGTCACAGGCCCATGTGAATAACACGTGTGCCTCACACGGTCACCAGACACGCCTGTGTCACAGGTCGTGCGAAAAGACGGCATACATACTGACTTGCACCACACGGCTGAGGACACGCCTGTGTGTCAGGCTGTGTGAAATCTAAGGGGGTTACTAACTTGGGTCACACGCCTGGCCACACACCCATGTGCCAGCTCGTGTGTCATATACGGCCAATAGACACGCCTGTGTGTCTAGGCCATGCCAAGCCCATGTGGACAAACATAGGCCATTTGCAAAGCCAATTTGCCACCCTAATTCTCATGCATACCTAGTCAAAATGGCATCATTTCAACACATCTTTAAGCAAATAAAGCATGCCAATTTATGCTCATATCATGCCATCTATTCACAACCATATCAACCACTTAATTCCATATTTAAAACATACCAAATTATTATGCCAAAACCATCACAATTTACCTAATTTTCAAATGAATTTCTCACCTTTCTATCAACCAATTCAAGCTTCTGAAACATACAATTCATCATCTATAAATCATACCAAAATATACCATTTCTCAAGGATTAATATATCAACTAATAACTAACCAAATGAGCAATCACTTAGCCATACCAACAACCATGGGAAACATGCCAAGACACATGGTAACTTATAAATATCACATAAATCACTTACCAACATATAAATCAAGCCAACTCAAATGGCCATACACATAAACATTTACAAGCCAAATCTCATGGCTAAAATTATAACTCAAAACATACCAATATGACACTAGCCTATACATACCATATACCATATATACAAAGCTTCAAAAGTACCAACGAGATGATCTGTGACAGCCCTAATTTGACCCTAGTCGAGAAGTGGTTTTGGGACCACAAAACTGAGTCACAAACATAATTAAATGTTATATTTTATGCTTATTGTATGTGGAATTAGTATGTGTGAATATTTCATGCCTTGATTTTATCAATTAGGTGTTAATTTATAAGAAATGACTCATGTGATAAGACTTGAAAATGTGATAGGTGAATTTTAAAGTGGCCAAACAATGCATGAATTATAGACATGGGGGATTTGCATGTCAAATGGACCACTTTTAATTTAGTGGCCGGCCATAATGATGGTTGATAGATAATATATACATTTTATTTTAGCATTATAATAATTAATGGCTTTATTTTATGTCATAAAGAATAAATAATTAAGAAAAGAGTGATAAAAAAAAAATCAATGCATGTTCATCTTTCTTTTCCCCATTGCCGAAACTGGTGAAAGAAAATTAGAAGAAGAAGGCAAGGCATTCGGCCATGGTTATTTCATAAATCAAAGGTATGTTAATGTGATTTTTATGTAATTGTCTATGAAATTAAATGGATAAGTGCATTGTATAGATAACCCATGGTTTAAATTCATGAATTATTGAACATATGTGCATTCGGCAATTTGTTAAATTGTGATAATTTGATAGCTTTTGGAAGGTGTTGTTTAGATGTTAAATTGGCTTATATGATGCCGAATGAGTGTAATGTTAATGAATGATTAAGTTGACTTCATTGTTGAGAGGATGAAGTTGAAGTTGCCGTATATATATATGCTTTTGGGAAAGGAAATTTGTTTTTATTTAGATTCAGCATGTTCATATTAGATTGAGCTTTGAAATGATGTAATTAAGTGGAAAAACGAATTGATGAAGTGATGTTAAATGCTTTGAATTTTGAGTATAATATTATAAGTTGAAAATAAATCTTGTTAAATTCGCCCTTACTATTTTCGGATAAGTTACATAGTTAAGTGTTAAATTTGCCCTTATTGTTTCCGGACAAGTTACAAGGTTAAAGAATATTTTTAAAGTACTTAGTTAATTGATACTAGGTTAATGGTGTTTGTATAAATTAAAATATAAACTTTGTATAAGTACCAAAGGTTGTTGATGAATTCGGCCTTGGAAGAAATTTTGGTATAAAATGCTTGAATGTTAAATAAATGGTATTAAATTGCTTAAGGTGATTAAAAATGTGTATAACCATTTTGTATTTGAGCTAAAAGTAGCTAAATGGCCTATAAAAATTTCTTGTCATATTCGGCCATAAGCTAGCATGTTGGGACTTTAATAAGTTAAATTTTGTTTGAATCAGCTCAAGAGCATAGAGAGCCAATTTTGGATAAAGGGAAAGCGAAACTAGTCGATTAGTCAATCCATAGTTATTCGATAAAATCCAAGGTAAGTTCTTAAGTGTTTGTGTTTGATCATGTTATATGCTTAAGAGTTGAATAATCATAATTAAGAAGATGTTTGATTGTAAATATATATACATATAAATATGTACTTTGTGTTGAATAAATATGAAATTAAAGTTAAGAGCCGTATGTGACTAGCATATCTAGTCAACTTTGATACTATTAAATGCTGTACTATGATATGTGTTCCAATGTGGAAATTAAACCTTATGTGGTTGAAAGGATGAAAATCTTTGTTCATAGATATGTGTTTTAGTTATACGTAATTGAAGTATAAGTTATGAAAGTATGAATGAATAGGTGAATTGTTTATCGAAATGTGATATTCGGGCCTCGGCCTAGCAAGCTTTAAGCTGGTGAATAATATTATAGGGTTTTGGGTCTAGCATGCTATAATGCCGGTGAGATAATATCGGGCTTCGGGCCTAGCAGGCTATAATGCCGGTGAAATGATATCGGGCTTCAAGCCTAGCAGGCGAAATTCCAGTGAATGAGTTCAGACTTAAAGTCTAGCGAGCTTGTCTTGGTGATGAATTCGGGTTTAAAACCTAGCAGGCTAAATGCCGGTGATTTGATAAAAGTCTAAGACTATGAGACCTTGTGTCAAATCGACAATTGAATTCGTTCAATATATTAAGCTGGCCAGGAATGTGATATATACTTATATACGTTAGATCGATTGGAATTGAATCATGAATGTGAAATGAGAAGCATAGGTGAAGATGTCATATGTGTATGTGTGTATTCGGTCATGGTGAAAGGTTATGTGAATTATGTGAAATACCATTTAGCTATGAATGACGAAAGTAACTGTGGTCATGAAATGGTACAATGGTTGAATTCGGTTAAATTAAAGTTGACACTGAAATATTTAAATACCTATGTCATATATGTGAGTATGGGTAAAACCATCGTAAATTATCGATAAGGGTGGGCTATGTGCGGAACCATCTTATAATTGCTAATTTGAACGGTTGTGTGCGAATGATTGAGCATGATGTATTGTACTGAGATTATTCTTAAGAGAAATTTTAGATATGTGATGAAATTGATTGGTGATATACATGTTTAAATAATATGAATGCAAAGAATGTGTGAAAGAGTAAATTTGTAATAAATCTGCTTGGGACAATAGCAGTAACATGATTTTGGAAAATCACCATAAATTGTGGGAGTTGAGTTAGAAGCTGAATAAATTATGTAATTAAATCTTAATGAGTCTAGTTTCTTATAAAAGAAACCATGTAAGCAAAAGATTTTCTAATAATGAGATATTTGAAGTGGCGTGGGACAGAGTCAAATGATTTCGGGGTCCCCTATTTTGTTTTTAGAAAATCATTATAATTTTTAAAAAAATGGTTATAAGATAAAATTTTATATGCTCAGACTCTTTTATGAGTCTAGTTTCAAATGAAATCAATGAGAACATATTTTGAAATCTGTACAATGAGAAATTTGATTCGTAGTGAAGAGTAGTCAGATTAGTCAAACAGTAAAATAGGGGAAATTTTAAGAAAAATCTGGTATTGATTGGCCAAACCAAAAATTTTGAAAATTTTATGGATAGAATATATATGGTTCTATGTCCAGGGAAAATTAATGGCAATTGATTTGGAGTTTCGTAGCTCCAGTTATAAATAATTTAGTGACTATTGCTCAGGAAGACAACTTGTAGTGAATTTGTGATTATGTTGTAATCATTGATAAAACTTGTTAATGAGTTGTTTATTGATTTCTTATGAACTTACTAAGCGTAAAGCTTACTCCCCTCTTCTTTCCCATATTCCCTAGTGTTTCCAGGTTAGCTCGGGTTGGAGGCCGTCAGAGATATTATCACATTGTCGAGTCTACTCTATCGGCGTAAGTAAATCTTAGTGTTTCGAGTCTATGGCATGTATAGGGTTGTAAAATTGAATATGTAATATTATGATTAAGCCAAAGACTTTGGCTTGTTATTAAGGTAGTTTGATTATTCATATGCTTGTATGTTATTATCTCCTTTGATGTGGTTTATAGCATGTATATTTAGAATTTGAATTGTGATTCATTGTTGAGTAAGTAAATGATACAAGAATAAGGTATTGGTAGATATTTAATAATGCCTTATGAATGTTTTGGGGCCTTGTAAGCCCGATTATAGGACAATATATGCGTATATGAAAAGTTTAAAATTGATCAAAAAAAATTTTACGGCTTGGTTTTATATAAATGGTTGAGTTTAAATCTGGTAGCACCTTGAACCCTGTTCCGGCGAGGGATACGGGCGAAGGGTGTTACATTTAGTGGTATCAGAGCATGGTTTAGTCGATTCTCAGACTAACCTGGCTTAAGAGTGTCTAGGTATACATGCCATAGTATTACTCGTGATAGTGTGATATCTCCCGGCCCTAACAAAATTATTGGTTAAGGAAGGAATGAGTTCCAACCGAGCAAATCTTGATAGATATAAGAGTAAAATTGAGATTAATAAATAATGCTTGTGATATGCTGAAAATGGAAAAGGTATGAAAAGAAATTTATGATTCTTTTTACATGAACTAGTACTCATTTTGTGATACTAATGAGTTAAAGAATAGGGAAACGTGGAATGAAATGAAAGTTAAGTTGTGATAAGATCTTTCGTACATGTAAGTATTCACATGATGATACATACCTAACTCATTTGGCTTAGTAATTATGCGGGGAAAATTTGTTTGAAATGACAGAATGTATGAATAAATGCTTTTATTGCCTGGTTAGTAATCAGTATATGCATGAGATTGACATTTATGTCTTGACTAATGAAGTCAAGATGTCGTAATGTTATGCTTTATAATCTCAGTTACAGATTCATAAATGTCACAATAGCATGAAAATTGTAATGAAATATCAAATTGGGTGGAACGCAGGGAATGAGTACGATCGTTTACTAATGAATTGATGGAAAAGACCATGATTGGACCATGGCAATACATAAAGCCAGTGTAAGACATGTCCGGGACATGCATCGGCCTCGTAGGTGCAAGTGTAAGACCTTTCTGGGACAGGCATCGTCACCGAGACAGAGGAGCTAGGTAAGACCCGTCTGGGATGTGGCATCGGCTCAACTTGTGCTAAGTGTAAATCCTATCTAGGATAGGCATCAGCACGACAATAGCAGAGCTAGTATAAGACCATAGTTGGACTATGGCATCAAGTAGGCGATGTATTCAAAACCATAAGATGTTCTCCAATTTGATAAATAGTGACAAGTGACCAAGATTAGACATGGAAACTCGATAAGAAATTTTTGGTAATTTGGGTAAAAAAAAAAATTAAAGTTTGAATTGTGATAAATTCACTTATGTTTTGCTGACATTCACAAGAAATAAAGTTGCATGTATTACTGAGATGTATGAAAACGTGTTTGTAATAAGTTGGAAATTTGAAATGTTTGAATCGATGTGCGTAATGCTATGTTGTTGTTGAATGTGTACTTGCTTGAGAGTCAAAAGTTTAAAGGCTTTACAATTTTTGCCCCTTACCAGAATAGAGTTATACAGTGAGATTCTCGAGAGATATATTGCATGAGTTTGCAAAATTGAAATTAAAGAGTACAATAGTGTAATAGTCTAGGATTCGTGAAAATAGAATTAGACGGTTGAGTCATGATTGAATTATATTGATGGCTGAGTGCAGTAGTTATAGCCAGGCAGTTACTATGACTTCTTCGGGGCATTCTATGTGTACATTTATCTTCAGAAGTATATGTGACGATTTAATTTCAAAAAGAATTTTTGTCATATGAGAACATTAGTTCAGCATACTAATAAACGAAAGCATCGTTGGTTTGTTTGGGTTATGTTCGACATTGCTATGTCTTTTTTTGGTACTTATTCCCATATATGAATATGAAAATCAACAGAAAAATCTGTATAGTGATATTTCGGAGGTTATCTTTCTAACAAGAAGAAAGATGTGATTTGAGGGATAGTCTAGAAGAAGAATCTGTATTCGTGAAGATTTAGTACAAAAATTATATCTATCGGAGAAATTCTATGGGAAAAGTTAAAGTTAGTTCGATTGTTGAAGCTTCTTTTTGCACGAAGATATTATCAACTGAAATGTCAGTTCTGATTCAGCTTGAGTTGAATAATGAGTTTATGATATTCAACCATATGTTAATGAATAGTTTGAATTGTGTTCTAATGAAAGAACGATACCCTAATTTATTCACTGGTAAAATTTTTGGGGACCAAAATTCCTAAGGGGGAGAGTTGTGACAGCCCTAATTTGACCCTAGTCGAAAAGTGGTTTTGGGACCACAAAATCGAGTCACAAACATAATTAGATGTTATATTCTATGCTTATTGTATGTGGAATTAGTATGTGTGAATATTTCGTGCCTTGATTTTATCAATTAGGTGTTAATTTATAAGAAAGGACTCATGTGATAAGACTTGAAAATGTGATAGGTGAATTTTAAAGTGGCCAAACAATGCATGAATTATAGACATGGGGGATTTGCATGTCAAATAGACCACTTTTAATTTAGTGGCCGGCCACAATGATGGTTGATAGATAATATATACATTTTATTTTAGCATTATAATAATTAATGGCTTTATTTTATGTCATAAAGAATAAATAATTAAGAAAAGAGTGATAAAAAAAAAGCATGTTCATCTTTCTTTTCCCCATTGCCGAAACTAGTGAAAGAAAATTAGAAGAAGAAGGCAAGGCATTCGGCCATATTTCATAAATCAAAGGTATGTTAATGTGATTTTTATGTAATTGTTTATGAAATTAAATGGATAAGTGCATTGTATAGATAACCCATGGCTTAAATTCATGAATTATTGAACATATGTGCATTCGGCAATTTGTTAAATTGTGATAATTTGATAGCTTTTGGAAGGTGTTGTTTAGATGTTAAATTGGCTTATATGATGGTCAAATGAGTGTAATGTTAATGAATGATTAAGTTGACTTCATTGTTGAGAGGATGAAGTTGAAGTTGCTGTATATATATATGCTTTTGGGAAAGGAAATTTGTTTTTATTTAGATTAAGCATGTTCATATTAGATTGAGCTTTGAAATGATGTAATTAAGTGGAAAAACGAATTGATGAAGTGATGTTAAATGCTTTGAATTTTGAGTATAACATTATAAGTTGAAAATAAAGCTTGTTAAATTTGCCCTTATTATTTCCGGATAAGTTACATAGTTAAGTCTTAAATTTGCCCTTATTGTTTCCGGACAAGTTACAAGGTTAAAGAAAATTTTTAGAGTACTTAGTTAAATGATACTAGGTTAATGGTGTGCGTATAAATTAAAATATGAACTTTGTATAAGAACCAAAGGTTGTTGATGAATTCGTCCTTGGAAGAAATTTCGGTATAAAATGCTTGAATGTTAAATAAATGGTATTAAATTGCTTAAGGTGATTGCAAATGTGTATGACCATTTTGTATTTGAGCTAAAAGTACCTAAATGTCCTATAAAAATTTCTTGTCATATTTGGCCATAAGCTAGCATGTTGGGACTTTAATAAGTTAAATTTTGTTTGAATCAGCTCAAGAGCATAAAGAGCCAATTTTGGATAAAGGGAAAGCAAAACTTGTCGATTAGTCAATCCGTAATTATTCGATAAAATCCAAGGTAAGTTCTTAAGTGTTTGTGTTTGATCATGTTATATGCTTAAGAGTTGTATAATCATAATTAAGAAGATGTTTGATTGTATATATATACATATACAAATGTAATTTGTGTTGAATAAATATTAAATTAAAGTTAAGAGCCGTATGTGACTAGCATATCTAGTCGACTTTGATACTATTAAATGATGTACTAAGATATGTGTTCCAATGTGGAAATTAAACCTTATGTGGTTGAAAGGATGAAAATCTTTGTTCATAGATATGTGTTTTAGTTATACGTAATTGAAGTATAAGTTATGAAAGTATGAAAGAACAGGTGAATTGTTTATCGAAATGTGATATTCGGGCCTTAAGCTGGTGAATAATATTATCGCGCTTCAGGTCTAGCATGCTATAATGCCGATGAGATAATATTAGGCTTCAGGCCTAGCAGGCTATAATGCCGGTGAAATGATATCGGGCTTCAAGCCTAGCAGGCTAAATGCCGGTGATTTGATAAAAGTCTAAGACTATGAGACCTTGTGTTAAATCGACAATTGAATTCGTTCAATATATTAAGTTGGCCAGGTATGTGATATATACTTATACATGTTAGATCGATTGGAATTGAATCATGAATGTGAAATGAGAAGCATAGGTGAAGATGTCATATGTGTATGTGTGTATTCGGTCATGGTGAAAGGTTATGTGAATTATGTGAAATACCATTTAGATATGAATGACGAAAGTAACTGTGGTTATGAAATGGTACAATGGTTGAATTCGGTTAAATTAAAGTTGGCACTGAAGTATTTAAATACCTATGTCATATATGTGAGTATGGGTAAAACCATCGTAAATTATCGATAAGGGTGGGCTATGTGCGGAACCATTTTATAATTGCTAATTTGAACGGTTGTGTGCGAATCATTGAGCATGATGTATTGTATTGAGATTATTATTAAGTGAAATTATAGATATGTGATGAAATTGATTGGTGATATACATGTTTAAATAATATGAACGCAAAGAATGTGTGAAAGAGTAAATTTGTAATAAATCTGCTTGGACAGCAGTAGTAATGTGATTTTGGAAAATCACCATAAATTGTGGGAGTTAAGTTAGAAGCTGAATAAATTATGTAATTAAATCTTAATGAGTCTAATTTCTTATAAAAGAAACCGTGTAAGCAAAAGATTTGCTGATAATGATATAGTTGAAGTGGCGTGGGACAGAGTCAAATGACTTCGGGGTCCCCTGTTCTATTTTTAGGAAATCATTATAATTTGTACAAAAATGGTTATAAGATAAAATTTATATGCTTATACTCCTTAAAGAGCCTAGTTTCAAATTAAATCAATGAGAACATATTTTGAATTCTGTACAATGAGAAATTTGATTCGTAGTGAAGAGTGGTTAGATTAGTCAAACAGTGAAACAGGGGAAACTTTAAGAAAACTCTGGTATTGATTGGCCAAACCAAAAATTTTGAAAATTTTATGGATAGAATATATATGATTCTATTTTCAGGGAAAATTAACGGCAATTGATTTGGAGTTTCGTAGCTCTAGTTATAAATAATTTAGTGACTATTGCTCAGGAAGACAACTTGTAGTGAATTTGTGATTATGTTGTAATCATTGATAAAACTTGTTAATGAGTTGTTTATTGATTTCTTATGAACTTACTAAGCGTAAAGCTTACTCCCCTCTTCTTTCCCATATTCCCTAGTGTTTCCAGGTTAGCTCGGGTTGGAGGCCGTCAGAGATATTATCACATTGTCGAGTCTACGCTATCGGCGTAAGTAAATCTTAGTGTTTCGAGTCTATGGCATGTATAGGGTTGTAAAATTGAATATGTAATATTATGATTAAGCCAAAGACTTTGGCTTGTTATTAAGGTAGTTTGATTATTCATATGCTTGTATGTTATTATCTCCTGTGATGTGGTTTATAGCATGTATATTTAGAATTTGAATTGTGATTCATTGTTGAGTAAGTAAATGATACAAGACTAAGATATTGGTAAATATTTAATAATGCCTCATGAATGTTTTGGGGCCTTGTAAGCCCGATTACAGGATAATATACGCGTATATGAAAAGTTTAAAATTGATCAAAAAAATTTTTACGGCCTGGTTTTATATAAATGATTGAGTTTAAATCTGGTAGCACCTCGAACCCTGTTCCGGCGAGGGATACGGGTGAAAGGTGTTACATGATCGATAGTGTGATGACATTTTTCGAGATCCCTGAGTCCGAGCTAGTTTTTATAATCTATAAAACGTGGAAAGAACGCACAAAGTAAGCTTTAAAAGCTTAGTAAGCCATATACAAATAAAGTCATCATATAAACCTTTGCATATCAACTCAAATATGCTAACATAACTAATCGCACACAAGTTCACAAACCTTTCTCATTGAACACATATTCAATATCATGATCAAATTCATCATTCACTTCACTTCTCAAAACTTGTATGAATCTCATACGTACCTGAGTCACTTAGCTCATTCACATATTCTTTCTCAACTTGACTTTGCCCGTTGAACCGTTCGGAATCGTTAAGGATACTCGAAAATCTCGTAAGCTTATACAATGCCATATCCCAGATATGGTCTTCTATATTATTACATATCGATACCATTGTCCCGGGCAGGGTCTTACACAAAATCGATTAACGATGCCAATGTCCTAGACATGGTTTTACACATAATCTCAATACAATGGCAATGTCCCAGACATGGTCTTACATTTAATCACATTTCAATAACCTAATGTCATGACATTCATATCCTATACTATTCCTAAGGTTTGAATGGGACTTTCGAATGTCGTAACTTCGTCGATTCATGCTCGTATTTGCTCGTTCGACATTCATAGCAATTCAATGATAATAAAACATATATAATTCAATTCAAAGACATTTATTTGCATATGAACTTACGTTGTATAGAAATGAACGGATCGGAACAACTATTCAACAACTTTCAACTTCCCCCGATCCAAATCTGATTTCTTTCTTTCTTGATCTAAATAAATTCAAATTTAACTTATTTAATCACATATTCATTCAATTTCACCCACAAACACATAAATGGAAATTTTGGACTTTAGCCCCTAACATTTCACATTTTTACAATTTAGTCCCTATTTTAAAACAACACAAAATACACAAAATTTCATCAAACCCAAGCATGGCGAATCTTCCTTAGGTCCTTCGCAACCCTTTAATTCCATTTATTCACACTTTTCACAATTTAATCTTATTTAAGCATTTTCACTCAAAATCACCTTACAAAATATTGATATCTATCATCAAGCTTTAATTTGTCATCAACAATCATTCAAAAACACATGAATCCATCAATGAAAACTTTCAAAACATTAAGCATTTTTGCAAATTAGTCCCTGGGCTAGCTAGTACTCAAAGCAACGATCACAAAAATGTAGAAGTCATTAAAAATCGAACAAAGAGCATACCTTAATCAACCAATGCAAGTGCCAAATACCTAATGTTTCAATGGCTTATTTATTTTCTATATTTTCGACTAAGGATGATGATAATAATCAAATACCAAATTTACCCTTAATGAAAACATTATAAAATCACCTAATATATGCTCATTTATGTCGAATTCCACTATCAATGGTCTAATTACAACATAAGGGCCTTTCATTTAATAAGCCATAGTAATTTGGCACTTTTAACTTATAGCATGCTACTTTTGAATTTTACGCGATTAAGTCCTTTTCTCGAATTAACCATTTAAACGATAAAATTAGCTCACGAAATTTTTACACATACATAATCACATATTGTAAACACCAAAAATAATACTAAAATAATTTTATGACCTCGGATTTATTATTCTAAAACCATTGTTCTGATTTAGCTAAAACTGGGCTGTTACAGGGCGTGTGACCCCTGTTCATAGCAAAAATTTTCTAAGTTTTGTAAAAATTCCCTAAGTGCTTGATTTAGTCCTGAACCACCCCCAAAGCATGTTTTGGGTCTCGTAAGCTTGTATTAGGGACTTTATGATTGAATACAAATGGTTTTAATTTGGATGCAAATTCATGACTAGATTTGTATGTTTACTTGTTTTGTAAGTCCGGCAATGTCTCGTATCTTGTTCCGGCGTTGAATACGAATAAGGGGTGTTACAACCCTCCCCCCTTTAGGGATTTTCATCCTCGAAAATCTTACCAGTAAAATATTCGGGTATTGCTCCCTCATAGTGTCCTCCGATTCCTAGGTAGCCTCTTCAATATCGTGTTTTTACCAAAGAAATTTTACTAATGCTACCTTTTTATTCCTTAACTCTTTTGTTTCCCAAGCTAAGATTTTGATTGGTTATTCACTATATGTCATATCAAGCTGAATCTCTACCCTGTCGGAGAAATAACATGTGAAAGATCGGATCGATACCGCCTTAACATAGACACATAAAAAACATTATGAATCTGATCAAGTTCTGGTGGTAAAGCTAACCAATATGCAATCGGTCCAATTCTCTTTGTAATCTCATATGGTCTAATGAACCGTGGACTTGGTTTTCCTTTGTGACCAAATCGGAAAACTTTCTTTCCAGGCGATACTTTCAAGAATACTTTGTCACTGACTTGAAATTCTATTTCTTTTCGTTTCAGATAAGCATAAGACTTTTAACGATTAGAGGTTGTTTTCAAACTGTCTCGAATTACTTTCACTTTTTCCTCAATCTCTCAGACTAAGTCAACTCTGTGTAACTTTTTCTCACTGAGTTCTGTCCAATACAATGGAGTTCTACATTTGTGACCATACAAGGCTTCATACGGTGCCATTTTAATACTAGACTGATAACTATTATTATAAGCAAATTCAACCAAGGGCAAATACATTTCCCAGTTACCTTCAAACTCAAGTATACAACACCGAAGCATATCTTCCAAGATCTGTATTACCCGCTTAGATTAGCCATCTGTCTGGGGATGAAATGCAGTACTAAACTGTAACTGAGTACCCAGAGCTTCTTGCAAATTGCTCCAGAATCGAGATGTGAACCAAGGGTCTCTATCTGAAATAATGGAGATAGGCACTCTATGCAATCTAACAATCTCAAAAACATGTAATTCAGCCAATCTATCCAAGGAAAAATTCATACATACTGGAATAAAATGTGCAGAATTCGTCAACTGATAAACAATTACCCAAATGGCATCTTTCTTCTTTGGATATAAGGGTAATCTTGATACAAAGTCCATACTAATTCTTTCCCATTTCCATTTTGGTATCGTAACTGGTTGTAATAATCCAAAAAGCAACTGATGTTTAGCTTTTACTTGCTAACATATCAAACATTTGGATACAAACTCAAAAATATCTCGTTTCATTCTTGGCCACCAATACATCTTTTTTAGATCATTATACATTTTATTACTACCAAGATGTATAGACATGTTACCATCATGAGCTTTCTTCAAAATCTTCTGTACTAGTTCTGAGCTTTTCGATACACATACTCTACCTCTGAATAACAAACAACCATCAGTCCCGATCTAAAATTCTGAGTCAGGAGCCGATTCACTTTGTATCCATTTTGCTTGCAGCATACTATCATTTTTATGAGCATTAGATATCTGCTATAAAAACATTGCTCTAGCTTTTAACTCAACTATGATTGAACCATCATTAGACAACGACTATCGAGTGTTCATTGCTCGTAAAATATACAGGGATTTTCTGCTTAAAGCATCTGCCACTACGTTGGCTTTTCCCGGATGGTAGTTAATAACAAGATCATAATCTTTTAGTAATTTAAACCATCTATGTTATCTCAAGTTCAAATCCTTCTGTGACATCAAATATTTTAGACTTTTATGATCAGTGAATATATGACATTTTTCACCAAACAAATAATGCCGCCAAATTTTCAACGCAAACACTATGGCTGCTAATTCAAGATCATGTGTCGAGTAATTCTTTTCATATGGCTTTAGCTATCTTGAAGCATAGGCTACCACTTTACCTTCTTGCATCAAAACATAGCCTAAACCATGCAATGACGCATCACTGTAAACTATAAATTCCCTACCCAATTTTGGCCGAAGTAACACTGGTGCTTCAGTCAATAAAGATTTTAATCTGTCAAAACTCTTCTAGCATTTATCAGTCCACTCAAACTTTACATCTGTTTGCAACAAACGGGTTATCGGGGAAGCTATCATTGAAAAACTTTTTACAAACCTCTGATAATAACCAGCTAGTCCCAGAAAGCTTCAGACTTCTGACACATTCCTCGGTGGCTTCCAATTAACAATGGTTGAAATTTTGTTCGGGTCTACTCTAACACCTTTAGTAGATACTATATGTCTAGGAAAACTAACTTTTCGTAGCCAAAATTCACATTTATTGAATTTGGCGTACAATTATTTCTCTCACAGGGTTTGCAACACTACTCTCAAATGTTCAGCATGTTCATTTTCATCTCGAGAGTAAACCAAAATATCATCTATAAATACCACCACAAACCTATCCAATATGGGCTATAAATTCAGTTCATCAGATCCATAAACACTGCAGGTGCATTTGTCAAGCCGAATGGCATCACAGGAAACTCATAGTGTCTGTACCGGGTTCTAAAAGCTGTCTTTGGCACATCTGAATCTTTTACCCGTAGCTGGTAGTAACCAGAATGGAGGTTAATCTTGGAAAATACAGTGGCACATTTTAACTGGTCAAACAGGTCATCAATATGAGGCAAAGGATACTTGTTCTTTATTGTAACTTTGTTAAGCTGTCTGTAATCAATACACAGTATCAACGATCCATCCTTCTTCTTTACAAATAAAATCAGTGCACCCCAAGGTGAGAAACTAGGTCAAGTAAAACCTTTGTCAATCAAATCTTGCAACTATACTTTCATCCCTTTCAATTCAGTTGGAGCTATTCTATAAGGTGCTATGGATATAGGTGTTGTTCCCGAAACAAGATCTATAGAGAATTCCACTTCTCTATCCAGTGGTAAACCAAGTAATTCTTTTGGGAATACACAAGGAAATTCACATACAACCGGCATTGATTAAATCTTTGAATCAGACACTTTAGTATCCAGTACATATGCTAAGTAAGTATCATAACCCTTTCGGACATATTTCTATGCTGATATTGCTAAAATCAAATTAGGCAATCCATCCATTTTATCAGATTCAACATAAAGTAATTCACCACTCTCACATTTCAATACAATATATTTCTGCCTACAATTCACCACAGCATCATATTAGGGTAACCAATCCATTCCCAAAATCACATCAAATTCATCAAATGGTAATAACATCAAGGCAGCCGAAAAGTAATAACCTTTTACCATCAATGAACAATTCTTACACACTTTATCCACCATAACACACTGGCCCAGGGTGTTTGAAACTTTAACCACAAATTCAGTGAATTCAACAGGTAAATTTTTAACAGTCACTAAGTTCGTGCATATGTATGAATGTGTGGAACCAAGATCTATCAATGTAGTAATATTAGTATCAAGTAGAAAAAATGTACCAGTAATGACATCTGGTGTAGAGGCATCTTCTCTAGCATGAATAACATATATTCTCGTAGGTGCTCGTGCCTTAGATTTAACTGTTGTATCCTTGGTAGTACCTCGACTACCTCCAACATTGTCTGGGTGACGAGATGGTCTACCTTTTGAGACAGGACTACTAGGCTTTGGAGCTGGTTCTATCTCTTTTTCAACTATTCGTGGACAATCTCTAAGAAAATGGTCAAGTGAGCCACATCCAAAACAAGCTCCACTTCTAGACTGACATTCCCCACCAATAAAATTTGTAACAATGTTTACATTTCAGTTTTGGATTACCAACACTACCCACACTTGTCACAGATGGAGATGGAGACCTCGGGTTAGAACGTTGAGAGCCCCGCTCTCTTCCAGAATATCCCATAGAGGTGGTCAACCGATCATAATACTTCTTTAATTTTTTAGAAGCAAACAATTGTGACTTACTCATAGTTCTTTTTCCAGAAACCCAAGCCTTTCTTTCAGCTTGTTTCTTTTCTTTGCTCAATTCCCCAGCTTTGTGGGCTCGACCGGCTAACATAGTAAATTCCCTTATTTCGAGAATTCCAATCAATAACTTGATATCTTCATTTAAAACCTCTTCAAAGCGTTTACACATTAGAACCCATTCTCTAGAAAATTTACTCAGCCGAACAAATTCTCATTCATATTTGGATACAGTCATGTTTCCTTGTTTGAGCTCTAAAAATTCTTTCTTTTTCTGATCCATGGATCTTTGGCTAACATATTTCTTTCTGAATTCGACCTGGAAGAATTCCCATGTAATGTTCTCCCTTGGTACAACTGAAGTTATGGTATTCCACCAATGATAAGATGTATCTTTCAGTAAGGATATTGCACATTTCAGACATTCGGTAGGTGTGAAGGATAATTCATCAAAAATCCAGATAGTATTTTCTAACCAAAACTCATCCCTTTTCGGATCATCATCCACGATAGCTCTAACTGTAACGCCCTAATTTTCAGGAATTTTAAAAATGTTGGAAAAATTTAAAATTCTGTGTTCTGCTTGTTTGTCATAGGATTAAGTATGTTAGTGGGACTCTAGAAGGCCCAAGCTTAAGGTAAAACCTGGTGGTTTTAATTAATTTTAATTCCATAAGAAAAAGGGGTTCTGGTTAACTGGGCTTTTAAGTATTATTTGTGTAAAATGGATCACAAGGAAGCAAGTGGTAAAGTGGCATGTGACGCCACTGAGAAGGATTTAAAAGTGGCGTGTGGATGCTAGGGAGGACCTAGGTTCAAGTCACAATGATAGCAAAATAAGGGATTAATTTTTATGAACGGAAAAGGTAAGTAATGGAACTGAAGTGAAAGACTGTTAGGAAGAGTTGGAGTTGCTCAGGAGATTGAGTAAGGAGGGGATAAGGGAGAGAATTTAGGAGCTAATTAGGGAGAGCTGTGTTGGACGAATAATGGATTCTTGAGGATCAAGATTTGGCCAGCCAAGGGGAGCTTTAAGGAGGCAAAATTCGGCTAGGGTTAAGGTCAGTATAAATTCGGCATTAAGGGGAAGTTGTGCCGTTTGCTGACCATTCCACTCTTCATTCTTCTCCCCTCTCTTCATCAATATTTTTCTTATTCTCCTTTTTCCTTCATAGCCGAACCCTTCTAACCTCTTGTTCATCTCTGTCCTTCCTGTCAGACGTTTCAAAACCTTCATAGCCTTTGGCCATAAAAAGCCAAAATCCCGAAAGCTACACTTTCTTCTGTGCCGATTTCTCCTAGCAAAATTCTCTTATTTTTCTTATCATCTTTGGCCGATTCTTTCCTCCTCTAAACCTCAAGTTTTTTTCGACAAAACCACAGTAAAACCCTATTAATTCATCTTTTTCTACACAGTTGTAAAAAAACCAAAAACCCCACTTTCATAGGGACTTAGCCGAATATTGAGAACATTGAAGGTTTGACTTTGGTGATCGTTTGAGGGTAGAGCGGCATCAGATTTAAGTAGGCATCAATTGGAAACATTGATCGAAGGAATCGGTGGTAAGTAGTTTCAGAACTTAGTCTTCTTTCGTATTTTAGGAAAAGCCAAAATCCCTAAATGTTAGGGAGGCTATCGATTTAGACTTGTAGCCGTAAGGGGTTGTGATAACCATTTTGTTTTGGTAATGGTGTGATTTAGAGACAGCTGATCAAAGGCTTGCACAAGTGGAACGATCGGATCTTTGGATTTAGTCATCAACTTCAGCAAAGGTATGGATTCTAAGGCCATTATGGGTGGTGGCCGAATGAGTAAGTGTGGACAGTAGATGGTTTTCATTTTGGTTTAATTATTGTGGGCTGATATATAAGTGGTTGATTATAGGAGAAATCGTGTAGGAGATCTCGTCGAGGAATATCGCAAAACAGGTGTGTAACTGACACCCTCTCATAGACTAGATCGGCAAAAGCCAAAAAGCTGAAATGTCAAAAAACCAGTATTTTGGTAAACATGCGGATGTACGAATGCTCGTAAGGTAAATGGGTTAACATATTTGGTAAATTAAAGTAATGAAACTGTGGTACACACGATTTCGTGCATTTCGATAATTTGGGCTTAATGGGCCAACAATCGAGTTCATGGGCCAATGGGCCCAATTCAGTAAGTATGCGCGGTAAGTGTTCTGATAGTACGTAAATAGTAAAGATATGCATGAAAACCCTAAGAGTAGCTAAATTACTATAATACCCTTATGTATGAAAATTGCCATGATACCCCTTGGAGTAAAATGACCAATATACCCCTAGGGTTAATTTTGTCTAAAAAGCATGTTGATTTTAATCTGTATGTTATATGCCATAAATGAATGTCTGTTGCATGGGGACATGAGTTATATTATGGAAGAAGCGTCCTGGTGGCAATGCCACATATATCTATTCTGGTGGCTCTGCCACATATATCTGTTCTGGTGGCTCTGCCACGATTATTTGTTTCTGGTGACTCTGTCACATTATCTGTTCTGGTAGCCATACTGTATATTTCTGTGACGTGTAGCGGATGGGTGGGTCGAGTAGTCTCCCCACATGGCGTAAGGTTGGACGGGGGTGTATATGGTTGGATATGGGATGGGTTTTGCATAAGCATGTACTATCTGTTCTGATATGTTATGGGCCTATGGGCTTTATTCTGATATCTGTTCTGGGCTAAGGCCAACTTATTCTGTTTCTACGGTTTGAACTGTTTTAGGCTATGGTTGGGTTAAATTACACACTGAGTTTCCCAAAACTCACCCCTTTATTTTCATCCACGCAGTGATCCCCAACCATAATGGGCTTGGAGTGTGAGAGGATTCGGAGTGGCCACGATTCTCGCTAACTTGGTTTCTTTCTCGGTGAACTGGACGTCCTTTTATTTTCGTTTGTGGTTTTGGGTTTTTAAATGTAAGAAGGTCGCTTAATTATTTTATGGTTTTGTTTTATTTTTATTATTTTATTTTATTATGATAAAAATGAACTAAGACAACTATTGAAATGGATTAGATCTAGGACGCGTTTTCAAAAACATTAAGTGATTTCAAAATAACACGATTACAAGTAAGGCTTCCGCTAAGCAAACGTTTTCAAACTTAAACATTTTTCTTAAGATGGACTTAACCAAATGGTTTCCTCAAAATTATACGAGATGTTAGAATGTGGCAATGGCGGTGTGCATGTCTAGGATTGGATCCAAAGGGAGCTTGGTACTTAAGCAGTCCGACGGACTCACCTCCTCTTTTTCGATTTCCTACCTGGTGCACAGCTTCCATTCACTTTAACCTACTTTTAAAAGTATCTTTTACAACACCAACTAAGTTTTCCAAACTAAGTAATACAGAATGTTTTGAACGCTTCGATGTGGCACATCGGATCCGGTCATAACGTCTAGGCCAGGGTTGGGGTGTTACACTAACTTCTTCCGCCCCATGCTTGCGGATTTTATCTATTGGAAGCTTACCAATTCTAACAGGCTCAGCACCCTATGGTACCTTAGAAATTGGTTGAAGAACAACTGGGGAGGTCATTGTACAGTAAGGTTTGTTCTCAGGTACTGTGTAAACCATTCATTCATCATCTGAAAGAAGGCTTGTTTTGCCTCCTCACTTCGACCCTCAGACATAGACCTTTCACTACTAGATGCAGACGCAACTCTTTGAACCGAAGCTGAAGCATTGCTCTCATCTTCCTCGGATTCAGCTCTACCTCGGTTGGATAACATTACTATATGAAAAACACATTTAAAATGACCAGGAGTCATCACACTATCACAATTCATATAATGGCATGTATAGCTAAACTCATGTTTGCTACCTCAAATCTGAGAATCGGCTAAATCGTAGATCTGATACCACTAAATGTAACACCATTAACCCCTATCCTTCGTCAAAATAGGGTTTCAAAGCATTGCCAGAACTTTTAGAACATCTTTCAAACAAATTACTATTTATTAGCTGAGAACATCCAAAACACCCCTTGGTTGGACCTTCAAGGCCCAATACGAGCATTAGAATCAAGTCCGGACTTAATCGGGAACCCTAATAATTTTTCACGACTTTTTAAAATTTTTCCAAGCTGCAGGGCTCACATGCCCATGTGGTCCAAAGGACACGACTGTGTGACCCTGGGACACGCTAGTGCTAAAGGTCGTGTTTGACCTTGTGTAACTCTCTGACTTGAGTACATGACTATGCCACACGCCCGTGTGGTTAATTAATTCAATTCAAAATTAGGTACAGGTTTTACATGGCTAAGACACACGCCATGTTCTAGGCCGTGTAGCACACATGGCAGAGACACACGCCCGTGTCTCTGCCCGTGTGCTCAATTTTGAGCATTCTGTTTCTCAAAATTAAGGTGCAGGGGACACACGGCCTAACCACATGCCTATGTTACTAGGCCGTGTGTCACACACGGTCTAGATACACGCTTGGACAAAATAAATCATTTTTAGCTTCATTTCTCACCCGAAATTTCACCCAAGACCTGCACTTGAAACACACATCCAATACCAACCATTCCAAGCATTCAAATTAAACAATTCCATCATTCATCATGGCATACCATTACATGCATATGAGTTTATAAACTTACCTTGGATTATCTTAGAAATTAATATCATTTGATCACACATATTTAACATATCACATATGAACATATCATAATAACCTACTTAATCATACCAAAATAACCATTACTAGCCATTCCAATGGCTAGATTACAAGGATCATTAACATGCCACTAATGGCCAAGTTGTCCTATACATGCTATTATACCAAAATGATTTTACTATGTATACCCAAAATAAGCTAGATGATAGTGTGACAATGCTCCAATGGTCTCCAACCTTCGCGAGCTTCCGAACACTATAAAACATTAAAAAAAAACGGAGTAAACATTACATGCTTAGTAAGTTCGTAAAATAGAAACTAAACTTACCAATCACGTTTATTAAATCTAAGTACACAATATCATGTTTACCATCCATTAGCAATATTGCCTAAACACATGCATTCAATCAAACAAGTTAGTCACCAAAATCCTCATAGCAATCAAGTAAACATAGATGATCTCATCATGTAATATTCCTTCAAGTCATTATCATTTTATCTCATAATTCTCATACCATGTCAAGATTTTTATGTTTGTTGAATCATTGAAATTTCAATAGATGCTCAAGTAATACACTCGAGGTTTACAGTTCCATAATCCGTCAATTATTATTCGAGGGTACTCATTAGGAAACTTACTCAGGAGACATACTCTCGAGCCACATTCGTATAATAGGATTACTAGTCTAGGCTAAATCCTTTATATAACGTATGCTCAGAAGAGCTCAATTAGGATTACCTGTCTAGGCTAAACCCTAATCGTAACATAAACTCGAGAGGTATTATATCAAGATTACCCGTCCAGGCTAAATCATTTCTATAACAAGGTCAATAGGATTACTCGTCCGAGTTAAATCCCATCAGCAACAAATGTAAGACCTTATTCGTTTCAGGAAAGTGCATATAATCCTCAGAATCCGATATTCAATCGGGACTTAACCCCTTTTTCACCATTTCAAACATGTATTATATTTGTCATTATAGCATTTAAATAATTTATGTCAATGTAATTCACATTCCATACAAACACAACATTCAATTTAACATATTTACATGCTCGATTAAGTTACACAAACTTACCTCGACACTTGTTCGCGTATAAAATGTACTAATCCGAAACTTTTTCTTTTCCTCAATCTAATCTTGAATTTGTGTTGCCCGGATCTATACAAATAGCTTTAATCATAAACTTCACATATTTCATATTTATTCAGACTCAATTCACATCCTAGGCAAAATTACCATTTTGCCCCTAACTTTTTTAGAAATTCTAATTTTGTCCTTAGGCTCGAAAAATGAAACTTGTGCAATTTACTTCCTACTCCAAGCCTAACCAAAATCCCATTACAAAATTTAGAGGACATGCATTCATAAAACTTCAAAATTTTTCTTCAATTTCATAAGTTTACATTTTAGTCCCTAAATCATGTTTTTATCAAAAATTACTTTGTAAAAGTTGTTTATCTATCAAGAACCTTTCATTTTCTACCATAAATTTCAAATTTTTAGCATATACATCCATGACCCATTTTCCATACTTTGATAACTTTTCAAATTAATCCCCCAAATAGATAGTTTAAGCTATCCCAATTTCAAAAATATCAAAATTACTAAAAACGGGACAAGGAAACTTACCCAATTAAGCCTTGAAAGTTTCTTCTCTCTCTCTCCTAGGGTTTCCATATAATTTTTGGGGTAGAAAATGATAAACTAAGATGATATTTTCTTTTTATCATCTTTTAATCAATTAATTATTTCAATTTCCAATTTAGTCCCTACTCTTTTCTAATTTTTCCATGGATGAGTCACCAAAAATCTACATACTTTTCTTTAATGGTATAATTACCATATAAGGACCTCTATTTTTGAATTCTATATCTATTTAATGCTTATAGTTACTAGAATTTAATTTTCGCATTTTATGCGATTTAGTCCTTTTCGTAATTAAACACTTAATCGATAAAATTTTTGTATTAAAATTTTCACACGACATGTCTATCATAATACGGATCATCTAATAAAAGAAAAATAAATTTTATTTTTGGGTCGGATTTGTGGTCTCAAAACCACTATTCTGATTTCACTGAAAAATGGGCTGTTACACATGGTTTGGAGTTAGTAGGTGTAGTACTAGCCCTAAAGATTTGGAGGCATTATCTCTTTGGAGAGAACTATTGTATATTCTCTAACCATAAGAGCCTAAAGTAATTGCTCTCTCAAAAGGAGTTGAACCTACGACAACAAAGATAGATCAAGTTGTTAAATGTTTATGACTTAACCATCAAATATCATCCAGTAAAGCTTATGTGGTTGCTGATGCTTTGAGTTGAAAGATTCTATCAACTTTGGCTTCTCTGATAGGAATAGTATGTTTGGAGAAAGGTGGGTTAATTTTCACCGAGTTAAGGACACGACCCGTATTTTTATCTCATATTATGGAAACTCAATTGAAGGACACACGATGTAAGGAAATAAATGGAGCGCCTTAAGTCTGGGGATGCTAATAATTTCAGCCTAGGTAAAGAAGGAGAGTTATGCTTCATAGGAAGACTGTATTTCCCAATGAAGAAAGCCAAAGAAATGAAATTATTAAAGAAGCTCATCAATAACCCTATTCTTTTCAACTTGGAAGTGTGAAGATGTATAGAGATCTGAAGAGTTTTTTTTGGTGGCCAAGAATGAAAAAGGAGATATCCGAGTTTGTAAAGAAGTGACTGACCTGCTAAAGGGTCAAGGTGGAACATCAACTTTCTTTTCGTAAATTATGTTCACTGGAAATCCCTGAATGGAAGTCAGATAGGATCATTGATCTACCATAATTTGATATGCCAAATTAGGCTTTCTCGACATACTTAAGGACCTTATTCTCAAGCAAAGTAGCCTATTTTTCATAGTTTTTCATAATTTTAAGATTTTAAGTGAATAAGTGTACATGCCTCATTTTTACTCATTTTGAGACCCTATAGCATCCCAAAATAGGGCCTAAACAGAATAGTGGTTGCGAAACCATGAATTCAAGATAGAAAAGTTTATTCCGATTAATTTTTATAATTTACCAAGTGATTCGATACATATGTTAAGAGTATTGATGGAAAATTTTATAAATAGCATGCTTAATTTGCCTACTGGGGCTTAATTGCAAAAGTTGATAACTATGAGTTTTAGATGCTAAAGGATTAAATTGAAGAGTATAACTGAAGTAGAGGTCCTCAAATGGTAATTAGACCATTAGGTTTTCATGGAAAAAAATGGACATACATAGATAAAAAGAACTAAAGTTTTAATGAAGGGTATTTTAGTCATTTGGTAATTAAAAGATTAAAAAAAGGAAAAAGATGCCAAAATGTGCTCATCTTCTTCATTAGGCCAAAATTTCAAGGGTTCTTCATAGCTAGGGTTTTGTCAAGCTTCCAAGCTTCATAGTAAGTGATTCCAAGCCCGGTTTTTAATGTTCTTTACATTTTTAAAGTCCCGGTAACTTGATTTAGCTTATTCTAGCAATAGTTTAACCTAGGGTTCATATTTGGAAAAATACCCAGAGGTAAATGTGTTTATTTTGATGTTTTATGGTAGAATATGAAGCTTGAAATTATGTTAAACGACTTGAGCTAAGCGATTTTAAGCAAAAACGAGTAAAACAACATAATCGGTAAAAATACCTAATGGTCAAAGTACGTGTTAGAGTGGGAATTTGATGTTGCCGTAGGTAAATAAATGATCAGCATGTCATAAAACATAAGAATTAGGGATAAAGTTTCATTTCCGAGCCTTGGGGCTAAAGTGTAAATATGCAAAAGTTTTAGGGCAAAATTGTAATTTTTCCAAAGTTAGAGTTAAGGACTGTTTTGATAAATGTGAATATTAAATAAGTTAAATTTACTATTATAGATCAAGAAGAATAAAATTCGGGGTTAGACCGAGGAAAGAAAAGGGTTGAGGACTAAATCAAAATATTTGATCATATTTTGTATCGAGGTAAGTTTGCGGTAAATAAATGCAATGTTTTATTATTTATAATTAATGATGTTATTTTTCAGCATCTATATATTTATTTTGTAAATTTATTCCTTGATGATTCAAGTAAGAATTGACAGAGAAATGATACTTAAAAGTTCCGGTTGAACCTTAGGAATGTGTAGGATACAAATGTCATGACATTAGGGTTTAAGGATACCAAGTAAGACCATGCCAAGACATGGCATTGGTAAGTTTTACAAGGCAAGGAAATCATGTAAGACCATGTCAAGACATGGCATTGATAAACTACTAAAAGGTAAAGATCCCATAAAAGACCATGCCAAGGCATGGCAATGGTGAGTTCATAAGGCAAGGATACCACATAAGACCATGTCAAGACATGGCAATGGTAAGTTTAAAAAGGAAAGGTACTCGTGTACCCTTAGTATTCCAAATGGTTCAACCAGAAAAAAAATTCAAAAAGTGTACAAAAGGGAAGGTAAGATAAGTCCATGTTCGAAAGGTTCAGGTTATCTTGATAATTCATTTAGAATGTTGTTTTTTATTTACATACAAACTTATTGAGCTTTATGCTTACTCCCTTATTTTTCTCTCTTTTTTATAGTATCACAAAGAAAACTCAAAAAATTGTAAGGACATTGAAGCTTGCCTCACACTATCAACGAGTTATCTCGGTATTTTGTGACTAGAAATACTTTAAGTTATGGCATGTATAAGGACTTGGCTATTTTGGGTGTATTTTCTTATGATATGTTTAAAGAATGGCATGTGAATACTTGGTAATGATTAGCTTATGATATAGCTAAAAAAGAACATTGCTCGCGTGATTTGTAACAAGTAAGAAATATTTATAATAAATATCAAACCTAGACTAACTATTATCATGACGAAAAGATAAGCGCACCTATCGAACAATAGTATAGTAATGGCAAGACCGGGATATCGTACCCAAGGAAACAAAAGTACTAGTAATAACTATCTTTTTATTATTTAGCCTAGGAATAAAAGGGTTTGTTTATTAAGCTAATTATCTAAACTAATTAACTAATTTAATTAAATCAAAGAGAAAATTTGGAAAAAGACTTGAAGAGAAGCAATTGATAAAGACGACACCCAAGGAGGAATCCACCTAGATTTCACTTATTATCTGACTCTGAACCAGATGATTTATTCACTTGACTTGATCCGTTAGACTCCCTAACCTACATTATTATCTCTTTCGAGACTAATAACGCCTAACCCTTAGTTGAATTAATTGAAATCTCTTTCTAATTAAAACCCCTAGGGCAGCAGCAAATCGATCTAGGGACTCCCATATTAGGTTTCACCCTAATTCGACAAAATCTCATAACCCTATCTCTAGGGGTTCGATCAACTCCGCTTAATTATGCCAAATCTACTCTTAGGCAGGGTCTATTCCTCCTCTGCATAAGCACATTAAATCATGAGTCAATACCCAGAATATTAATTCAAGCATTAGAAACACATAATTAAGAACAAATCAAGTATTTATCATATAGTTCAGATAATAATAACAAGATCCATCATAGGTTTCATCCCCTTAGGTATCTAAGGGTTTAGTTCACAATGAAATAAGAGTACATCTCAAAAGTATAAAAATAACAAAACATGAAGAAAACTCTAAAACTCCTGAAGGGATTCTGAGAGAGACCTTCAGTCTTGGAGTAGCTCCAGATTTTTGGATGGATCGTCTGGCTTCCTTTAAGTGATTCCTGGCATGTAGTTCTGTGTTCCAGAAAAGTTCTGGAAGCGCCCCTGGAAAAACCCCCTAGTAGGTTATACTTAGTGTGTTTATATAGGCTTTGGATTGGCTATCTTCTTCACTAAGTATCCTTTTTTCTGTGTAAAATACAACTCTTTGAAAAAGGGCATGCCCGTGTGCCATGGCCGTGTGACGTGTTTACCAATCGTGTTCGTTTCGCTAAATTTCACACGGCTGTGTGGGTCAATAGTCAGGCCATGTGAATCGTGAAATCCTTGGACGACACCCTCGATAGATACAGGTGTGTGAGGAGCCCGTGTGGCAAGGCTTAGGCCGTGTGATCTTCTTGATTTAGTCTTTTTTGTCTCTTTTAAGCTCGTTTTTTGCTCCTTTTGACTCTTGGTGCTCTCCTGAGTACAAAACATGAAATAACCAGATTAAGAGCACCTAAATCCACAAATCTAATAGTAAATATCCATAAATATGCTAAGTATTTGGGGTAACAATATGTATAATTTGGCGTTTATCAAATACCCCCTCACTTAAGCATTTGTTTGTCCTCAAGCAAAACTCTCATTTACTGCTAGAATTCATTCCTTTCAATCACATAATCATTACCGATAATGTTACAAATTATTCCATGGAGAATCATACAGTGAGAATTCAACCATAGAGGCATTAAAAACCTCAAACAATCTAAATTGAATATTTTGATAATAAAATTATAGGTAATCTCCTTCCTCTAAGTAATTAACTTAGTCCTAAATATACAAGAGATGACATCCTCACTAAGGATTCACTCAAATCACTCAAAGTGTTTAAGGTTCAAAATTAAGCACTCGATTGTCTAACATGAGATGTTATCACTCTAGGCTTGCATGAAAATCAAATCTCCACCACTTGTAAATGATATGATACACAAATAAAAAGGTCTTTGCATGGTTGTAACGGGGTTTAGGTTACGGGTATGGATACAAGCTGAAGAAACAAAGGTTAGAATCGAGATGACTTTAATATATCACCCCACTATCAAAAACTTAATTACTGAATGACAACAAATATCTAGAACTATATTACATGAGCTCTCTTTTTCATGACAACTTTAGCTTGCTAAGAATTACAATAATAATACTGAGGTTATTTTTTTTTTTAAGCACAAACCAAGTCAATACAATATAGAAGTTATACTCCATGATTCAGTAAAAAAAATTGGTGATCATAGTGAGGTAACAATATTAAATTCAATCTCGATAAAAAGGGTCAAATTAAGTAAGGGAATTTCAATAATAATGGGTTAATGGGTTAATGATGAGGGTTAATCAATAAAGAAAAAAGGTTAGTAGGCTTAAAGGGGGTTCATTAAGGGTTTAATTATGTGGGAAGACTTTTTATGGAGTAAGTGGATTAAATCCTAAGTGCCTTTATCATCTCAATATATCAAATCATACGTGTGATCTCGACATGTATAATCAAAACAAGTTCTAGAATAATAGTTCAATGTTGACACACTCAAACCACAAAAGAAGTGAGCAAGAAAGAAAGCTACATGCTCAAAAAGGCTCAAAAATCTCATCAAAAATTTGGGTTTTTGATGTCATTCCTGTATACTTAAGATTTCAAGATAATACCTCAATTTAGGAATAATCTAAAAATTTTAGTTCTCAAAATATCAACTTATCATGCTTGATTCTTTAAGGTCCTACAATCAAATAATCATGCATAATTCCCTTGGTCTAATTCATGACATATCAACGATAATTATAGATTAATCAGAATTCATTCTATCAATATTATGAGAAAATCACTTAAGCACAAGACCACGTTCAGGGATTTGAGAATAATGCAAAAAGTTAGGTTTCATGTTTATGTTCACCCCCCCCACACTTAAGATGTACATTGCCCTCAATGTATAAAGATAGACTATTCAAAATGAAGAAAATCGTAAGAGGGAAGGAGGTGAAGCTCCCTGTTATATGGGTGCAGAGCTTGATTCTGAGGCTATAGTGTTTGGGGAAAGTAGTAGCTACCATTGTTCTTAGCTAGATGAAGAAATTGGGTCGTTGAACATGGCATTCATTTTGTATTGTTCCCTATTTATTTCCTCATTCCATAAAATATTCCTAGCAGCTTGCTTGGAAATCTGTAGAATCATGAATAGCTTATTAAGAGTTGGTGTTGAAGAGAGTGTAGTGGGATTACTTGTTAGAACTACCAGAAAAAATGAAGAAATTAAAATTTACTAATATAGATATGTCTTTCATAAGAAAATAATAAAATTGAAATGAAATTAAAAATTAAGAATAAAAATAAAAATAAAGATAAAAATAAAAAGATAGGAGGATTCAATGATCCTCGTCAGTGGGGGCCTCAGGTGGTGGTGTTGGAGTGGCGATGTGAAAGTGCTGGCATAGTTGGCATCATGGCCTGCATGTCGTCCACCTGTCTATCACGTCGCCAATCTCACTCGTGGATCATCTTGAACTGTGTAGTGTAATACTGCTCGAAGTGAGCGAGTCGGTAGGAAAGGTGTGCCAATGAAGCAGCCGCCACGCCCATGTACTTTGAGGGTGAGCCCGTGTTTTTCAAATTTTACGAGTTAGGTCGTGCCCGGCTACTATCACACGCCCGTGTATCCTGGGCACGTGTGGTGCACGGCCATATCGCACGGCCGTGCTTCACTTCGTTCGCTTCTCCCACGCCCGTGTATATAGTACCACGCCCGTGTATTGTTGTCCACAGTTTAATGGCACGGGCGTGTCGTACGCTCGTGTTAGAGAAATAAAATCGAGCCTTGCCCCTGGCACGCCCGTGTTTTTTCATTCTCACGCCCGTGTTTTTCTATCAAGTTCATCCATGGCCATGTTGTACAGCCGTGGGCATTTATCGCACCTCGTGTTTTGGGGAAATCATGTCCTGCTTCAACACGGCCGTATCGCACGGTCATGTCTCTTTCCCCTGTTTGGCCACGGCTATAGGCACGCCCGTGTGCCTGGCCGTGTGTGCTGAAAAAATTTGTAATTCAAAGACTAAATTAATTTATTCGAAGTGTGAGAAGTTAAAGATAAAGAAATTAAAATATGTTAGTGCTCGGGTTGCCTCCCGAGAAGCGCTTATTTATAGTCTAAGCTCGACTTACCTCTCTGTTGATTTATCATGGTGGTTTGAGGAGTTCATACTCCTCGTTCCTACTGTCAATCTTAAAATAAGGTTTTAATCGGGTGTTGTTTACCTTAAAAGTGTCGAACTTGGGATGACTAACCTCAACCGTACCGAATGTGAAAATATTGAGTACCGTAAGAAGGATCTCCTCATTTGGTGTGGTAGTGACAATGTGGGGATTTGTGGTATCTAGTAAGACTTTATCGCCTGATTAAGTTGATTAGGAGGGGTATCGGGCTTGTTTTGGTATAGTTTCGGTTTATCATGTGTTCTCGATTTGTGTTCTCACCATTCATCTAGCTCCTCTATCCGTAGCCTTCGTTCTTCATAGACGTCTTTGTTCTCTTCATGATAGTAGCGCACTGTCTCTGTTGTCTTGGTTCGAGGAGGTTCCTGCAAGGATGATTGAATATTAGTTTTATCATCGACAGGTTTTATAGCATTATCTTGAGTCTTAGAGGTTTTGACTGAGTCGCGTGCTTTAAGTGTTACTGCATCGTCACCTGCACGAAGTGTTAGCTCTCCTGTGTTGACATTAATAATTGTTCTGACAGCTGCTAAAAAGGGTCGTCCTAAAATTAAAGGTACCTTGTTATCCTCATCCATATCTAGGACTACTGGGTAAATGAACTTATCAATTTTAACGAGAACATCTTCAATAATACCCTTAGGAAATCTAAGTGTTTTGTCAGCCAATTGTATGCTCATCCTAGTCTGTTTGGGTTTATCGAGACCTAGTCATTTAAATATTTTATAAGGCATAACATTTATAATTGCCCCTAAATCAGCTAAAGCATTATTCACAGATAAACTACCAATTAAGCAAGGAATTGTAAAACTCCCTAGATCTTTCAATTTGTTAGGTAGCTTATTCTTTAGAATAGCTGAGCAGACTGCATTGAGTTCCATGTGCGATGACTTGTCCAACTTCCGCTTGTTTGCTAAAAGCTCTCTTAGAAATTTCATTGCATTTGGCATCTGTGACAGAGCTTCAATAAACGGTAAGTTAATATGTAATTTTTTCAAAAGTTTAAGAAATTTACCGAATCGTTCATCTGAGCGGTCTTTCCTTGTCGCATTAGGGTATGGCACACAAGGTTTGTATTCTGCATTTATCGTTTTATTATTACTTACCTCACCATCGCTTTTACTTTCCACATTCTCTTGCCTCAGTTCTGGCTCAGTCTCAATGCGTCTTCTTGAGTATCAATTGCATTGAGCTGCTTCCTTGGATTTGATTTAGTGTTGCTTGGCAAACTTCCTTGTGGTCGTTCAGAAATTAGCTTGGACAGCTAACCTATTTGAGTTTCGAGTCCTTGAATTGATGCTTGTTGAGTTTTGAGTGCTGTCTCGGTGTTCTGGAAATGAGTTTCTGACACTGAGATGAACTTGGATAATATCTCCTCAAGGTTCAACTTCTTTTCCTGTTGCTACAGTGGCTATTGAAAATTCTGAGGATCCTGTGGCCTTTGATTCTGTTGACCACCCTAAGAGAAATTTGGGTGGTTCTTCCAACCTGCATTATTAGTAGTACTATATGGGTTATTTTGAGATCTAAAATTATTATTACCCATATAGTTGACTTGTTCCTCTTCGGTTGTAGGATTGAATGGTGGGTATTCTGTCCGCCACTTTAGTTACACCTCATTACTGGATGTACCTGCGTAGAACCAAGTAAACCATCAATTTTTTATTTAGAAGTTCTACCTGATTAGAGAGCATCATGTCCAAATCGATTTTATAAACACCGGCTATTTTCGTTGGCTTTATCCTCATAACTTGCCACTGATAGTTATTCAGTGACATCTCCTCTACAAATTCATAGGCATATTCTGGTGTTTTATTGTTGATGGTTCCGCCAGCAGCTGCGTCAATCATTTGTCTTGTCGAGGGATTCACACCATTGTAGAACGTTTGAACTTGCAGTCATAGAGGTAACCCATGGTGAGGACACCTTCTCAATAGATCCTTGTATCTCTCCCATGCATCGTAAAGTGTCTCTAAGTCCATCTGTACAAAAGAAGAAATATCATTATGCAACTTAGCTGTTTTTACCGGTGGAAAATATTTTAATAGAAATTTTTCGGTCATTTGCTCCCAAGTGGTAATGGATCCTCGTGGTAGTGAGTTCAACCACTGTTTAGCTTTATTCCTCAGTGAAAAAGGGAATAACCAAAGGCGACTGACATCATCAGAAATGCCATTAATTTTGAAAGTGTCACACAGTTCTAGGAAATTTGCCAAGTGCGTGTTGGGGTTCTCATCCTGCAACCCATCAAACTGAACAAATTGCTGTATCATCTGAATCGTGTTAGGTTTCAGTTCAAAATTATTAGCAGCAATAGCAGGTCTAACTATACTTGACTCAGTTCCTATAAAATTACGTTTAGCATAATCATACAAAGTACGAGGAGTAGGATTCTGATTTGCTAATTCAACGGGTATGGCTGGCGGTAGTGGATTATCTTGATTTTCAGCCATCTCTTCAGTAGTAGTAGAGATATTGTCCTCTTGCTCTTCATCTGTGTATCTTAAGCTGCGCCTGATTTCTCGTCAATTTATACGAGCTGTACGACCAATTTCCTCGTCAAAAAACAACAGTCCTGACGGGTTTCTTCTAGTCATACACTACGAGAACCTGCCAGAAGAAAGAAGAAAAGAATTAGTAAAATAAAAATAGAAATAAAGTTAAATAGCAAAAAAAAAAATGGCTAAAGCAAAAAAAATTAAGTGTTCCTAATATTTCAGTTCCCCGGCAACGGCGCCAAAAACTTGCTCGCGTGATTCATAACAAGTAATAAATATTTATAATAAAGATCAAACCTAGACTAACTATTATCACGACGAAAAGGCAAGCACACCTATCGAACAATAGTATAGTAATGGCAAGACCGGGATATCGTACCCAAGGGAACTAAAAGTACTAGTAATAACTATCTTTTTATTATTTAGCCTAGGAATAAAAGGGTTTGTTTATTAAGCTAATTATCTAAACTAATTAACTAATTTAATTAAAGCAAAGAGAAAATTTGGAAAAAGACTTGAAGAGAAGCAATTGATAAAGACGACACCCAAGGAGGAATCCACCTAGATTTCACTTGTTATCTGACTCTGAACCAGACGATTTATTCACTTGACTTGATCCGTGAGACTCTCTAACCTATATTATTATCTCTTTTGAGACTAATAATGCCTAACCCTCAGTTGAATTAATTAAAATCTCTTTCTAATTAAAACCCCTAGGGAAGTAGTAAATCGATCTATGGACTCCCATATTAGCTTTCACCTTAATCCAGCAAAATCTCGTAACCCTATCTCTAGGCGTTCGATCAACTCCGCTTAATTATGCCAAATCTACTCATAGGCAGGGTCTATTCCTCCTCTGCATAAGCACATTAAATCATGAGTCAGTACCTGGAATATTAATTCAAGCATTAGAAACACATAATTAAGAACAAATCAAGTATTTATCATATAGTTCAGATAATAATAACAAGATCCATCATAGGTTTCATCCCCTTAGTTATCTAAGGGGTTTAGTTCATAATGAAATAAGAGTACATCTCAAAAGTATAAAAATAACAAAACATGAAGAAAACACTAAAACTCCTAAAGGGATTCTAAGAGAGATCTTCAGCCTTGGAGTAGCTCCGGCTTTTGGGATGGATTGTCTGGCTTCCTTCAAGTAATTCTTGGCATGTGGCTCTGTGTTCCAGAAAAGTTCTGGAAGCGCCCCTGGAAAAATCCCCTAGTAGGTCATACTTAGGGTGTTTATATAGGCTTTGGATTGGCTTTCTTCTTCCCTAAGTATCCTTTTTTCGTGTAAAATACAACTCTTTGAAAAAGGGGCACGCCCTGTGCCACGACCGTGTGACGTGTTTGCCAGGCCGTGTTCATTCCGCTAAATTTCACACGGCCGTGTGGGTCAATAGCCAGGCCGTGTGAATCGTGAAATCCTTGGACAAAACCCTCGACAGACACGGGCATGTGAGCAGCCTGTGTGGCAAGGCTTAGGCCATGTGATCTTCTTGGTTTGGTCTTTTTTGTCTCTTCTAAGCTCGTTTTTGGCTCCTTTTGACTCTTGGTGCTCTCCTGAGTACAAAACATGAAATAACCAGATTAAGAGCATCAAAATCCACAAATCTAATAGTAAATATCCATAAATATGCTAAGTATTTGGGGAAAAAATATGCATAATTTGGCGTTTATCAAACATGTTTTGGTATTATGTATGCCGAAATGAGGTTTGATGCAAAGAAACTATGAAAGAGTAAGAGTTGGCTATGGAACAGTTAGGAAATAGCAGCAGTGATATGGTTTTGAAAAATCACTAAAAATTGTAAAAATGGAATTAAATGGTGAATGAGATATAGAATTAAATCTTATTGAGTCTATTTTATAGGAAAGAAGCATAGCAAGCAAAGGAAGTCTATATTCTGAGATATTTAAATTTCTATAAGACTGGTTCAAAGTGACTTCGTGATCCCCTGTTCCAACTTTGGAAAATCACTAGAAATTTTACAGAAAGAATTATAAGTAAAAGTTTATATTTTAGATTCTTTAGTGAGTCTATTTTCATTAGAAACAAACAAAACCATTATTTGATTTCTGTATAATGAGATAATCGATTTTTAGTGAAGAGAGGTCAAGTCCACTAAACTGCAAAATAGGGGAACCTTTAATGAATAAACTGTACTAATTGACCAAACTAAAAATTATGGAAAAATTATGGTAAGAAGATATATGAGTTTAGTTTTAGGGAAAATTTATAGATTTAAATTTTGAGTTTCATAACTCGAGTTATAATTAATTTAGTGACAATTATGCAGATGGATAGTTTTATTATGAATAGTGAAATAAATTGTTTTGATTTGTGTAAGTAATAGGAATTTTTTTTTTATGTTCCCGGCTTGGTCCCGAACCATTCCAACTGCACGTTTTAGGGCCTCGAGGTCCCTTTTTAGGGATTTATTGGATGAATGTGATTGAATTAACTTTTTTTAAAACTAATTTTTTTATGCCCCGAATAGGTAAGATAAGTATGGTAACGCTCGTGCTCGACTCCAGACAGTCTTAGGTAAGGGTTGTTACATTTATTCGTATCAGGGCAAGAGTTTAGTCAGTTCTCAAAATATTCAGTATGAGTAAGAGTCTAGTTATACATGCCATACTTATATTTTGATAGTGTGACGACTCTTGACGATTTTAAAATGTTTTTCTTTTATAATTATGGATTCTAAACGAGTTGGTGCAGATGATATAGAAAGTAACGCATCCGCCCCCGCAGAAGGGACGGTGCCACCAGATAGTAGTTAAAGGCCCATTATAGTTAGTCAGGGAAGAGGGGCTTGTGAAGCCTTCTTTCAAGCTATGAATGAATAGTTTGCTGAGTTCGTTCGTATGAATCCGGCCGTTAGACCTCCACTCCCTCATGATCCTAAGACTACCCATGTAGCTTCCCCAGTTACAGATACAATTAGAAGGGAGAAGCCACCAGTTGATAAAATTACAAAACAAGGGGCTGAAGAGTTTTGGGCTACTAAAGATGATGATGCAGAGAAAGCTCAGCTTTGGCTCGAAAATACTATCAGGGTCTTTGATGAGTTATCCTGCACACCTGAAGAGTGTATGAAGTGTGTTGTATCACTTTTACGAGACTCAGCCTAGCATTGGTGGAAGACACTTATGTCAGTAGTACCGAAAGAGTGGGTTACTTGGGATTTCTTTCAGGAGGAATTTCGTAGGAAATACATTAGTCAAAGGTTCATCGATCAGAAAAGAAAAGAATTCCTTGAACTAAAGCAGGGTAAGATGACAGTGACTGAATATGAATGTGAATTTTTCAGACTCAGTAATTATGCTCGAGAGTGTGTGTTTACTGAAGCTATTATGTGCAAGAGATTTGAAGATGGGCTCAATGATTATATTCGACTGTCAGTCGGTTTCTTAGAAATAAAAGAGTTCGTCATTTTAGTTGAAAGAGCTTGTAAGGTAGATGAGTTGCTGAAAGGAAAGGGTAAAGCTGAAATTGAGATGCAAGACACGAAGAAAAGAGAGATGAGCAAGTCATTTTAGTTTACATCCAAGAGGCTTAAAGAGTTCTCTACGAGATCTAATTTTTTAGCAGGGTATTCTAGTCGAAACAGAGGTAGAAGATTTATGGGTCAGAAAGCTCAGACCACTTCATTTGCGAGTGTTAACAGTATTCAGCCTGATAGACTCGAGTGTCCTCAATGTGGTCGACGTTATCCAGGTCAATGTCGAGCAACTGAGACTGGTTGTTTCTGATGTGGTGCATCAGATCGTTTCATTCGGGAGTGTCCTGAGATGGTTAAAAGAGAAGTAATACTGAGTGTAGGATCAGCCAATGCCCTTGCTAGAGGTAGACCTCAAAGAAGTTCGGGAATAGGGGTAGGTAGAGGTGCATCTAAAGATTTAGCAGCGAGACCCGATGTTAGAGCACCTACAAGGACCTATGCTATCCATGCTCGTGAAGAGGCATCCTCCCTTGATGTAATTACAGGTACATTTTCTCTTCATGATGTTAATGTTATTACTTTGATTGATCCGAGTTCAACCCATTCCTATGTTTGCATGAAATTGATGCCTAGTATGAACATGTCCATAGAGTTTACGGGATTTGTGATTAAATTATCAAATCTATTGGGTCAGTATGTATTAGTAGATAAAGTATGTAAAAATTGCCCTTTGATGATTAGATGTTACTATTTTCTGACCGATCTCATGCTATTGTCATTTGATGAGTTTGATGTGATTCTTGGTATGGATTGGTTGACTGCACATGACGTGATACTGAATTGTGGAAGGAAATTCATTGAGTTGAAATACGAAAATGGTGACATTCTTTGGGTTAATTTTAATGAGTCAGATAGCTCAATTGCTATGATTTCTGTTATGTTTGCTCAAAAATGCTTGAGAAAAGGATATGAAGCTTATCTTGCTTTTGTGTTGAATACTAAAGATCTAGAGTTGAAAATTGAATCAGTGCCTGTGGTATGTGAGTTTCTTGATGTGTTTCCGGAAGAACTACTAGGTTTGCCTCCTATCAAAGAAATTGAGTTTGGTATTGAATTGGCTCTGGTTACAACACCCATTTCTATTTCTCCTTATAGAATGGCTCCAATGGAATTTAGAGAATTGAAAGTTCAGTTGTAGGAACTAACAGAGAAAGGCTTTGCAAGACCTAGTTGTTCACCATGGGGTGCACCAGTGCTTTTTGTGAAAAAGAAAGATGGTTCAATGAGATTGTGCATAGATTATTGGTATCTTAACAAGATGACTATTAAGAACAAGTATCCACTGCCTAGAATTGAGGATTTTTTTGATCAATTGAAGGGAGCTACTACGTTTTCCAAGATAGATTTGAGTTCCAGATATTATCAGTTGCGAGTTGAAGAGTCAGATGCTCCGAAGACTGCTTTCTGGACTAGGTATGGCCATTTTGAGTTCCTTGTGATGCCATTTGGCTTGACTAATGCTCCTACCATTTTCATGGACTTAATGAATCAAATTTTCAGACCTTACTTGGATAAATTTGTAGTTGTGTTCATTGATGATATCTTGATTTATTCGGATGATATCTTGATTTATTCTTATGATAAGACTGAGTATTCAGAGCATTTGAGAATAGTTTTACAGATTTTGAGAGATAATCAGCTTTATGCCAAGTTTAACAAAAATGATTTCTGGTTATGGGAAGTTGGTTTTCTAGGACATATAGTCTCAGGTGAAGATATTAGAGTTGATCCGAGCAAGATTTCAGCCATTATTGATTGGAAGCCTCCCAAGAATGTATCAGAGGTCAGAATTTTTCTTGGTCTCGCCGCTTATTATAGACGATTTATAAAGGGATTTTCCATGATAGCTACTCTATTGACAAGATTGCTACAGAAAGATGTCAAGTTTGAATGGACTGAAAAGTGTCAGTAGAGTTTTGACAAGTTAAAGGCATTGTTGACTGAAGCTCCTGTCTTAGTACAACCAGAACTGAGTAAAGAGTTTGTGATTTACAGTGATGCGTCCTTGAATGGACTATGTTGTGTACTTATGTAGGAAGGAAAAGTAATTGCTTATGCCTCTAAATAGATAAAGCCACATGAGAAAAATTATCTGATACATGATTTAGAACTAGCTGCCATTGTATTTGCATTGAAAATCTGGAGACATCACTTGTATGGTGAGAAGTGCCGAATATTTACTGATCATAAAAGTTTGAAATACTTGATGACTCAGAAAGGTTTGAACTTGAGGCAAAGAAGATGGCTAGAGTTGATTAAAGATTATGAACTAGTGATCGATTATCACCCAGGTAAGGCAAACGTAGTTGCTGATGCTTTGAGTAAAAAATCTTTATTTGCATTAAGAGCTTTGAACACTAGTTTAACCTTATCGGGTGATGGTTCTATTTTAGCCGAATTAAGAGCTAAGCCAGTGTTTCTTGAAGAAATTTTGTGAAGTTTAGAAAGATGATAGTGAGTTGCAAGCCAAAAGAGCTCATGTGAGTCGGGTATAGAGTCATATTTTCAGATCAGTTCTGACGGTTGTTTAATGTTCAGAAATCAAATATGTATACCAAAGAATGGTAAGCTTATTCGAAAGATTTTAGAGGAAGCACATAGCAGTTCTTTGTCTGTTCATCCAGGTAGTACAAAGATGTATAATGATTTGAAGAAAATGTATTGGTAGGTAGGAATGAAGAGAGATATCTCAGAGATTGTTTCTAGATGCTGATCTGTTAGCAGGTAAAGCCGAACATCAGGTTACTTCAGGTTTATTGCATCCTATGTTAGTTCCTGAGTGGAAATGGGACCGAGTTGCCATGGATTTTGTGACAGGATTGCCGTTGACACCGAGAAAGAAAGATGCAGTATGGGTTGTGATTGATAAGCTAACGAAGTTGGCTAATTTTATTCCAGTTCGTATGGATTATTCACTTGATAAGTTGGCCGAGTTGTATATTTCAGAGATACTTAGACTACATGGAGTACCGTTATCGATTATTTCAGATAGAGACCCGAGATTCACTTCGCGGTTTTAGAAGAAGTTATAGGAAGCTTTGGGTATAGAGTTGAGTTTTAGTACAGCTTTCCATCCTCAGACCGATGGTCAATCAGAGAGAGTTATTCAGATACTTGAGGATATGCTCAGATGTTGTGTCTTAGAATTTCAAGGTAGTTGGGAGAAATATTTGTTGTTGGTAGAGTTTGCTTATAACAATAGTTGCCATTCGAGTTTGAAAATGGAACTTTATGAAGCTTTGTATGGACGTAAATGTTGCGCAGCTTTGTATTGGATAGAGATTAAAGAAAATCAGATTTACAGGGTTGATTTAGTTAAAGAAACTGTAGAGAAAGTGAAAGTTATCAGAGATTGCTTGAAAGAATTTAGATAGATGGAAGTCTCATACGGACTTGAAAAGAAAAGAGATTAAGTATCAAGTTGGTGACAAAGTGTTCTTGAAAGTATCCCCGTGGAAGAAAGTCTTTAGTTTTGGCAAGAAAGGCAAACTAAGTCTAGGTTTTATTGGACCGTTTGAGGTGACTGAAAGAGTTGGACTATTAGCATATCGGCTAGCTTTTCTGCCAGAGTTAGAGAAGATTCATGATGTGTTCCATGTGTCCATGTTATGTTGTTATCATTCTGATCCTTCACATGTGATTTCACAGACAAAGGTTGAGATTCAGCAAGATATGACTTATGGTGAAGAGCTGGTAAAGATTTTAGCTCGAGAGGTCAAGCAACTAAGGAACAAAAGTATTGCACTTGTGAAAGTATTATGGAATAGGCATGGGGTAGACGAGGCTACATGGGAGCCTGAAGAGGTTATGCGAAAACAGTATCCAAATCTTTTCACAGGTAAGATTTTTAAGGACGAAAATCCCTAAAAGGGGGAGAAATGTAATATCCCAAAATAGGGCCTAAATAGAATAATGGTTGTGAAACCATGAATCCGAGATAGAAAAGTTTATTCCAATTAATTTTTATAATTTACTGAGTGATTAGATACATGTGTTAGAGTATCGACGGAAAATTTTATAGATTGCATGCTTAATTTGCCTACTAAGGCTTAATTGCAAAAGTTGATAAATATGAGTTTTAGATACTAAAGGATTAAATTGAAGAGTATAATTGAAGTAGAGGTCCTTAAATGGTAATTAGACCATTAGGTTTTCATGGACAAAAATGGACATACATAGATAAAAATAACTAAAGTTTTAATGAAGGATATTTTAGTCATTTGGTAATTAAAAGATTAAAAAAGGGAAAAAGATGGCAAAATGTGTCTATCTTCTTCATTAGGCCGAAATTTCAAGGGTTCTTCATAGCTAGGGTTTTGTCAAGCTTCCAAGCTTCATAGAAAGTGATTCCAAGCCCCGTTTTTTAATGTTCTTTACGTTTTTGAAGTCCCGGTAACTTGACGTTTTATGGTAGAATATGAAGCTTGAAATTATGTTAAACAACATGAGCTAAGTGATTTTAAGTGAAAACAAGTAAAACGACATAATCGGTAAAAATACCTAATGGTCATAAGTACATGTTAGAGTGGGAATTTGATGTTGTCGTAGGTAAATAAATGATCAACATGCCACAGAACATAAGAATTAGGGATAAAGTTTCATTTCCGAGCCTTGGGGCAAAAGTGCAAATATACAAAAGTTTTAAGGCAAAATTGTAATTTTGTCAAAGTTAGAGTTAAGGACTATTTTGATAAATGTGAATATTTAATAAGTTAAATTTTCTATTATAGATCAAGAAGAACAAAATTCGGGGTTAGACCGAGGAAAGAAAAAGGTTGAGGACTAAATCAAAATTTGATCTTATTTTATATCGAGGTAAGTTTGCGTTAAATAAATACAATGTTTTATTATTTATAATTAATGATGTTATTTTTCAGCATCTATATATTTATTTTGTAAGTTTATTCCTTGATGATTCAAGTAAGAATTGATGGAGAAATGATACTTAAAAGTTCGAGTTAAACCTTAGGAATGTGTAGGATATAAATGTCATGACATTAGGGTTTAAGGATACCAAGTAAGACCATGCCAAGGCATGGCATTGGTAAGTTTTACAAGGAAAGGAAATCATGTAAGACCATGTCAAGACATGGCATTGATAAACTATTAAAAGGCAAAGATCCCATGAAAGACCATGCCAAGGCATGGCAATGGTGAGTACATAAGGCAAGGATACCACGTAAGACCATGCCAAGACATGGAAATGGTAAGTGTAAAAAGGAAAGGTACCCATGTATCTTTAGTATTCCAAATGGTTCAACGGACAAAAAAATTCAGAGAGTGTACTAAAGGGAAGGTAAGATAAGTCCATGTTCGAAAGGTTCAGGTTATCTTGATAATTCATTTAGAATGTTGGGTTTTATTTACATGCAAACTTAATGAGCTTTATGCTTACTCCCTTTCTTTTCTCTCTTTTTTATAGTATCGGAAAGCCAACTCGAAAAATTGTAAGGACGTCGGAGATCGCCTCACACTATCAACGAGTTATCTCGGTATTTTGTGACTAAAAATACTTTAAGTTATGGAATGTATAGGGACTTGGATATTTTGTGTGTATGTCCTTATGATATGATTAAAGAATAGAATTGGTAATGATTAGCTTATGATATAGCTAAATAAGAACATTTTTTGGTATTATGTATGCCTAGATGAGGTTTTATGCAAAGAAACTATGAAAGAGTAAGAGTTGGCTATGGAGCAGTTAGGAAATAGTAGTAGTGACGTGGTTTTGAAAAATCACTAAAAATTGTAAAAAAGGAATTAAATGGTGAATGAGATATAGAATTAAATCTTATCGAGTGTATTTTGATAAGAAAGAAACAGAGCAAGCAAAGGAAGTCTATATTCTGAGATATTTAAATTTCTATAAGATTGGTTTAGAGTGACTTCGTGATCCCCTGTTCCAACTTTGGAAAATCACTAGAAATTTTACAAAAATAATTATAAGTCAACGTTTATATTTTTAGATTCTTTAGTGAGTACATTTTCATTATAAACAACGGAAACATTATCTGATTTTTGTATAATGAGATAATCGATTGTTTGTGAAGAGAGGTTAGGTCCACTGAACTGCGAAACAGGGGAACTTTTAATGAATAAACTGTACTAATTGGCCAAACCAAAAATTCTGGAAAAATTATGGTAAGAAGATATATGGGTCTAGTTTTAGGGAAAATTTACAAATTTAAATTTTGAGTATCGTAACTCAAGTTATAATTAATTTAGTAAATATTATGCAGATGGACAGTTTTATTATAAATAGTGAAATAAATTGTTTTGATTTGTGTAAGTAATCGAAAATTTTTTTTATGTTCCTGGTTCGGTCCCGAACCATTCCAATTGCATGTTTTAGTGCCTTTAGGGCCCTTTTTATGGATTTATTAGATGAATGTGAGCGAATTATTTTTTTTAAATGTAAATTTTTTTATGCCCTGAACAGGTAAGATAAGTCTGGTAACGCCTCATGCTCGACTCCGGCGACAGTCTCGAGTAAAGGGTGTTACAGACCCAATTTGACCAATAGTACCATTGGGGCCCCGAATGTGTGGTTAAGTGATGTAGGGATGTGTTGCAGGTTGAAAACTAGGCAAAACAACACCAAATGTGAGGGTATTGTGATACCTAAACCTTAAAATCGCGATACCTTTAACAAGCTTTAAGATTGGAGACCACCATTTAGTGGTATCATGATATCCACTTTGGGTATCGCGATATCCACCCTCTAAGAAGACTCACAAGTCTGGAACTGACCAGGGCATCATGATATCTTCTTCTTGGGTATCACTGTATCAATATCGTGAGGGACAAGATTAGACAAAAAGGGTAGTCTTTTTCCACCTAACTCACCAATCACACAAGGCCTATGTAGAGGCAATTTTGGCAACAAAATTTCATCAACCATCAACTTAAAACAACCAATTTTGGCTGAGGAGATACACATTAGCTTAGAGAAACTAATAGTTTTTTTGTAACTTTTTCTAGGGTTTCTATATTCTCTTGCCCTTTCCTAGTTTTAGAGTTTATTTTACTTCACTTTCTTCCTGTTCTTAGTGTTCTTGTAGTTAGTTAAGTTAATTATCACTCTAGCATAGGTTTATTTGCACTTTCAGTCTCTGTACTTTTGTTGTAATGACATTCCTATCTTTAGTTTGATGTATTCTAGTTTCTTTTACTTTAAATCTATTAAATTTTGTTCCTTTTATATTTATTGTTTTAGATTTTTCTTGTTTAATGCTTTTCTTTTCATGTTCATTAAGCTTTCTTGCATCAAAGTCTTAAATTTTGTATTTTTCTTAAGCTTTACTTTAATGGCTTCTTTGCTTTTCTTTTCCATGGTTGTTAGCTGTATTTTAAGCATGAGTAGCTAAAACTTTAAGGTAGTCTGTCGGTGGTGATGTAGTGAGCTAATTTTTTGCTGAAGGACCAAATTATAATAAATTGGATTAATATGAATGAACCTAAGGGGTTGATGCCCCTAAAGGAACATTTAGACAAGTACGACCAAGAGGTAATCTTGTTGTGCACCAATTCATTAGTCCCGAATTACCCAGTGAGATCAAGAGATAAACCATACTAATTTGTCTAATTTTTTAAACTTGAAATCGAGGAAAAAAATTGAGCCACTTTAGTAATTTAACCGATTTAAGTCCATTATTTGAAGATCGGTGAACCAAATCGAAGTTAACATACCACTATTAGTCATTTATTAATTAATTTCATAGTTTTGTACTCTTTACAATTTGGTGCCCAAAGTAGTGTCTTTAATCTTTTTACAACATTTTCTTGTTATGATTTGTCGTACTATCAAATTGTACCAGTAGCCACATAGACTCTAGAGTATGCGCTATTCATTACTCAATCACCATCTCTTTTAGGTTCGACCCCTTAGAATACTCTAGTGTTTCATCGGACACTATAAATATTACAACTGACATGTATTCTTGAGTTAAAACAACTCTTTCGAAAATTAGTTTTCCAAAACCATTTGTTTTAATGCACATGCATGCAGGCAGTCAACTTGTTGCGTCGTTGTCGAGGAGACGATGCAAGATTGAGCGTTTTTTAGCTTTGCACCTTTATGTAGAGGTAAGTAGTAAAAGTAGGATTTATAACTAGAAGTTTGTTTCATTTGTCTTTATTTCATTTGTAACTTTTAGTCAATTTACTTCATCCTCTTGTGCTTGTAGGGGGCATTATATGACTCGGACTGGTAACGGTGTCTTATCATTTTAACTAGCACCAGAACATATCATCACACACACAAAGAGGGCGTAACATTTGAGATATGCCCACCTTCCACAATGATATCAACTCATCGATGATCCATGACTAGAGTTTCAATCACCACGACACCCACCTATGGAGCAACGTACTTTGTATGACTACATAATGCCCAATCTTGATGTAGTTCTTGGTAGCATTAATTGCCTTACGATTAATGCTAATAAATTCAAAATCAAACCAATAATGATCCAAACGATACAAACGAACCTTCAATTACAAGGGTCAATGAATGAGGATCCAAACTAACATATTAAGAAATTTCTAACCATTTGTGATACCTTTAAACATAATGGGGTATCCGATGATGCTTTCCCTCTTCGGTTATTCCCTTTATCTCTTACTGTTATGTTGTTAGATTCACATAGATTCCATCAACACTTGGGACAAGCTAGTGAGGAAATTCTTGGCGAAATGTTTTCCCTCAAGCAAGACAGAGAAGCTTCGTATGGATATTATGAATTTTTAGAAATTGGATGGGGAGACATTATACTAGGCATGGGATCACTTTAAACTCATGTTACGTAACTGCTTATATAATGGCTTGAAAGATTGGTTGCGACTTCAAGTTTTTTATAATGAGCTTGATGGAAATTTATGCTCTAGTCTTAACGGAGGGTCAACGTGGGCATTCATGTCAAATACATATGCTAAATCTTGCCAACTCATAGAGGACATGGAAATGAATTATTACATGTGGTCAACTGAAATATTCATATATAGAGCCAAACAATTGACTGTGAATGTGGTCAGTAGCGAGGACAAGTATCAAAAGGTCTCGAAAGGCTCAATAAATTAGAGATGTGTTCGGCCAAGGCGCAAGTCCAAAATCAGCCAATTCTATCCTATTCTAATCAAGACATGATGGTGAAGAATCTATGTCAGGAAATGCTAATAAAAGTATCTAAATGGAGGTTAACTATGTGGGGAATAGAATATATAACCCATACTGCAACACCTATAACCTGGGATGGCATGGCCATCTTAACAGGTGGGGAGGGAGGCAAGGAGGTCCTTCCAATCAAAGAGCCCAAAATCTTAATCCTCCTAGATCAAATGCACTTTATCAACCTACATTACCATTTAGGGCACCCTAAGATCTGGAAAGAAAACCAACCTTTAATAGTAACCCTACGATATTGATTAGGGTAAGCAAGGTAGAGGAAGGCTTGCATGTGGTACAAGCTCATGTGTGTCAAATTTGTCGTCAATTAGACCCAATCATGCAATTATTGCCTTTAGATTCAGGGTTGTGGTTAAAAAACCTATTCGACCAATTAGTGGCGATGAGGAAACGGGCGAAAAGGATGAGAGCATCTACACTCCTAATGTTGAAGATGGGGTGGAAGAGAAGGAAGGACCTGAGAGCAAACCCATACGAACTAAATCAGAAGATAGTACCATTCCAATACAACAACCAAATTTGACCCCCAAACTCTTTCCTAGTAGACTAGAATAGAAGAAAAAGTGAGACAATGAGGAGTTTCTAGACTTCTTTAAGATGTTTAAGGCTTTGAATGTCAACCTCCCATTGCTTGAGGTCTTTGAAGATGTGTCAAAATATGTCGCATTCCTTAGAGAAGTGATGTCTAGGAGAACAAAGATTGGGAAAGAAGAGCAATTCACTCTTAATGTTGAGTGAAGTGTTATGGTGTTTAGAAGAGTCCCATCAAAACACTATGACCCCAATAGTTTCACCATTCCCATAGAGATTGGAGGTGTGAATTTTGGCAAGGCACTTTGTGATCTTGAAGCAAGTATAGACTTAATGCCTTTGTCCATCTACCATAGATGATGTGATTTTGGTCACATCATATTAAGATGCAATTCGAAAATATTTGGATTGGACTAAACGAGAAGGGTCCAAGTGCAAAATGAAGCTTATTAATCAAATTGGGTCGAGCCCATTGTCTATGATGGTTAATTGAGTTCAAGTGTAGACGAATTTAGTGATAGGTTTGATTAATCATGGGACAATTTAAAGGACTTTAATTAAGTTTTAGTTCCGTTTATGTTTGCATCTTTAATTAATGTCTTGCATTATTTATCTGCATCGTTAAATTGTGACTTGCATTATGTGTTCTTCATTTAATTAAGTCATGCATTAAAGCATTTCACATGTTAATAAAGTTTGTGTTTTAATTATGTCATGCATTATGTAACACCTATGTTAATTAAGTTTGCATTTTAAATTATGTCATGCATTATGTAACTCATTTGTTTATTGAGTTTGCATCTAATTTAAAACATGCATTTAAGCATCTTATTTGTTCACTTATTTTAAGCATGAATTAGTGTCATAAGTGAGTGGAGTGTGTCATTTATTTTGGTTGTTACTTTTTATGCATGAGTAATAGTATGATAATTTTCATTATAAATAGGGTGTTTAAGTTGAATAAGAATACACAAAGTTGTTAACGATTAATGTCTATTTACTTATGATGTAGGTGACTGTTCATTTCACTTTAGCTTATAGCATGATTAAATTGTCTTAATGCATGTTTAATGTGTCTTAGAGATTATTTATGGCTAATAAGAAGATGTAGGGGTGTTCATACACAAAGGCTGTTCAGTTTTGGCATGAAAGAGTGTGCATTTGGTCACTTAAATTGCTAGTACATGAAGAGGAAGTTTTTGGTGGATATTGAAGGTGAATAAATGCATAAAAGTCATTTAAGAATCATCTTTCAATATTGATGCTGTAACATTCGGGCCACAAACCTGACGAGTAAGTTTGAAAATGTTATTATTTAATATTTACAAGTCAAATATGGTATTAAAATGAATTTTTAATTTATGTTATTTGAATGAATAATTAGGTTTAAGTGGTATGACCCTAAAGTCAAATGGTTTTAGAAAATGAGGTATCGGGACCTTGTTTCTATAAATCGATCTGTAAATATTTTATTAAATATTTATGGAGTGTTATTAAGGTTGTATTAAAATATTGTTAAGAAATTTTAAGGTTTAAATGGTTAATTAAGTAAAAAGGACTAAATCGTAAAAAGTGTAAAAGTTGAGTTCTAATAGTTAAAAGGGTTAAATGACTATGGAAATGAAAGTAAATGGACTTAAATGGTAAATAAACCATTTAAGGCATTTGTGGACAAATATGGACATGGATTTGATGTTTTGTTTAATTATTAATTAAGGTTAAAGGTTAAAATGGTAATTTGATAAATTAAATTAAATTAAATTAAGATCACAATTGTATCATCTTCCACAATTATTTCTCCACTGAAATTGAAGAGGAAAAAGACACCATTTTTGTGCTTTGAAGGTTCGGTTAAGCATAATTCATGCATGTTGGTATTTTGAGGTTAGTTTTTAGTAATTTTATGTTTTTGAGATCATTGAAGTTTAATCTAGCTAGCTCGGGGGTCAATTTGTAAAGTTGTTAAATGTTTAGAATTTTACCATGGATGAATTTGAGGTGTTTTTGAAAGTTTATGATAGATTGTTAAGCTTTGTTGTTAAATAGACATATTTTATTAAGTAATTTTTGATGATTTTAAGGTATAGGGACTTATTTATGAAAATGATATTTAAGGAAAATTTTGAAAATCGTTGATAAATATGTGCTATTATAAAAAGAGATAAAATCGGTTTGCATGAATTTTATTTAGAAATGATGAAATTGTAAGTTTCATATTTTAGGGACTAAATTAAAAAAAGGGAAAACTTTGAGGGGAATTTTGTAAATTATTATTATGGGTTATAAGCTAAATTAATTATTTTAAATGTTGAAATTGTATTAATTGAATAAAAATGGCTAATTTGCATGTTTTGAACTTAGGGACTAAATTGTATAAAAGTAAAATGTTGGGGGTAATTTTGTAAAAATGTCAAAAAAGACTTAATTGCATAAAATGAATTGATTTTTCTTTTAGAATTAGTGAATTGAATGGAATTATTATTTAGATCAATAACGAGTGGAAAATCGAGAAGAGAAAATTACCAAATAGCCCCTGTACATAGTCGTTGCTGCAATTTAGTTTGGTAAGTTCGTATGAACTCTAATCATTATAATGTTAATTAAATTAATGTTTGCTATGTTGTTTTTAATGTAAATGAATCGATATATATGTGGATGTGTCCACATTATGACGAATTGACAGATATCGAGTCCCGGTTGAGCCTTAGGAAATCTTAGGATACAAATGACATGTCATTAGGGATTTCATGTTTTAAGTGCTGGTCTTGAATGTCCCATCGATGGTTGAGGTCCTGCTTTTTTTGTAGATTCTCCACAGCTTGTGTGAGTAGCATCGTGTAGCTTACATTCTGACCCACAGCTTGTGTGAGCAGACCCATTTCAGAGTTCGTGTGAGCATTCGTGTAAAGGAAATGTTATAGTTATATGTAAATGTACACTTCGTGTGAGATTTCCTGAGTATCCGATGTAACTCTAAATGGTTCAACAGGTACGAAAAGGGAATGAAACAATAAGTTCACAATTGAGATGAAACATGATGTTATAAAAAGATTGATGAATTAAATGATGTACTTATATATGGGAAATCTACTTATGCTGGGGATGAACTCATTTGTATTATGGACAAGTGTACTAACTTGTGATTTGATGATGCTGCTTAGGCTTATACTAAGCATTTGGAAACAGTAAGTAAGCTAATGGAATGAAACATGATCATATGGTAATGATGGTGAATTGAATGTTATGTTTATATATATATGGTTAATTTTATATGTATCATGAACAAGTATGCTAACTTGTAAGTTTGATGGTGTTATATAGGCTTTATTAATCTTATGGCATTGGGAAAGGTTTATACTTATTTCATAAAGTTCATCCTTGGAATGATATATTATGTTTAAAGTTTATACAAGTTTACTAAGAATTCATTGCTTACAAATTTATTTTCCTTTTTTTTACAGATTATCAAAAGCTCAACCGGTTGGAAGTTCATAGGAGATTTATCACACTATCCATTGGACAATTCGGTAGTTTTTGAGTAAATTGACTAAGTTTTTTTTTTTTTTTGAGCAAAAAAATGACCATAAAAGGTCTAAATTTCATTAATAGCATCTTGAATTACAATTTCATGAATTTCTTTAGGATATTTCACGTCAAAATCCCAAGAGCAGTTATTATTTAAAATAAATTTACCCATAAAATCATCTAGCCTATTACTGCTTGTCAGCTGAAACAAATATCTCTAATTTCCTGCATGTTTCATGCATGTACTGGCCCATGATGGTAATATCCCTGCTGCAATTTTTAATTCTATTTATTAGGCTGGCATTATCGGATTCAAACAGAACCTGCTGGATCTTTAATCTCACGGCTAGTTGCATCCCTTCATCCAAAGCCACTAGCTCAGCCCTTTCGCTAATCACCTCCATGTTTTTACAACCTTCACAGCCTCCAGCCATAAACCCCTACTTATCTCTGGCGATAACCTCATACCCTATTTTCCCATTTGACACCATTGCGTCGACATTAACCTTAACAAAACCCTTCTTTGGCTTCTTCCAGTTATTGAACATAGGGGTAAAAGGAATGATAGGATTATGGCTTAAGTTGTGAACCTAGAAATCATTACTTAGGGTGAAAGCTCTATCCCTAATCATGCTCGCCGCCTCCTCTTTGCCCCGGAAGATAAAATTGTTCCAGCTACTCCAACTATTCCAGAGAAGAATGATGAAGTCTTCCAACATTTTTTTATCGAGCAGCCTCATAGAAGCTTCCAACCAATCAATGCACTCCTCAAAATTGCTACTGATCAGCCTATCATCCAAGCCACTACAGGAGAGAATAGCACGAGCTGATGCGTAGTCTTTTACAGTGTATGTGTTAATAGTGTTTTTGGCATGTATAAGCTTTGGAAAGCTAGGTTGGTTTGGTTCATTTTAATGCCTTACCAAGTGATGTGATATTGGTTACTTTGATGTGCTTATGAGCTAAGTTCATTTATGTGAACTCGAAAATGATTACTTGAGACATGGTTAAGTTCATTTATGAGCTAAGTTATCATGTATGGGAATGACAATATTATCATGTATAGGTCTATTGTATAAATGGTTCATGGTAGTATTAATGGTTGTTTTTATTATGCTTGTGTCATTGATGTTTATGTTATATGATGGACTTGTAATGCTTCTTAAGTAAAGTCATCTTAACCACTTTTAGTTATTGAAAGGTATTGTAACGCCCCCACACCCGAAACCGTCATCGGAGTCAAGCTTAAGGTGTTACTAAACTTATTTTACCTTTTAAACAACTCTAAACCACTAATTTTAATTTTCGAAATAAACTATTTTTCTGCGTCATGGTTGCTTAAAAATTCATTTATCGAGTTTCAAAAATCGAAATTAAGATCCGTAAATTTTTCCTAAAACTAGACTCATATATATATCTACTAATTTTTTTCTAGAATTTTTTTACTTAGCCAATTAGTACAGTTTATTAGTTAAAGTTACCCCTGTTTCAGAATTTGACTGCACTGACCTCTACTTACTACGAACCACTTTTCTCCCTCTAAAAAATTCATATTACTATAAAGTTTATTTCTATTAAAACTAGATTAAATAAGGATTCTAACTATATAAATTACACCACCTAATTATTTTTTTAAAATTTATGGTGAATTTCTAAAGTTGAAATAGGGAATCCAGAAATTGCTCTAGCCCTATTTCACTAAAACTCAGATATCTTATAAAATAAAAAACCTTCACCTGTTTTGCTTATTCCATATGAAAATAGACACAATTAGTTTTAATTTCATATATTATTCACCATCAAACCATGTCTCTACGATTTTTAGTGATTTTTCAAAGTCACGTTATTTCTGATACTTGAATCTGTTTTTAAGTTACTTTCACATTTTTCATAGTTTTCATGTGATAGTTTCTACTTAATCATACATACTATTAAACATGTATATCATCAGTCATTCTATTAGCTAATCACTAGCAAGTATTTACACATCATTCATTGATCATATCATATCAAAAGAAACCAAGTTCCTATACATGCCATACACAAAACGAAACGTCTAACTATACCAATGTGATTCCTTCGATAGTGTGATCGGGTCTCCGACGTTTCCTTCGATCCCCGAGCGGCTAGATAAAAACTATAAGAAAAAGAAAATAAAGAGAGTAAGCACTAGGCTTAGTAAGCTTACAAGCAAATAAATTACAACATTCAACATAATGAATAATTATACATAATGTCACCTAGCCTCATAAACTTTCTTTACTTCTCATTTTCTACCTTCTTCTTTACTCACATACCTTCTTTCTTACCTGACCTTTCACTATTCATAAATATAATCTACCTTCCCTTTTGCTGATAATTCACTATAATTTAACGTGTACAATGACCCGTTGAACCACTTGGAATACTAAGGATACTAGGGTCGTTCCTGCCTATCAATATCCTCACAATGCCATGTCTTCGACATGGACTTACATGAATTTTTCTGTCTCCAATGCCATATATATATCTAATATGGGCTTACATGGCTCATTCCTGTCTCCAAAGCCATATATCGATATGGACTTACATGGCTCATTTACATCCTATCCCACCTCATCAACCCTAATATCCTAACATTCCTAAGGTTCAAATAGGGCTTCTTCTCCTTTAATTCGACTTCAAATATTCTCATAAAATAAGTATATAAATGCTGGAAATTTACAATAATAATGTAAAATAAAAGAATATTGCATTTATTTCTCAGAAACTTACCTCGATACAAAATGTGACTAAACTTTACAATTTAGTCCTTTACTTTTTCTTTTCCGATCTACTCCCAATTTCGCTCTTCTTGATCTATAATAGCAAATTTAATTTATTTAATATTCACATTTATCAAAACAGTTCTTTACTCAATCTTTGGAAAAATTACATTTTGCCCCTAAACTTTGCATATTTACACTTTTGCCCCAAATCTAAGTAAATTAAAATTCAGCCCATTTTCTTATGTTTTATGACGTGCTGATCATTTTTCCTTCTATAGCAAAATCAAATTCTCACTCTAACATATACTTATGACTATTAGGTATTTTTACCGATTAAGCCCTTTTACTCGTTTTTACCTAAAACCAAGTAGCACAAGTTGTCTAACATAATCTAAGACCTCATATTCTATCATAAAACATCAAAATAAACACTTTTCACCTATGGGTATTTTTCCAAATATGAACCCTAACTTAAATTATTGCTAGCATAAGCTTTATCGAGCTACCGAGACTCCGAAAACGTAAAGAACATTAAAAACGGGGCTTGGAATCACTTACTATGGAGCTTGAAAGCTTGAAACAAACCCTAGCTATAGAGAACCCTTGAAATTTCGTGCTAATGAAGAAGATGATGAATTTTGTGTTATTTTTTCCCTTTTTATTTCATTTAATATCCAAATGACCAAAATGCCCTTCCTTATTAAACTTTCAAAAATTCCATCCACGTCCTATTTTGTCCATGAACTTAGAAATTGGTCAAATTTTTATTTAAACCCTCCTAATTAATATTCCAAAGCAATTTCATACTAAAAACTTCTAGAATGCAAGTTTTGCAAATTATTCGATTTAGTCCCTAATCTCCACTTAAGCACTTTATGCATAGAATTTCATTACGAAATTTTCACACAATCATGCAATCATATCATGAACCTCAAAATAATAATAAAATAAATTTTTCTACCTCGGATTTGTGGTTTTGCAGCCACTGTTCTGTTTAGGCCCTATTTCGGGATGTTACATTTCTCCCTCCCTTTAGGGATTTTCGTCCCAAAAATCTTACAATGAAAAGATTTGGGTCTTGTTTTGCATAGCCTCTTCGGGTTCCCATGTAGCCTCGTCTACCCCATGTCTATTCCATAGTACTTTCACAAGTGCAATACTTTTGTTCCTTAATTGCTTTACCTCTCAAGCTAGAATCTTTACCGGTTCTTCATCGTAAGTCATGTCTGGCTGAATCTCAACCTCTGTCTGAGAAATCACATGTGAAGGATCTGAACGATAACGACATAGAATAGACACATGAAATACATTATGAATCTTCTCTAACTCAATCGGCAAAGCTAACCGATATGCTAATGGTCCGACTCTCTCAATCACTTCAAACGATCCAATAAAACGTGGACTTAGTTTGCCTTTCTTGCCAAATCTGAGAACTTTCTTCCACGGGGATACTTCCAAAAAAACTTTGTCACCAACTTGATACTCAATCTCTTTTCTCTTCAAATCTGCATACGACTTTTGTCTATCTGAAGCTGCTTTCAAGCAATCTCTGATGATTTTTACTTTCTCTTCTGTTTCCTTAACTAGATCAACCCCGTAAATCTGATTTTCCTTAAGCTCTGTCCCAATACAAAGGTGTGCGACATTTACGTCCTTACAAAGCTTCATAAGGTGCCATCTTCAAACTCGATCGATAACTATTATTGTAGGCAAACTCTACTAATGGTAAATATTTTTCCCAATCGCCTTGAAATTCCAAAGACACAACATCTAAGCATATCTTCAAGTACTGAATAACTCTCTCTGATCGACCAAGTCGGTTTGAGGATGGAAAGCTATACTAAAACTCAACTTTGTGCCCAAAGCCTTACGTAATTTCTTCCAGAATCGTGAAGTAAATCTTGGATCTCTATCTGAAATGATCGATAATGGTACCCCAGTGTAGTCTCGACTATCTCTCAAATATACAACTCGCCCAACTTGTCAAGTGAATAATCCATACGAATCGGATAAAATGAGCCGACTTCGTTAACTTATCAATCACAACCCATATTGCATCTTTCTTTCTCTGTAAACGGCAATCCTGTCACAAAATCCATAGTAACTCGATCCCATTTCCACTCGTGGACTAGCACAGTGCAAATAAACACGAAAGGTACACGATGTTCGGCCTTTACTGCTTGAGATCAAGCATCTAGAAACAAACTCAAAATGTCCTTTTCATTCCTACCTACCAGTACATTTTCTTCAAATCATTATACATCTTTGTACTACCTGGATGAATAGACAAAAAACTACTATATGCTTCTGTAAAATCTTTCGAATAAGCTCATCATTTTTCTGCACACACACACCCTGTCTCGAACATCAAACAACCGCCGAATCGATCTGAAAATCGACTCTATATCCGACTCACACCGATCTATTTTGGCTAACAACTCACTTTGTCATTTTTTTTGAGCTTCAAAAATTTCTTCAAGAAACATCGGTTTAGCTCTCAACTCAAATAAAATAAAACCATCATCCGATAAGGCTAGACTAGTGTTCAAAGCTCTTAATGCAAATAAAGATTTCCTACTCAAAGCATCAAGAACAATGTTTGCCTTACAGGTGATAATCGATCACTAGCTCATAATCTTTAATCAACTCTAACCATCTTCTTTGCCTCAAATTCAAATCTTTTGAGTCATCAAATATTTCAAACTTTTGTGATCGGTGAATATATGGCACTTCTCACCGCATAAAAATGATGTCTCCAAATCTTCAACGCAAAAATAATGGCAACTAGCTCTAAATCATGTGTCGGATAGTTCTTCTCATGTGGCTTTAGCTGTCTAGAGGCATAAGCAATTACCTTCCTTCCCGCGCATAAGTATACAACCAAGTCCATTCATGGACGCATCATCAGAAATCACAAACTCCTTACAGTTCTCAGTTGTACTAAAACAGAGCTTTAGTCAACAATGTTTTTAACTTGTCAAAACTCTATTGACACTTCTCAGTCCGTTCAAACTTGATATCCTTTCGCAGTAATCTTATCAGCGAGGTAGCTATCATGGAAAATCCCTCTACAAATCGTCTATAATATCTGGCAAGACCAAGAAAACTTCTAACTTCTGATACATTTCTAGGAGGCTTCCAATCAACAATGGCTGAAATCTTGCTCGAATCAACCTTAATACCTTCACCTGAGACAATATGTCCAAGAAAACCAACTTCTCGTAACCAGAACTCACTTTTGCTGAACTTGGCATACAACTGATTATCTCTCAGAATCTGTAAAACTGTTCTCAAATGCTCTGCATGCTCAGTCTCATCATGAGAATAAATTAAGATATTATCAATGAACACAACTACAAACTTATCCAAGTACGGTCTAAAAATTCGGTTCATTAAGTCCATGAAAATGGCAGGAGCATTAGTCAAGCCAAATGGCATCACAAGGAACTCATAATGACCATACCTAGTCCGGAAAGCAGTCTTCAGGACATCTGACTCTTTAACTTGCAACTGATAGTATCTGGATCTCAAATCTATCTTGGAGAACATAGTAGCTCCCTTCAATTGATCAAACAGATCATCAATTCTAGGTAATGGATACTTGTTCTTTACTGTTACCTTGTTAAGTTGCCGATAATCTATGCACAATCTCATCGATCCGTCTTTCTTTTTCACAAATAGCACTGGTGCACCCCATGGTGAACTACTGGGTCTTACAAAGCCTTTATCTGTTAATTCCTGCAACTGAGCTTTCAATTCTTTCAATTCCAATGGAGCCATTCTATAAGGAGCAATAGAAATGGGCGTGGTACCTGGAATCAACTCAATACCAAACTCAACTTCTCTAACAGGAGGTAAACCTGGTAGTTCTTCCAGAAACACATCGGGAAACTCACATACCACAGGCACTGATTCAATTTTCAATTCTGGATCTTTAGTGTTCAACACAAAAGCAAGATAAGCTTCATACCCTTTTCTCAAACATTTCTGAGCAGACATAACAGAAATTATGGGAAATGAACTATCTGACTCTTCTGAATTAACCCGAAGAATTTCACCATTTTCACACTTCAACTCAATGAATTTCTTTCCACAATTCACTATCACATCATGTGTAGTCAACCAATCCATACCAAGAATCACATCAAACTCATCAAATGGCAATAGCATGAGATCGGCCGGAAAACAGTAGCCTCTAATCATCAAAGGACAATTTCTACATACTTTATCTACTAATACATGCTTGCCTAATGGATTCGATACTTTAATCACAAATTCTGTAGATTCTATAGGCATACTTATACTAGGCATTAATTTCTTGCAAACATATGAATGAGTTGAACCCGGATCAATCAAAGCAATGACATTAATATCATGTAGAGAAAATGTACCCGTAATCACATCGGGGAAGGATGCCTTTTCGCGAGCACGGATAGCATAAGTCCTTGTAGGGGCTCTAACATCTGGTCTCATAGCCGAATCTCTTGAGGTACCTCTGTTACTTGCTCCTACTCCCGGTTGCCTCGGTGATCTGCCTCTAGTAGGAGCATTTCCGGATCTAGCACTCTGTGTTACCTCTCGGTTAGCCACCTCTGGACATTCTCGTACAAAATGATCTGGAGCACCACATTTATAACAAACATTTTCACCTGCCCAATAAGGACCATAATGAAGTCTACCACACCGTGGACACCCTGATCTACCTTGTCCAACATTACCTACACTCGCAGTCGAGATGGTCTGAGCCTTCGGATCCTTAAATCACGCTGCTATTCTTCGACTAGAATACCCAAATTGAGAAACTAGATCTGGTAGAAAACTCCTTTGGCCTTTTGGATGTAGCCTGGAATGACCTACTCATCTGTCTCTTCTTTGTATCTTGTGTCTCTGTCTCAACTTTGCCTTTTCTTTTTAATAGTTCCTCTGCCTTACAGGCTCTCTCAACTAAAATAACAAACTCTTTTATTTCTAGGACACCCACTGATAGTCGGATATTATCATTTAACCCATCCTCAAACCTTTTACACATGATAGCCTCTATGGACACACATTCTCGAGCATATTTACTAACCTGACAAATTCACGCTCATAATCAGTCACCGTCATATTACCTTGTTTCAATTCTAGGAATTCCTTTCTTTTCTGGTCAATAAACCTCTGACTAATGTACTTTTTACAAAATTCCTCCTGAAAGAAATCCCAAGTGACCCTCTCTTTTGGTACAATTGATACAAGTGTCTTCTACCAGTGGTAGGCTGAGTCTCTAAGAAGTGATACTACACATTTCATACATTCCTTGGGTGTACAAGATAATTAAATCGCCGAGACTCGATAGTATTTTCTAACCAAAAATTCGCTCTTTACGCATCATCATCTTTTGTTGCTCGGAACTCTTCTCGCTTCTTGTTTCGATTCTATCAATCGGTGGCTTTTCTCTTATCAACGCACTGTGGATGGGGAGCTTGAGCTACATAGATAGCCTGAGAATCATGAGGGGGTGGAGGTCTAACTGCCGGATTCGTATGAACGAACTCGGCAAACCAATCATTCAAAGCTTGGAAGAGAGGTTCTCGAGTCACTCCTCCCGATCAATCACATCGGCCTATTCTCGGATGGCGCCCTTCTTCCGCGGGAGCAGGCGCATTACTTTCTACATCATCATCACCAGCTCGCTTGGGATCCATTGCTATAAAACAAAATATTTAAAAATTGTCAGGAGTCGTCACACTATCAAAATACAGGTATGGCATGTATAGCTAGACTTTTAGTCACACTAACTGTTCCGAGAACCGACTAAACCTGCTCTGATACCAATAAATGTAACGCCCCCATGCCCGAAACCGTCACCGGAGCCAAGCTTGAGGTGTTACTAAACTTATTTTACCTTTTAAACAACTCTAAACCACTAATTTTAATTTTCGGAATAAACTATTTTTCTGCGTCATGGTTGCTTAAAAATTCATTTCTTGAGTTTCAAAACTCAAAATTAAGATCCGTAAATTTTTCCTGAAACTAGACTCATATATATATCTAAAATTTTTTTCTAGAATTTTTTTACTTAGCCAATTAGTACAGTTTATTAGTTAAAGTTACCCCTATTTCAGAATTCGACTGCACTGACCTCTACTTACTTCGAACCACTTTTCTCCCTATACAAAATTCATATGACTATAAAGTTTGTTTATATTAAAACTAGACTCAATAAGGATTCTAAAAATATAAATTACACCACTCAATTATTTTTGTAAAATTTATGGTGAATTTATATAGTTGAAAAAGGGGATCCAGAAATTGCTCTGGCCCTATTTCACTAAAACTCAGATATCATATAAAATACAAAATCTTTACCTATTTTGCTTATTCCATATGAAAATAGACACAATTAGTTTTAATTTCATATATTATTCATCATCAAACCATGTCTCTACGATTTTTAGTGATTTTTCAAAGTCACGTTATTTCTGATACTTGAATCTGTTTTTAAGTTACTTTCACATTTTTCATAGTTTTCATGTGATAATTACTACTTAATCATACATACTATTAAACATGTATATCATCAGCCATTCTATTAGCTAATCACTAGCAAGTATTTACACATCATTCATTGATCATATCATATCAAAAGAAACCAAGTTCCTATACATGCCATACACAAAACGAAACGTCTAACTATACCAATGTGATTCCTTCGATAGTGTGATCGGGTCTCCGACGTTTCCTTCGATCCCCGAGTGGCTTGATAAAAACTATAAGAAAAAGAAAATAAAGAGAGTAAGCACTAGGCTTAGTAAGCTTACAAGCAAATAAATTACAACATTCAACATAATGAATAATTATACATAATGTCACCTAGCCTCATAAACTTTCTTTACTTCTCATTTTCTACCTTCTTCTTTACTCACATACCTTCTTTCTTACCTGACCTTTCACTATTCATAAATATAATCTACCTTCCCTTTTGCTGATAATTCAATGTAATTTAACGTGTACAATGACCCGTTGAACCACTTGGAATACTAAGGATACTAGGGTCGTTCACGCCTATCAATATCTCGCCAATGCCATGTCTTCGACATGGACTTACATGAATTTTTCTGTCTCCAATGCCATATATATATATCTAATATGGGCTTACATGGCTCATTCTGTCTCCAAAGCCATATATCCGATATGGACTTATATGGCTCATTTCATCTCCGTCTGTCTCATCAACCCCAATATCCTAACATTCCTAAGGTTCAAACGGGGCTTCTTCGCTTTAATTCGACTTCAAATATTCTCATAAAATAAGTATATAAATGCTGGAAATTTACAATAATAATGTAAAATAAAAGAATATTGCATTTATTTCATCAGAAACTTACCTCGATACAAAATGTGACTAAACTTTACAATTTAGTCCTTTACTTTTCTTTTCCCGATCTACTCCCGAATTTTGCTCTTCTTGATCTATAATAGCAAATTTAATTTATTTAATATTCACATTTATCAAAACAGTTCTTTACTCAAACTTTGGAAAAATCAATTTTTTGCCCCTAAACTTTTGCATATTTACACTTTTGCCCCGAATCTCGTAAATTAAACTTCAGCCTATTTTCTTATGTTTTATGACATGCTGATCATTTTTCCCTTCTATAGCAAAATCAAATTCTCACTCTAACATATACTTATGACTATTAGGTATTTTTACCGATTAAGCCCTTTTACTCGTTTTTACCTAAAACCAAGTAGCACAAGTTGTCTAACATAATCTAAGACCTCATATTCTATCATAAAACATCGAAATAAACACTTTTCACCTATGGGTATTTTTCCAAATATGAACCCTAACTTAAATTATTGCTAGCATAAGCTTTATCGAGCTACCGAGACTCCGAAAACGTAAAGAACATTAAAAACGGGGCTTGGAATCACTTACTATGGAGCTTGAAAGCTTGAAACAAACCCTAGCTATGGAGAACCCTTGAAATTTCGTGCTAATGAAGAAGATGATGAATTTTGTATTATTTTTTCCCTTTTTATTTCATTTAATATCCAAATGACCAAAATGCCCTTCCTTATTAAACTTTCAAAAATTCCATCCACGTCCTATTTTGTTCATGAACTTAGAAATTGGTCAAATTGTTATTTAAACCCTCCTAATTAATATTCCAAAGAAATTTCATACTAAAAACTTCTAGAATGCAAGTTTTGCAAATTATTCGATTTAGTCCCTAATCTCAACTTAAGCACTTTATGCATAGAATTTCATCACGAAATTTTCACACAATCATGAAATCATATCATGAACCTCAAAATAATAATAAAATAAATGTTTCTACCTCAAATTTGTGGTTTCGCAACCACTGTTCCGTTTAGGCCCTATTTCGGAATGTTACAGGTATGGTCTTTTGGTAGGCTTGTAATGGTTGAGAATGGATAAATTGAGATATGTTTTGGTAAGAAATTTAAGCTAGATTATCATGCTTGAAATAAGGTAATATTAACTTATGTTGGCATGTTATATTTTGGTATGTTTGTGGTGACTTTGAATGGCATATTGGTTAGGTAAATTTGGATGCTTAAAATGGTATGTTTATGCAAGTTTGAATGGTGTTTGAACCCCCCTGCGATTGTGTGTACAAATGGTTTATATAGTTATGCATGAAATGGTCTTGGAAATGGCTTGATTTTAGGTAGATTTGAATCCACACAGCCTGAGAATGAGTGTATGACTCAGCTGTGTAAGGCACAAGGCCTGGCGACATGACCATGTGTCATCTGATGATTTCTTTAGGGTGCAAGTTAGTGAGTTACACAACCTGACACATGGGCGTGTGACACGGCCGTGTGACCCTACTCAGAGAGTTACAGGGGTGAGGACACAGGCTGCTACACAGCCATGTGTCCCTAGTTTGAAGGTTACATGGCCTAAGACACTAGTGTATGTCTCAGCTGTGTGAGTCACGTGGCCTAGCCATACGGCCATGTAACCCATTTTTTTTCAAATTTTGCATCTTTTTCTGAAACTTTCCAAACGCTTTCAAATTGGTCCCGAATTACTTCTAAGCTATTTTTAGGGCCTCGATGGCTCAATTTAGGGACATTGTGCATGTCAATAAATGATTTATGATGTGATTAAAATATTGGATGTTTAAATGTTTAAATGTTTTTTATTGTACGGTAATGCTCCATAACCCTAATTCGGTGACGGAGACTAGTTAGAGATGTTACATTTAGTGGCATGAAAGAGTGTTACAGATGCCTTGTGACTATTCAAATGGACCAAGAGTGACTCTTCAAGTTTGATCGGTTTCATGCAGTCAAAGCTAGTTATGGTGTCAATAAATGAGATGAATGCCAACCAATTGTAACATTTGGGCGAAAGGCAAGTGAAATGACACTAAACAACACATTTAAGGAGCATTAAGCCTTCAACAAGAAAAGAGACATGACTTTTCAACTGGACCTGAATCAAGTGAAGAGTCATGACTCATTGGTTGCCAATCATAAAGTTATAACCGAATTTTAATGTTGTGATAAAGGCTGTGTGAATGCCAAATTTGAATAGTCATATTAGAGCCTATATATAGCTTGTAAGAGGACAATGTTAAGATTAGAATACTTTGAATATAAACTTGATTTGTGAGAATTATTCTCTCTCGATTCTTCATTAAACTAAATTGTACTTATCAAACTTTTACAAGTTTGTGGCATTCACCCAATTGTCTAATCCCTATGTTTCCCATCATGAAGTGTGGCAACTTCGCTTACCAAGGTTCAAGTATTCTATCAAGTTTAAGTGGGTTGTAGTTTTAATATAGCTACGGTTCTTTAAAGCATTCAAGTGCTTCGGGTCAAGGTTTCCATCAATTGAACCCTTTCAAGATGGTCCATCCCATTTGAGCTATTTTTTGAACCCTCTAAACTAAGGAAATCATGCCATTTGGTATCAGAGCTCAGGATTCATGAAATGAGGTTCGTATCTATCTTTATATTTTGACGTTTTAAAAAAAGAATTTTGAAGAAAAATATATATTCGAAAGAAAAAACGAGAGGAAAAGAAAGGGAAAGAAAAGACGATTTACGAATAGCAAAAAAAAAATGGAGACCCTTCTAAAAAGATTTCATCCATTTCATGTTTTGGAGCCTATTTTACACCATCCAGTGAAATTATACACTATTGAAAAATTTCCAAGCCAAAAAATTACCATTTACCCCTATACTCGAAAACCATTAAAACACTCTTTAACCCATTTTCAATCATTTGGAGTAAAAAAAATGAGTTAAAAAAATCAGATTATGTTCCTTTCGAAAATCTTTCAATCATTCTTTGTGAACATTTTAATTTGTGTTTCCTTTTTGCGAGAGTTCAACCAAACTTCAAGCCAATTTCAAGTCACAACTTCAACAGGTTTGAAAGAGCTCTAACTAGTTCTCTTAAGAATCCTACGAGAGAAAACAACGAGTGAAAAAAGGCACGAGTGTAGGGAGCTCATTTGAGAGGTAAAAGCAAACAAATTGAGTGAAACACGAGTGGAATGAACTTCTTTCTGAGTGACTCATGAGGATTTGTATTTGCTGAGTCATACATCTTTTATTACACTTATTCTTGTGTTTTCTAAACCTTTGCTAAAACTTTTCGATTAAAGGGAGTAGCAATTGGTCCTGCTACGACTCCGGAGTACGTTGAGTGGAGAAGTAAAAGGATTAATGATAACATCCCTAAACCAAGCGTGGAAGGAGCACGACCGATGGAGGAATATTTGCAAGTGATGCCCTCGGAGTTAGAAATTATGAAGCAAGAGTTCAAGAGAAAGAACTTGGAACTTGAGAAGAGGATAGCAAAGCTCGAGGAAGAAAAGATATACTTGAGACTAGATGTCGACGTTCAAAAGAGGGAGGTCGAAAAAGAAAAGAAGGAGAAAAGAAAGATTGAGGAAGATCGAGATGATTTAAAGGAGCATTACAAAAGGGCACAAGTATCCTTGAAGAGAGGAAGAATAGGAGGATCTTCAGATCAGTTGCAGAAAGAGGTCCGAGAGGAAAAGTCCAAAGCCGAATATTGGGAGAGGAAGTTCCAAGAGATGCAATTACGGAATTTGACCTTAGAAAAAAAATCAAGATTTAAAAACTAAGGTGACTGAGCTTGGACGGTCCCTTCATATGCAACGAAGTCGGGATTCCACGCTAGAGGTAAATAAGCTAAAAGGCAAAGTCGAGGAGTTGGAGTCAGCATTGCAAGATAGTAAGCTTTTTATCGAGCAGCTCGAGGCACAAGAAGATTATTTAAAGGAAGAATTGAGCCAGTCTAAATAACAAGTCAGAGATAGAGTTTACCTTATTGGAAAAGCTATAATTCAAATCCGAGAGGTAGCTAAACACGTTCGAGACTTGGCAGTACGAGCTAACGTGTTGAGTATGATGCATAAGTCATTGTCGGATATGGGTCGAGAGTTAGCCCTTTTATTAGATAGAGTTAAAACTTTGGGCATTAAGGCAAAAGCTTATTTGTAATCCTCTTATATGTAAAGATATTCTTTGTCTAAATAAAATTTTCTAAATGAGATTGAATCAGAATCAATGTCTTTTTTTGCATTTCATGCATTTGCATAACATTTCATTGCATCATTTGCATTCAAAGTTATAGAAATGCCCTAATTAGTTAAAATTACCTCAAAAGTAGAAAAGAAAATCTGGAAATCACGTATCAGTACGGGACTCGTGCAAAATCTAGAAATATGGATCAGAGGTTTGAACAGCTACAAAAGGACATGCAGGACCAATTGCAAGAGCAATTGGCAAAAATGCAAAATGATATGAGGGAGCAAATGTTGGAAGCTCAGAGGAACATGATAGCCGAAATGGCTCAACTACTGAGGGCCACTGATAAGGGAAAGGCTCCCACAGAAATCACAGAAGAGGAGAATGAGGGTCATCCTCCTGGTTTCACTCCACCCCACGTGTTTACACAAACTGAGGCACTTCCCTAGAGGCTATCTATCAATATAAGGCCTCAACATGGGTCGGTTGATGTTGGGATCCATATGAATTACCTAACTGGTTCGGGATTCAATTTGGGTGATAACCCTACCCATCCTCTCATTCCTGACTTATGTATGGCCGAAAAAGAGGATTTGAGGGCTAAAGCTGCCAAACAGTTGGAAGAACATTGCCGATGGTTGGAAGAGAAATTTAAAGCTTTAGAGAGTGCTGATAGGCATCATGGAGTTGATGCCAAAGATCTAAGCTTAGTCCCAGACTTAGTACTTCCTCACAAATTCAAGATGCCGGAGTTCGAGAAGTACAATGGTACTACTTGCCCAGAGGCCTACATCACAAAGTTATGTAGAAGGATGACCAGGTACGTAAATAATGATCAGCTGTTGATCCATTATTTCGAAGACAGTTTAATGGGAGCGGCAGCCAGGTGGTACAATCAGTTGAGCCGGGCTAGAATAAATTCATGGAGGGATCTTGCGCAAGCCTTCGTGCAGTAGTACAATCATGTGACTGACATGACCCCTGATAGGATCACTCTGCAAAACATGGAGAAGAAGCCTAATGAGAATTTTAGGCAATATGCACAAAGGTGGAGAGAGGTGGCAATGCAGGTTCAACCACCACTGCTGGAAAAGGAGACCACCATGTTATTCATCAACACTCTGAAAGCTCCATTCATTACTCACATGATTGGAAGCACTACCAAAAGTTTTATGGACATAGTTATGGCAGGAGAGATGATCGAGAATGCTATAAGGGGTGGCAAAATTAAGGGGGAAGCAACCACAAGATCGGCCCCAAGGAGAAAAGACAATGAAGTGAACAACACAAGTAGCTTGAACTCGAAGGTAGTCACAGTTAGTCAACCCAAAGTGGCTATGGTTGGGCAACAAGGTTCTCAAAGGTAGAAATCTAGCACAAGGCATGAGAGGATGCAATTCACACCTATCCCTGTGACATATCGTGAGCTTTATCAAAGTTTATACGATGCACATGCTATTGCTCCTTTCCACTTGAAACCATTACAGCCTCCATATCCTAAATGGTATGATGCAAACGCCAGATACAAGTACCACACTGGAATATCGGGTCACTCAATTGAAAATTGTACCGGATTCAAGAAGGCCGTGGAGAGGTTGATCAAGATAGGGGTGGTGAAATTTGACAATACTCCAAATACTGAAAACCCTTTGCCAAATCATGACAATCAAGGAGTGAATGCCATGGGCAAAGCTAGTGAGAGAAGGATAAAGGAAAATGTTGCTGAGGTGAGGATGCCTATAAAGGTAATTTGGGAGGAAATGATGAAGAAAGGGATGATAACCTCTAAGGGTGAAAGAGAAAGAACGAGGAACTACTGTGAGTTCCATGGAGAGGAGGGTCATGAGACCCAAAATTGTGAAGAATTCAGAGCCTTGGTGCAAGGCTGTATAGATAAAAAAGAGCTACAAATTTTTGAAGGTAGCTCTTATGAAAAGCAAATATGTGCGCTGGAGAATGAACCGAAAGGAACTAGCCGGCCAAAGATTATTATTTCTCTACCGAGAAATAATGAAATGGGGGTGCAAATGATGCCTAAAGTTATTATCCATAAACCTGTCTCATTTCCTTATAAAGATAGCAAGAAGGTACCATAGAGTTATAACTGTCCAATATCAATGCCGGAGAAGGAAGATATAGCCATTACGTCTAAGGATGTACAAGTTAAGGGTTCCCATACACGGAGTGGGAAACGATATGATACTGTGGGCGTTAGAGAAGAGCACACAAAAACAAAAAATACTAGTGCGAAGAAGAAGAAAGAGACCAAAGTACCCGTCAAAGAGCCAGTAAAAGAAGAGGAAGCTAAGGAATTTTTAAAGTTCCTTAAGCATAGTAAATATAGCGTGGTAGAGCAATTGCGTAGGCAACCGGCTCGCATATCAGTATTGGCTCTACTTTTGAGTTCTGAGGCGCATAGGAAAGCATTGATGAAGGTGCTTAATGAGACATATGTCACCCATGACATATCTTTCAACAAGCTAGATCGGTTGGTAAACAACATAAGTGCGGATAATTTCATCTACTTTAATTATGATGAAATCCCACTAGGGGGCAGGGGGTCAACTAAGGCCTTGCACATCACCACCCGATGCAAAGGGTACACACTTCCAAGCGTGCTTGTTGATAATGGATCGACCTTGAATGTTCTACCGTTGTCTACTCTGAACCGATTACCCATTGACGATTCTCACATAAAGGCATGTCAGAATGTGGTAAGAGCCTTCGACGGTACAGAAAGGAAGGTGATTGGAAGAATTGACATCCCTTTGGAAATTGAGCCGAACATATACGAAGTAGACTTCTTGGTGATTGATATCAAGCCTTCCTACAATTACTTACTAGGTAAGCCTTGGATACACCCAGCAGGAGCGGTGCCCTCGTCGTTGCACCAGAAACTGAAATTAGTAACGGATGGACGTTTAGTAACCATCAACGCAGAGGAGGACATTATAGCCGCAGTCACTAGCAAGGCCCCTTATGTTGAGATGAACGAAGAGTCTATTGAGTGTTCCTTTCGTGCCTTAGAGTTCGTAAATGCAATCTTCATTTCAAAAGGGAGGGAGTTACCAGTGCCCAAAATAACAGGAGCCACGAGGATGGCTCTACAGATGATGGCGGGAAAGGGAGCCTTACCAGGAAAAGGGTTAGGAAAATACCTACAAGGAGGTCAGATACCCGAACTAAAAGAAAAAAGAGATCGCTTCAGTCTGGGCTTCAAGCCAGACCATAAGCAAAGAAGGAAAGAAGTGGAGAAGCGCCAAGAGGGAAGAAGGGCACACTTAAATAGAAGAGAAGTGGAGTGGGAACCGATGACATTCCCTCCAATATCCCAAACTTTCATATCAAGAGGATTACTCATAGAAGGAGGTCATCAGATTAATACGATACAAGATGAAGGATCAAAGCAAGGAAACCTTGAGGGCATTCGCCCTTACGAATCGGGAAGCTCTCTGAAAAATTGGACTGCGGAGGAACTTCCTGTAGTCTTTAGGAATTTTTCAGAGTAATTTTCGAAACATTCTTGTTACTCTAGAGCCCAGGAGTAATAGGATTACATTTGTGAAATGGTCTTATGATCATTTATCATTTTTTTAATAAAACATAACCTTTATTAATTCAATCGAATATTGTTTCATTTTTTTTATCGACCAATATTCAGTTAAATTTTGACAATTCTTATTCTTTCATTCATAGTACATAAATAATCATTCTTAAATTCATTCATTCTTTGTATATTCTTTATACTTCACAGATTCCTAGATATCAATGACATGAGCACTGATATATCCAATCCTGATTTCTCTCACGAGCAAGACATGTGTTTAGAAGAATATCAGGATTTTGAGGATGCCCAAGACTATGATGTGTCTTTAGATCTTTTAAGGATGGTAAAACAGGAGGAGAAACAAATCATGCCATATGAGAAAGAGGTGATAGAGAATGTAGCCCTAGAGAAAGGGAAAGAAGTGAAAATTGGCACGCATATTGCCGAAGACACAAGGCAAAGTCTGATTAAGTTGCTTTGTGAGTTCAAGGATATCTTCGCATGGTCCTATCAAGATATTCCAGGTTTAAATACCAATATTGCGATGCATCGTCTCCCAATAAGATAGGATTGTAAGCCAGTCCAACAGAAGTTGCGAAGAATGAGGCCAGATATCGTGTTGAAAATAAAGGACGAAGTCAAGAAGCAGTTTGATGTAGGGTTCTTACAAAAGGTGAAGTACTCTAAATGGGTAGCTAATATCGTACCAGTTCCTAAGAAAGATGGAAAAGTACGAATGTGCGTTGATTACAGGGATCTGAACAAAGCTAGATCGAAAGATAATTTCCCTCTAGCACACATTGACACTTTGGTAGATAATACAGCAGGATATTCGTTATTCTCCTTCATGGATGGTTTCTCAGGGTACAATCAGATAAAGATGCATCCCGAGGACGTGGACAAAACCACCTTCATAACATTGTGGGGTACCTTTTGTTACAAGGTAATGCCTTTTGGGTTGAAGAATGCAGGGGCAACATATTAGAGGGCTATAGTGACCTTATTTCATGATATGATGCACAAGGAAATTGAGGTGTATGTTGATGATATGATTGCCAAATCTCGAATGGAGGAGGAACACATTGAAGTTTTAAGGAAACTATTCTTGAGATTAAGGAAGTTTTAGTTAAAACTTAATCCGGCAAAGTGCACTTTTAGAGCCAGGTCAGGGAAATTGCTAGGCTTTAGGGTCAGTGAAAAGGGAATAGAAGTTGACTCAGACAAAGTTAAAGCTATACGAGACTTGCCTCCACCACGTACTCAGAAGGAATTTCGGGGTTTTCTTGGAAGGTTGAATTACATTGCTCAGTTTATTTCACAATTAACTGAGAAATGTGACCCTATATTTTGGCTCCTTAGAAAACACAATCAAGGCACTTGGGATGAGGAATACCAGAATGCCTTCGATAAGGTCAAGCAATATTTGTTAAATGCTCCAGTACTATCTCCACCTAGTCTAGATAAACCATTAATTCTGTACTTGTCGGTGTTTAGTAATTCCATGGGATGTGTGCTTGGTCAACATGATGAGTCAGGAAGGAAGGAAAAGGCGATATACTACCTTAGTAAAAAATTTACAGAATGTGAGATGAGATATTCGCCAATTGAAAAATTGTGTTGTACTTTAATCTGGACGACTCGAAGGTTAAGACAGTATATGCTATATCATACTACTTGGCTTATTTCAAAACTTGATCCTTTGAAGTATATAATAGAGTAAACAGCTTTGAATGGGAGAATGGCGAGGTGGCAAATTTTGCTTTCAGAGTTTGACATAGTCTATGTGAGCCAGAAAGCTATAAAAGGAAGTACGATAGCGGGATTTCTGGCTAGTAGAGCTCTAGAGGACTATGAGCCCTTGAATTTTGATTTCCCAAATGAGGAGTTAATGTGTGTAGCAAATACAGAGGATTGTCCTTGGAAGTTGAGCTTTGATGGGGCATCCAATACAGTGGGAAATGGGATTTCCCAAATGGCGATTATTATCCATTCACATGCAAGTTGGATTTTGATTGCACAAACAATATGGCTAAGTATGAAGCATGCATCATGGGACTCCGAGTGGTTATAGAGTGAGGAATAAGAACCTTGGAGGTATATGGAGACTCTGCGTTGGTAATCTACCAGCTTAGAGGTGAATGGGAGACAAGATATCCTAAACTAATCCATTTTCGAAAGGTAGTTTTGGGGTTACTTGAGGAGTTTGATGACATCACTTTCAATTACATCCCGCGAGATGAAAACCAAGTGGCAGATGCTCTAGCAACCTTGGCTTCAATGATTAGAGCAAATAAGGAAGACGAGATGAGATCTATTTAGATGAGTATCTTTGAAACTCCAACTAGCTGTTGTAACATCAAGGAGGAAGAAAAGGATGATAACCCTTGGTATTAGGACATATTGCGATATGTGAGAGATCATAAATATCCAGAACAGGCAACTAAAAATGATAAGCGAACTTTAAGAAGATTAGCCTGCGATTATGTTTTGGATGGTGACATCTTATACAAAAGAAGAAAAGATCAAGTACTATTGAGATGTGTTGATGCTGTAGAGGCAAAGTTAATCTTAGAGGAAGTTCACGAGGGTGTTTGTGGGACGCATGCTAATGGTTGTACGATGGCTAGACAAATCATGAGGTTTGGATATTATTGGTTTACTGTGGAAGGGGACTGTATCAACTACGCTAAGAAATGCCATAAATGTCAGATTTATAGAGACAAGATTCATGTACCGCCTTCGTCTCTATATGTTATGACTTCTCCATGGCCTTTTTCCATGTGGGGCATGGACGTCATTAGACCAATATCACCAAAAGCTTCAAATGGGCATCGTTTTATTTTCGTGGTCATTGACTATTTCACGAAATGGGTAAAGGCTGCTTCTTATGCAAATGTGACTAAGGCAGCTATAAGTCGATTCTTAAAGAACGAGATCATTTGTCAGTATGGGATGCCTGAGAGGATCATATCAGACAATGCGTTGAACTTGAACAACAAAACAATAGCTGAAGTTTGTAGTCAGTTCAAAATCAAGCATCACAATTCATCTCCATATCGTCCAAAGATGAATGGGGCAGTAGAAGCTGCTAACAAAAACTTCAAGAAGATAATGGGGAAAATGACTGAAACCTATAGAGATTGGCATGAGAAGTTACCATTTACACTCTTAGCCTATAGAACATCCATTAGAACTTCTACTGGGGTAACTCCTTTCTCGTTGGTTTATGGGATAGAGGCGGTGTTACCCATTGAAGTTGAAATACCATCTCTCTGAGTCTTGTCAGAGATAAAGTTAGATGAAACAAAGTGGATTCAATCGCGATATGACCAATTAAACTTGATTGAAGAGAGGAGGCTAAAAGCTATTCGCCATGGTCAAATGTATCAGAAGCGAATGATGCGAGCTTACAACAAGAAAGTTCGTCCAAAAGAGTTCTATGAGGGGGACCTTGTGCTAAAAAATATCCTTCCTATTTAGAAGGACTTCAGAGGAAAATGGATGCCAAATTGGGAAGGGCCATAGGTCGTGAAGAAGGCTTTCTCTGGAGGTGCATTGATTTTGACAGAAATGGATGGGAAAAGTTTACCCAATCCAGTGAATTCAGACTTAGTCAAAAAGTACTCTGTCTAAAGGGGAAAAGAATTCAAGATGAAAACCCGCAAAGGGCGCCTTGTGACCAAAGGGGTTTGAGTTTAAAACTCGAAAGGGCAGTTCAAATTTTGAAGGGCATACAGTAATCTTGCTATATCTGATTCAACAAAGAGCGAAGCACGTTGCATATTAGGCCATTAATAAAGTACTTTGATTTTTTAAACACATGTTGAACTCAAGGAAGACTTCATGGAGTTGGTATATAAACGCTTAAGCGGCGATATCTACTGAATCTAACCCTTGTCCTGTTTGCTATCTTTAGATTCTTATTCTTCTCAAAGATAGGCTTTCAGATTAATTTCCTTTGTATCTTTGACAAATTTATTCAAATCTAATTATTCTTAAGATTAAATTCATCTTCCATTATTCTTAAAGTGTGTTGCATTAAATAATGATAGATGAACTAAATAATTTTCACAAATGAAGTTTTGTTTATTACTCTGGAAATTTCTAGATAATACAAGAATCTAAAACGGAACAATTGTTTGAGGAATTCACGTAAGTGAGGTTCAAAATAACTTGAGGAAATTCTTTCTTTAGTCCAAAATGATGTTTGGACAAATCAAATGATTCTATCCTAAGAGATGATCATCTTACAAACATTTTGATGGGTCATAGCATTTGAAGAATGGTATAAACCCACAGGCTGAGTAAGAATGATATTTTGAGAAAAATAAGGATGGGCTTTGACGAAGGAATAAGTAGTGACATCTAGAATAGGGGTCATATTCATTTTGCATCATAATAGGTTTAATTAGGAGCATTTGATTCATTTCAATCATAGCATCCTAATCATTAGGCATGAAATCATACACATTATACAGGTCATGTCCTTCAAGGGACAATGAAGATTGATGCGCCTTAACCCCCTAAGTAGTAGGGTAATAGGCCAAAGCATAACAGATCTGACCTTCTAGTATATACACTGAAGCAGATCCAAGATGATTTGGCATCTCTGTATTGTCAGAGAACAAATCAAAGAAACAGATTTGGCATCTCTATGTTCGACGGAGAGCAGATCGAAGACATAGCTGATTTGGCTTTCATGTGTTTACGTTGAAGCAAATTTATGATGATTTGGTATCTTTGTGTTCGACAGAGAGCAGATCGAAGACATAGCTGATTTGGCTTTCACGTGTTTACGTTGAAGCAAATCTAAGATGATTTGGTGTCTTTGTGTTCAACAGAGAGCAGATCGAAGACATAGCGGATTTGGCTTTCACGTGTTTACGTTGAAGCAAATCTAAGATGATTTGGTATCTCTGTGTTCGACAGAGAGCAGATCGAAGACATAGCTGATTTGGCTTTCACCTGTTTACGTTGAAGCAAATCTAAGATGATTTGGTATCTCTCGTGTTTCGGCGAGAGAGCGATTGAAGACATAGCTAATTTGGCTTTCACGTGTTTACGTTGAAGCAAATGTAAGATGATTTGGCATCTCTGTGTTCGACAGAGAGAAGATCGAAGACATAGCTGATTTGGCTTTCACGTGTTTACGTTGAAGCAAATGTAAGATGATTTGGCATCTCTGTGTTCGACAGAGAGCAGATCGAAGACATAGCTAATTTGGCTTTCACGTGTTTACATTGAAGCAAATCTAAGATGATTTGGCATCTATATGTTCGACAGAGAGCAGATCGAAGACATAGCTGAATTGGCTTTCACGTGTTCATGTTGAAGCAAATCTAAGATGATTTGGCATCTCTGTGTTCGATGGAGAACAGATCGAAGACATAGCTGATTTGGCTTCCATGTGTTTAATTGAAGCAAATCTAAGATAATTTGGCATCTCTGTATTGCCAAAGAGCAGATCGAAGATAACAGATTTGGCATCTCCGTATTGGCAGAGAGCAGATCAAAGATAGCAGATTTGGCGTCTCTGTATCAGGGAGCGGATCGAAGAAAGTAGATTTGGCATCTTCGTATTCGATGAGGAGCAAATCGAAGAAGTAGGTTTGACGACCTTCTATTGTCAGGGAGCAAATCAAAGATATCAACATGGCATTCCTGAGGTTGCAGGGAGCGAATAGGTTGAAGACCTTTCGAGGAAAAGATCTCAAAGACTGGGCCAGACCGAGCAAATTTGGTCCCTTATAGTCTTTGCTCGATCCCTATTACATAGCAATGAGCAAAGAGGGGCAGCTGTAATAGCCAAAATTTGCCCGGGCTTTAAAATTGAAAACGAATAAATAATAAATAAATAAATGTTTATTTATTAAACAATCCTTTTACAGAACCCAAAATACAAACCCACTAACCATAGCCCAAAAGTTAAAACCCAACTAGCCTAAATCCAAACCGAAACAGACCGGTTACAACCCAATAGCCTAAATTACCCTATACCTGTTACACCCAAGCCCGGATTTTAAAACACATTACACAAAAGTAGCCTAAAAGGCCCAAATGACTTAAGAGAAACAGGAAAACCAAGGGTTTCCTGAAGATTGTAGCGCTGCAGCATCTTCTGGAAACCTCAGGGAGCATCTATTCAACTCCCCAAATCGAGGCCATCAATACACTGTTGACATGCAATTAATGCGCTGTCCAGAAGCTTGTCTCTCTCACAACCGCCTAGCTCCTGAATCAAGGCACGATCGACTCGTTCCAGTGACCTTTTTCGCTGTGGAGATCATTGCCCTCATAGCAGTCCTAGCCTTGGATTGTGCCACCATCGGTGCTTCAGCATTCATCACGCCAGCGGCCCTTGAATCACCGAGATCCTCCTGGTCATCTACAGGAAAAGGAAAGAAATCAAAGTAAAATTGCAGCAAATAGATTAAAAAGGGTTTGGAAAGAAATCTTTCGATTTCTCTCCAAAATAGGCAATAGATTAAGGCTATAAAGCCTTTTCTCAAATATGTAAGAACAGGGACGATACACACATACAGAGAGAAAAACACCACAAAGATATTATACACCAAATATTTTTGCAATAATATATCAGAAAGATTTCACGAGAAACGAAGGTGATCTATTGTTCTCTTTCTACTTTTTATTTTTTACTTTATTGTAAACAACCTGCATATAATACATTAAAAAAAAAGAGGAGGAAGAAGTACCTTCTAGATTCGCTGAGAAAAGCGAAGCTTTTCGGACCCCGACCATCGTGTGTGGCGGAGTTGGTGACGACGCGTGAGGCTGAGCACGTAGGTCCAATGAATGGAGCAGACCGGCCTAGGCCCAGAGCTCAGAGAGCTGGGAAGAATTTCAGATGATCTCTCTCGTTTTTTTTTTCTAAACTGGGTGCAAAATGATTTTAAAGCTTAACATTTGGCTTATATAGCCCTAACGAAATGGTGCTGTTTTGGTTTAACTCCATAAGTATAAAACGACATCGTATCAAGGCTTAGGATCCGCGTGTTGACCCGATTACCCGGGGAGGATCCGCGTGTTGTTGGAAAATGGGTTAATTTCATAATTGGTCCCCCTGTGTTTTTTAATTTTTATAATTTTATTTTATGAATTTTAATTTAACCCCATACTTTAATTTTGATTCAATTTGGTCCTCACAGTAACATTTAAATTGATTTGGAGAAATGGTGTCGTTTTGGGATTAGGGCAAATTTTCCAGTGAGTCCCTCGGCTTTAGTCCGTGTTCCAATTTGGCCCAGTTTTTTTATTTATTTGTAATTAACCCTAAATTCCTTAATTAAATTTAATCTTAATCCCAATATACCTTTAATTTAATTTATTTTTTAAAAAAACTTTATATATCTATAAACATTAGTTATGTAAATAATAATATGTTATTTTATTTTTATTACTTACCCTATATATATAAATTTTATTATGTGTCACATATTTTTATTATATTATTTATTTCACTATAATTTTTATATATTTGTTACATCAGTATTATTATACATTATATTCTATTTGCTACATATTATATTTTAGTATACATCATAATATTTTTTTCATATATTATGTTATATTTTTATATTATACAATTTATATTTTTATATTTTTATTTGTAAATTATGTTATACATTATATATTATACTATATTTCCTTACATTACCTTTATTTTATCATAAAGTATACATCATTTTATTATTTATTAATTATATACATTTTTAAAGTTCTATAAATAAATGTAATATTAATACTTAGTACATTTTTATATATAGATATTATACCCTATAATATAACTTATATGTATATATCTTTTTTAAAAAGGGATGGGGTTCTCTTTTATCGCTCTTATATTATTCAATATATTTCAAAATACCTTGCTTTCATTGGATTTATATTTTATACATTTTAATTTATTTATTTATCTTTAGTTTTCTCTTATTCTGATATAGTAGGTTAAACTTCTACATATCATTTGTTTTCGTATATTTGCATGAAATTAATTATTTATTGTGATTTGTATTATCATATATGTATACTGCGATTTCATATTTGTTGTATTCATTATGCACTTCATTATGTTTTGTATGTAGCAATAATATATGAACCTTTAGATTATTTATGATGATATATGCTAAAAGTGGTAATGTTTAATTTATGTCAAATTGTATATCATGCATCACTTTTGAGATAAGTATTTTGCATGTTTATATGTTTTGCTTATTCATTTTTAATATACGCTATGTGTATCTTTGTGGGTATGATGTTATGTAATTTTAAACATGTATATCTTGTGTATGATCTTTGCATTATTGTCTTTGTATTGTTTAAATGCATGTTTTATTTGCTTATTATTGCAATATTCTATTTTATATGATTCTTCATACATCAATAAAAATGAGATTCCAAAATTTTCAAATAAAAAGGCAATGCTTGGTATTTGGAAACTTCGAGAAAGGTAGTGCCCTAACTTACTGGGTTACAACTATTCTCGTTGAGTTCCCTTCTAGGTTTTAAGGTTTTCAAAATACGAGTAACTGTCTTGAAATTTCAAAGCATTGTGTCCTAACTTACTGGATATGGCATTTTGTCGTTGTAAGATAGGGATTTTCAAAAGGGCTAGCTTAGCTTCGAATGCCTTAAAAATATTGGTTCCTAACTTATTGGATGTAATATTTTGATTCATTTGATACAAGTGAACCCTAATTTTCAAAATTAAAATATTCTAAAGAGAATTGCATCTTAAAACTTTCAAATTTCCGACATTAAAGACACTTGATAATCAATTAGGTACCAATTTTTGGGCGTTACGAGGGTGCTAACCCTTCCTTGTACGTAACTGACTCCCGAATCCGTTTTCTCAAATTTCGTAGACCAAAATTAATATTTTAAAACAAAACATTTTATGAGGTGATCCAATCACACATAAAAGGATTGGTGGCGACTCCCATTTTTGTTTTTCTTAAAGTCGATTCCCATTTTCCAAAACTCGATTTAAAAATGGTCTTGATAGCTTGGCGACTCCCGTTTTCGTTTTTCTTAAAGTTGATTCCCATTTTCCTAAACCTGATTTAAAAATGGTCTCGACACAAAGCATGCTAATTAAATCGACAAGATAGAGTAAATGAAAGAGCCTGATTTTATTAAGTTAAGCACAAATCTATAGAGTTTGAATGCTTCGATAATTTAGATCTCTTGATATCAACAAGAACAATTGAAATAAATCTAAAACCTAAGAATGATATAAACTAAACTAAGTTTTGCAAAGAGAATTTAGGCTAAAGGAATGGTGTCCATAACAAGTGACAAATGAGCCTATTTATAGTCTTCAGGTGGTTGTCGTCCTTAACCCTAGGTTAGCTGGCGTTCTCGAGCTTAAAGTTTGATTGTGCAAACCAAAATGACCCTTCTTCGTGTGTTGTTTTTGTCACGGAGTCGATGTCGTGACACACCAGGACATGTGTCGCGACACTACAATCAGTATACTCCTTTGTAGCTATCTTTAAGAGCATGTTGCGACACCCTCAGCCTGTGTTTCTACATCGAAGGTAGTTTTGAGTTTTCTCTATTCTCCTCCTTATGTTGCAACATCGAGTCATTCGTATTGCAACATAGTGGCTAGTATTCATTTAGTGCACCTTCTAATGGTTTCCTACACACTCACAAAGTGTGTTAGCTTACCCTTAGGCCTCATTAGGTCCCTAAGGTCAATAAAAGACTCAATGTGCACATTTTATTGAATGTAAATAAAACTACGAAAACATAACTAAAACATAATGAAAATGCTTAAATTCAATCTCCTTAAATTTGAAAACTAGTTTAATCTGCTACTCTGAATTACAACAGATCAATGCTCAGGGGTTACGTGGTCGATTTTGGGATTACTTGGGAAAAGTATTTACCTTAGGTAGAATTCGACTATAACAACAATTATGACACTAGCTTAGGCATGTCACCTTTTAAGGCACTCTATGGGACAAAATGTCGATAACTGATATGTTGGTTGGAGGTAAGTGAGGAGAAACTAGTTGGCCCAGACCTAGTCCAAGAAATGGAAAGAAAAAGTCATGACCATTAAGAATCACTTGAAGATTGCTCAAGATCGCCAAAAGGCATATGTAGACAAAAGAAGGAAAGATGTGTCTGATAAAGGTGGCGACAAATTTTTACTTAAAGTTTCACCATGGAAAATGATTATTCATTTTGGATTAAAAAGGAAACTTAACCCGTGGTTCATTAGAGCTTAGAAAATTTTGGAGCGTATTGGGCCAATAGCATATCGTTTAGCCCTCCCACCAGAACTATCCAAGATCCACGACGTATTCTATATGCCAATGTTGTGAACATATCTCTATAATCCAGATCATGTAATTCAATTAGAAATATTTGAAGTAGAACCAAATATGTCCTATGAGGAAGAGCTTGTATATATCTTGGATAGGGAAACTAAGATGCTCAAGAACAAAGAAATTCCTTTTGTTAAGTTGATGTGGTGAAACCACAAGGTAAAAGAAGTTACATGAGAGAGGGAAAGTACCATGAAGGATCAATAACCACATCTCTTTATATGTACAAAATTTTGATGATGAAATTTATTTTTAGGGTTGAGGAGTTGTCACACCCTGGTTTGGTGAACTGGATTGATTTTTAGGAGATTACCCTGCAAAGACTACCCAAGTTGCAAGACTTAGGCTAGATAAGGTTGATAGCTTTGTGGCGGATTGCTACAAAGAACTTTGCCAATATTGCGAAGTAGTGGTTAGAATCCAACACGAATTAAATTCAAGCTAAATTGATTAAAATAACCATTTCAGAAACAATATTATTCATAGATATGTTCATCATAAAAACAACAGAAATTAAAAAGAAAGGGAACAGAAAGCAAATCCAGTGTTTCTCTGCAGCTTAACTGTTGCTCCGTTCTTTTGTCTTTGTTGTCTTCGCTGAGCAAGGCTTCTATGAATCCTTGATTGCTGCCCAAGATGGCTAAAGAACACCTCTTCCTCAAGAGAGGAAATTGGCACAAGAGGAAGGGAAAATGGGATGGAAAAATGGAGAGGAAACTTTAAGAGAAGTGAAGAGAGGATGAGAGAATGTTGTGGAATGAGGGATGTTGAGGGATGCCTTGAATTAGGCAGTATAGGGTGGCTTTTATTGTTGAAGAGGGCTGCTAAAAATAGCAAATTCAGAAGCCAAGAGAGCCCTCCCATGGCCGGCCACACACATGGCAAGGTTGAAGCTTTCAACCTTGCTAAAAATAGGCTGGGGCAAATCCACAAAGCCTAAAATAAAGGTGGGGTTTGAACGTAATTTGGAGGTTTTTCAAGGGCCCTTTTGTAAGCATATTTTATCAGCTAATTTTCTAACTTGGGTCAGCCAATGGACGGTTCTGGTCAGCCCAATTAGTGGCTGGTTCTGCTCACTTCATTCGGTTCAACTAGTGTGGTTCACTAGGCCCTTTCTTCATAATTAATTAAAATTAATTCATTTAACCTAAATTAAATAGGAAATAAATTAAAATTAATTTAATTATGAATTAATACACATTTCTGGATCATTTTGGGCTGGAAATTAATTGGCCTCGATACTTCAAACTGCTTCTCAGTTTTGTGCTTTCAACAGTGTTAGCCGAGCCAATTTTTGGCTTTTGCACGAATCTGTCAAAAATAGTTAAAATTAATCAAAATTAAGTATAAAATTAAATAAATTCACCATGTTTATATTTTTAACATGATTTAATTATTTCATATTATTTAATTAATTTTTGACAAGAATTTAACTGGATTTGCATAAATTTAAGTAAAATTGGGTATGAAAAAGTATATAAACTTTTGTGTTTCCAATGCCATACGTAAAAATATTTACACTTTCAAATGTACCAAAATGAGTTATTTGTATGGTGACAATCCCCGACTATCGCCGAGCCTTCAGTAGCTATGATAACTATAAAATAGATAGAAATCACATACAGTAAGCTACAAAGAGCTTAGTAAGCCAAATACAACTAGCCTAGCTATTAAAGCATATAAAGTAAAAGTAAATAGCAAGAATTCACAACCATTTCACAGAGTAATTCATGAGCCTAACCATGCTCATTTGCTTGTATACATGTCATGTTTCATTTCCATGATTTCGTACATACTTCGCATTCATTATTTCACAGAAACAGAGTCTTTCATATTCAAAAATTTAGTACGATACAAACGTACCTGTATAGATTATACATTTCATATATTCAGTCCCATATCTCGTACTCTATCATCAGATGGTTCAGAAATGATACAGATACTCATAAACGGGTACAATGCCAGCGTCCCAGACGTGGTCTTACATGTAAATCAGTATCAATGCCTCTGTCACAGACAGGGCCTTACACGAAATCAGATACGATGCTGATGTCTCAGACATGGTTTTACACGAAATCAGATTGATGTCAACGTTCCCCTAGAAAGATACAAAGATTTTTGGATACTAGCATATTATCGAAGTTTACTCAAAATTTATTCATCAGGCTCTCAAGGCCGTCCAATACAGATTACAGTTTGTATGCGCAAAATTTAGTCACATGTAATTGTAATTTGACTTACCTCGCACGGATTTCGGACGGAAACGAGTCGACTATTCAACTATTTTGGACTTCCATCAATCTAAGTCCGGTTTTCTTTGTTCTTAATCTAATACAATTCAAATTCAACCATTCAATCATTCATTTCATTCAAAATAATCCATGAACACATATTTAGGGCACTTTGCATTTTAGTCCTTACATTTTCACACTTTGACAATTTAGTCTATTTTTCACAAAATCACAAATATGCAAAATTCACCAAGACTATAGCTTGGCCGAATATACATAGCTTCCATACAAGCCCAAATAACATATTCAATTTACAATTTAGTCCTTGAAAACCTCATTTTCACAAATTAGCTCTATTCCATCAAAAATTCAAGAACAAAGCATGATAATCTCACATATATCTTTCATAATCTAGAACCAACTCCTAATAGCAGACCTCCAAACGATCAACACCATAGGGTGCTTCGTCGTAGTGAAAGGGTCTCTTTTAGGCCTCAGTTCTTCTAATCTGATGAAAGTGATTTAAACACTAAATCTAGCAAAAATAAGATGATGACCCTCTCACATATGACAAAGCGATGCAGAGTACTGATTTCAAGCTCTGGGAAACAACTATGAAAGTTTAGATGAGTTTTATGGATTTTGAATCAATGAGGGAACTTGTAAACTTACCAGAAAAGGATAAAACCCATAAGGTGTTAGTGGATCTATAACAGGAAAAGAGAAGTTGTTGGAAAAGTGGAAACTTATAAGTCAAGACTTGTAGCAAAATGTTAACTCAGAAAGAATGTATTAATTACGACGAAACCTTTTCTTCGGTTGTCATGTTCAAGTCAATCAACATATTGTTATCCATTGCAGCATTCCCGATTATGACATCTGGAAAACATATGTCAAGGCAGTGTTTTGAATGACTATCTTGAAGAAAGCATATATATGATGTAACCCATCGGATATATAGCTAAAGGAAATGAGCATAAAGGTTGCAAACTGCTTAGACCCAAATGTAGACTGAAGCACGCATCATGCTCATGGAATCAAAGATTTGATCAAGCAATCAAGACCTTTTAATTTGAGTAAAACGTAGATGATCCTTGTGTTTATAAATGTATTAGGGATAGAAAGATGGTTTTTCTTGTTTTATATGTCGATAACATTCTATTTATTAGGAATGATGTAGGGACATTGTCATCAGTTAAAATTTGGTTAACCCAACAATTTAGCATTAAGGACTTGGAAGAAGCTAATTTTGTTTTAGGCATTCGAGTCCTAAGGGATTGAAAGAACAAAATGATAGCAAAACCAAAGGCTTCATACAAATACGAGATATTGGAGCATTATGCAATGATCGATTCAAAAAAGGAAAAGCAACCTTCTGTATCCGGATTTCAACTCTTTGGAAGATTGTGACTGGCCATAAAATCTTATAGTCAATTTGGGTCAATTTTGCACTTGAGGAGCTTGTGTTCTATGCAATTTAGGATTTTCTATTTCATTTTCAATAATTAGACCTTAGGATAGAATAGTAGTAAAATAAGTGTTTTTTAACACATTTTATAAGTGTTGTGATCCAATAGGCCGACACAGGCCTTAGGTTGTACTAATATGTCTAACTGAGTTTGTTGAATGAAGACATAAAGGCCCAATTAACATGGAAGAAAAGGTCAAGTGATGCACAAGCTTCCCTGGATGTCAAAGCACAAAATGAGTGAGTAAGGCAGAAAATGTGTGTCATGTCACACCATAGACTTGGTGTGGCACAACACAGGTTGACATGCTGCCCAACTATATCAAAGCTATTTTTGTTTGCACAATAAACTTTATACAAAGACCTAGGACATGCTGAAATCCTAATTTAGGCTTCCAACACATCTATAAATAAGACATTAGGGATTTGATGTAACTAAGTCGTCCTAGACGCCTTCAAAGAACCTAGTAGTTTAAGAGTAGGATTAGATTATTTCTCTTTCGACTTTTTATAAATGTTTTATTTTTCCTCTTGAAATGAGTTTTTATTCAGATATTTTCTCTTTGAATTCGATGTAATTTTTTAATCCAATAAAATGATTTTTTACTTCATTCCATATTCAGTATTACATCCACAATTACTCAAATCTTTTTTCTCTTCTAAATAAATTGTGTTTTTCACATGATTTGTTCAATCAAGATAGAGGTTATGAATAACATGAGTGGCTAAATCCCTTAGAAGATATTAACAGGTGGATAGGAATGTGATTAACGAAGGATTTAAGGTTTCTTGAGAGGGATTAGTTGGTTTGAATCACGTATGCTTAAACCACTAAGATTGATAACCTTAGAAAGTTATCATAGACTAGACGAGGTCGGAAGAGAAGTCAATTTGAGTAAATAGTAATTTATCCTACTTGAGAAAGTGAGGTTGAGAGATAAGTGAGTATCAACCAATCTACTCATTAATTAGAGGCGGGGAGGTAATAATTGGTTAATCGATACCTAATCCACCCTAAAAAAATACTGATACGAAGTTAGTTACGAAACCTAAAGCGAGTTAATCTTCCTAATTAGTCTATTGATTTAATTTGTTTGTTTATTTTTCTTATTTATTTATTTACGTTATTTATTTTTACCTCAAGTATCATTTTTATGGTTTATCGTAATATAGGAATTAATTAGTACTACTTAGAATTATTATTGTAAAAATGTTCTCATAATTTATTCCATCCTCCCTTGGGTATGATTCTCAAAATACTTCCAAGTATTTCTTTGTATAAACTATATTACAATTTGACTTGTGCACTTGTGGATACCACCATTCTAATCTCTTATTTGTTTGGTCTAATAATTTACTATAAACGATAGTTTGTTTATAGGTGGTCATGTTGTTGGTGTCGTTGCTGAGGAGGTTTCGGTAATAAAATTGGAAAATAGTTTTTTTTTACAATTAATAATATAAGTAGAAAAATTATGACCTATAGATATGATTTTTAATTTTTTTTTTACTTTTTTACTTTTTTCTATTTTTCGTTTTCTTTTCATGTCATTTATAACCCGAAGCCCCAATACTCCAATTGAACCTTACCTAGATCCAGAGTAACTACTCAAGCGTAGCCGTCCAACCTTGAATATTGATCCTCCCATAGTAATTAATTTACCACAGGGAAATCCATTATTTAAGGATTTACAAGAGCAACAAGGTAATAACCGGAAATAAATCCCAGTGACTCAACGAACGTTGCGCAAATACACCCTACCTATGATAGATGCGGTGTGAGCAAGCATTGAACACCCGACAATTAATGCTAATAATTTCGAGATAAAGATGACCACTATCCAAATGATCTGTAACACCCCAAACCCGGCCCGGACATTATGGCTGAATCTGGCACATCACATTGAAGTGTTTTAGCGAAAACCGTGTTTTCATTGAAAACCCTTTCTTATAATAAAAGAAACCTAATAATTTAGTTGCGAACGTAGAAAACATACTATAATTTAAGAAATCCATGTTCAACTTCTCATAGTTACAATGAAAATAATGATAATAATTCAAGTAATAATAACGTAATGGAAACCTTATTACAATCTGGTCTGAACATACTTAAAAGGAAATAAAAACTTGAATGCTTAAAAAACAACCAAGTTCGAATTATCTTGCTAGCTGGCCACCCAGAGTCCCTCCAAACATCGAACCTTCTACTAAGCATTACCTGAAAATAAAATAAAAGAGTGGGTGAGTTTTCACAAACTCAGTGTGTACAACCCTCGATGGAAAACAAGCATTCAAAGAAGAATCATTACACATGCAATGCAATCCCATCCAAATTATCCATCCGCTACACACCAGCTCCGTCCCTCGTCACACCATGTGGGGATATGAATATCGACCCACCCAGCCCACACACTAATGGTAGCCCAGTTGCGGAACTACTTTCATTTATATATTAGGCTTTAAAAGCCGTCGGTGGATCTACGATTGTCAGGCAACCATGCGATCCTCATATACTTCCTCCATTCCATAGTTCCCACCTCATATGCAACCTAAGCAGAACATCATATGTATGCATGCCACATCCATAAAACTTACATTCAACACATAAGGGTATTTTGTTCATTTTCGCCCTTAGGGGAATTTCGGTAATTTTTCCCTTAATTATGGTTTCCACTTACCTTAGCTTGTTAACAAGTCCCGCGGGCTAAGATAAATGAATACTATGCACCAGGTAGGATTCCAGAGAAGAGGAGGTGAATCATTAAGACCGTTTAAGTACCAAGCTCTCCCTAGATCCAATCCTAGACATGCATATACCCGTTGCCACACCTTAACCCTTTGACCTGCCCCCAATCGCAAAATATTAATTAAGTCTTATGTAGTTATCATGTGCTAGGCCCAAAACCCCTTACAAAGCCCAAACAAAGTCACATACCTGTATCTGGCCCATTAAGCCCAATCATATTCATATGGCCTATTAGGCCCAAATCACCTATATATGGCCCATTAGGCCCAGTCACATTCATATTCATGCTCACATACAGATTCTTATCACATAGCATCAATATTCAATTTTTGCCTATTATGAGCCCAACAGCCCACCGGGCCCATTTAGCCCATTCCAGCCTGTATGGTCAAATCACAACCCAAGTCCACAAAATCGCCCGTGGGTCTCAGGCAACCTATCGGTCTCTCCCTTACGAGTGTTCGTGCACTCACAAGACTACCGTAGCCACTCTTTTGGCTTTTCGGCATTTCGACATTTCGGCATTTCAGTATTTCGACTTTTACCGACTCATAGTGTGTGTGCAGTGTATGTACACACCTGGTAAGCAAGCGTGATGCGATCTCCTTAGCCCCAAACCTTGTGCGATAAATATAACAGCCCCTTCTTAAATCCCTAACCACGATCAACTCCTAGATATGCACCAATCTTAACTATTAAAACATAATAATAGGTGACTCGTATCCAACACAATTCCCTTTACCTTAACTATGAACATTCGGCCACCTTAGCCAATAGGAGAGTAATACTTACCGAAATCACAAACACCAAAAGAGCAATTTTGGCACAGAGCTAAGATCTGAGATCCGATACTAATTCCCTACCACAGTCAATTAGAAAGAGTGAGGAAAGAACAACGTAATATATTCTTAGCAAAATCGATTGGAGGAACAACACTTACACTAGATTTGACTGAAGTAGAAGGAGTAGTGATTGCACCAAGGGTATTCGGCCAAAAAAGTTCGGCCCTTTGCGATTTTGTATGGCAACAGAGAGTTATTTGGCTCCAAGGAAAAAGAAGTAAAAGTCAACAATGAGGTGGAGGAAGAATAGAATTCGGCACAAGAAAGAAGGAAAAGGAAAAGAAAAGCAAAGGGTTTTTAGCTTTTAGAGAAAAAGGGTTTCTGGTAATAGGGTGAAGAAAATTTGGCACTAGCCTGACAACCCTGCATTCGGCACTTATTTATATCCCTATAGCCAAATTGCCTGGCCCTCAGTTCCTCATTCGGCTCCATCACTTCCCTCTCTTATCTCCTCATTTTTCTCCCTGATAACCCCTTGATCCTTTTCTTAATTTTCTCTCCTGAACACTCCCTTAGAGTCCATCTTCACGCCACTTCTAACCTTCTAGAAGGCCAAAAATTAAACTCCCAAAAATACTAGGCTAAGATTCGAACCTTGGATCTCCTTGCTAGCTACTTAACGCCACCTTTCCACACCTTAAGTGGCATCACTTATCACTCCATTACAAGGCTTTTTGATTCCATTTTCCCCTATCTTTATTTAAAAACCCAACTACTTGCTAACAAGGCCCTTTTAATTATTAAACTATAATTTCTTATACCCCTATATTTGAACTCAAACATTGACCAAGACTACCAACGCGTAATTAACACTTAATCGGGATTGTTAAGCACAAAAAGAAAAATTCAAGACTTCGAGATTTTTGGGTTTCGGGATTTTTGGGTTTCAAGATTTTTAGGGTGTTACATGATCCAAAATACACTACATTTCAAAGGGAACGTGGTTGAAGGCCTGAATCAACACTTAAAGTAGTTTATTCAACTATGCAACACTTTCAAGTACAGTGGGGTATCCGTTGATTCCGTACGTCTTCGATTATTCTCGTTCTCCTTATAGAACAACACAACTGATTAGTTAGACTCGTTAGAATCGAGTTCCATTACAACATGGGACGATCTAGCAGAAAATTTTCTCCATAAAATTTTCCCAATTAGTCAAACCATTCTGTCAGGCAAAAAATTGCCAACTTCAAATAATATGCAAGTGAGACCCTATATGAGTCATGGGAGTGCTTAAAAATAATGCTAAAGAAGTGTCCACATCATGGGTTGCAAGCGTGACTTCAGATCTAAATATTCTATGACAATGTTGACGACCATATTAGATCTAACCTAGATGGAGCATTTAGTGAATCTCTCATGTTCATATGTATGAATGTGTAACTAGTCAGAATAGTGGTTTGGGACCACAAATTTGACATTGAAATATTTATTTTATGATTATTATGAGGTCTGGAATATGATAATATGCATGTGTTAAAGTTTCATGAAGAAATTCTATGAGTAAAGTGTCCAATTAGAAAATAAGGACCAAATTGAATAAATTGCAAAAATTGGATTCTAGAAGCAATTTTATGAAATCTCTTTAGATTATTAATTAGAAGGTCTTAAAGATCAATTTTCCCAATTTCTAAGTTTTTGGACAAAAATGGGCATGTATGGATGAAATTTGAAAGAAAGGCCTTGAGGGCATTTTGGTCATTTGGCTAATTAATGAAATAAAATGGGAAAAATAAGCCAAAAATCAACCATTCTTCTCCCTCATCGAGCCGAAATTCTCAAGGTCTTCATAGCCAGGGTTTTCAACATTTTTAAGCTCAATAGTAAGTTCTCCCAAGCCTCGTTTTTAATGTTCTTTGTATTTTTAAAATCCCGGTAACTTACTCTCTCTATTTCTACCCATATTTCATGCTAGGGTTCATGTTTAGAAATTTACCCATGCATGAGTTATTTTTATTTTGATTATTTATGGAGGAATATGAAAGTTTAAAAGATGGTAAACAACTTTTACTAAGTGATTTTTTATGGAAATGGCTTTAGGGACCATTTTTTAAAAGTTGTAAAAATAGGTAGAAAGATGAGGAATAATGGAAAATTGTGGGCTGTCATAAGAGGAAAGAACATTTGGCTAGGCTTGGTTAAGGTAGAAATTGCGTGCATTTCATTATAGGAGCCCAGGGACTAAATCGTAAATAATATGAAAAGTTAGGGGCAAAACGGTTATTTTGTCTAAGGGTGAAAATTAGGCTTGAAAAGAATAATATGGGGTATTAATGATTCATTTTTATTGTTATAGACCCCGAGGAACAAATTTCGGAGGTCGATCGAGGAAAACGAAAGGTTTTGGAATAATCGAAACATGACACCGAAACAAGTACCAGGTAAGTTCGGATAACTTAAAGTAAATTCATAATATACCTAATTTCACGATTTATGAATGTATGATAATTGCATTTGATGATGGTATGAAATGTATCCTTAATAATGACAGGTTGATAAATGTCTTGGTTGAGGTTAAAAAGGGAAATTCAATGTATAAACCATGATTTACAAGTGACTTGAGATCCTGCATGTGTTGCAGAGAGGATTTAGCCCGGACGGGTAATCCGTTGATCTCAAATATAGAAAGGGTCTATCCCAAACGGGTGTTCCTTGAGTGATCAAGCCTCTTGAAGAATATGTGTGCATTTTGGATTCAGCTCGGATAGGAAATCCAATTAGGGTCTGAATTTAGCCTGGACTGGTAATTCAAATCTGAGCTCATTAAGGGTGTTTGTTGCTATAAGGGATTTAGCCTGGACTGGTAATCCTAACATCACTCTATGAGTTTATATTACGGGGGATTTAGCCTAGACTAGTAATTCCGCCGTAAGATGTGAGGTTCGCGGGAGTTCATACATGATAGGATTGGTTTTATGACTTGTCAGTAAATGGATAATCCATCGAGATTTCTGAGAAACTTAACGGGATAATATGAAATATGTATAAATGGAAATGTTGAATGATGAGCTCATCTAAGATTAATTACATGGTGCATTGTTATGTGACTAACTTGTTGATTGAGTGCATGTGGTAGGGAAACCATTCTATTCTTGTTGGTCTTATTGCCTAATATGGTTGTATGCTAATTAATCGGTAAGTCTACTTTCCAGTTATTCGGGCTTACTAAGCATGTAAATGCTTCCCCCTCTCTTTACCTTGTCTTACAGAGCTTGAGAACTCGTAAAGATTAGAAGACAGTTGGAGAGTCAACATACTATCAACTTGTCCTACTTTGTAAATAGAAACTTTTATTTTGTGATAATGGAATGTATAGGTATTTTGGTCATATTTTTGTATGTGTCATTTGGCTAGCCAATGTAAGGGCTTGAATGATATGTTTATTCATTTTGTATATCGCCTTGGGATATGGCCTATATTGATGTAGGTTGTAATTCTACTAATCATACAAGTTTATATTTTGAAATGTTCATGTGATGGTTAATTGTAGTATATTATGAATGAACATGTGAAATGTGGCCAAATCACTTGTGATTGGTTGGGTCACAAATGGGCAATGAGTTATAAAATGAACCAAGTCCAAAATGTGATTGATGAAACTGTAATCCTTAATTTAAAAAGGATAACCTAGCACGTGCAAAACCAATGATATGAGGTTAACATGCAATGGAAAAATTATGGTAGAACTTGAACATATTTAGGCCATGTTAGATATTATTAGAGTTTATAAGTGTGAGTGGGTATTAGAGGGTGACCAAAGGCTTGGGAAATAGCCTAACAAGGTCCACACATGTAGACACACGGGCGTGTGTCCAAGCCGTGTGTGACACATGGATTGCCCCATGGGCATGTGGTATGGTCTGTGTCCCCTGCACCTAAAAATTTAAAGTCAAAATGCATGGTAGTAAACACACGGGTAGAGATACGGTCGTGTGCCTCAACCGTGTGGAGGGCAGGGCCTAACACGCCGGCGTGTGTCTTGGCCGTGTGCCCCTAATTGCATGCTGATGTCATAAATAGAATGCTCGAGTTTTTGGACACAGGCGACCACACGAGCGTGTATAGGCCGTGTGAAGGACACGGGCTAGGGACACGGGCGTGTGCTTGGCCGTGTGAAAACCCCTGTAGGTTCGAAATAGAAAATAAATTCAATTAATTTCACACAGGTAGGGGACATGGCCATGTCCCAAAGCAAACGGTTTTGTGCATTACCTTCACACGGGCATGTGAAGCTTTACCTAGAAAATTTTTTATGAACTTTCGTAAGTTCTCAGTTTAGTCCTGGATTATTCTCAATGTGTGTTTAGGGCCTCGTAGGCCCATAATAGGGACACTAAGATGTTATTTGATTGGTTTCAAGTTGAAATGAAATTTTATAACCAGTAAGTCCCTAAAATGTACAAGTACATATATGGTAACACCTCATACTTGGTCTTGGTCTCGGGTACGAGTAAGGGGTTTTACAAAATGAGCCTAAAAAATTATTGATTACATGTCCATGAATTCGTACATGTGGCATAATGGGAGATTTATGTATTAATAAAAGCCACCAATAGCGAAAGCGGTGACTGAAGAAAATGATGATGACTGGTTCCAACGAATCTTGGAAAAGCTTAACCATTAGAAAATGCTAGTCAAGCCAGAAAAAGTGGAGCCACATTATGAGAACCAGGCAGAGGAAGTGAGCCATGTAAATAATAGGGGTAGGAATTCCTATTCAAATATGTACAATCAAGCCCAAACTCAACCAATCACTCCTTACCAACCTCCACTGTTGCAAACGACCACGCTACATGTGGTTAAAGGTTCGATTGTCTAGAAGGGGAGATTCAAACAATAAAGATGGACATTTGACAATTCCATACCACATGTGGACGACTTGAATCATGAATGGATAATCTCTATGACCAAATGAACCGGTTAATGTTAATGTTTCAAAAACAAAATGGCTAGAGCCCACCAAGCAATACAGGGAATAACCCTCGAAGAGATAGAAAGGAGCACGTAAAGGCGATCGCATTCCGATCAGGTAATGCATTAAAGCTGATGATCAATCCCATCCACGAAGAGGATGAGGTTCCTGAAAAGGTCAACGAACATATGGAGAAAAAGGAGGAATCCAAGAACCACCAGCCAATCGATGAGGTAACCAAATTTATGCCTACTGCGCTAATGTCAACTCACAGCACAATAAAATACCCCAAAATCAAAAGATCCGAATAGATTTATGATTTTCATAGAGCTATGGGATCCATATTATAGCAAAGCCCTTTGCAATTTAGGGGTTAGTTGAAATTTAATGCCCTTATCAATTTATTAGAAATTCAGACTAGAGGAATTAAAAAAGAAATCAATAACACTACAATTAGTCAATGGATCCTTAGTGCACCCAAAACGTGTACTCGAGGATACATTGGTTAAAGTACGAGGATTCATAATCCCCACCGATTTTTTAGTTCTCGATTGTGTGGAAGTTCAGGAAATCCTCATTTTGTTGGGTAGGACATTTCTAGTCACTTCTCAATCAACTATTGACCCAGAGCAAAACGAGCTTATTATAAAAATTAATGAAAGGTCAAAGTGTTCAAGTGTGGCCAAGATTCCAAAAGTGAGGGATTCTTTAGGGAGGAATGCTATGTTTTATTTAATTTAATCTCTAACAGCCTTACCCGAGTTGTGCATTTGTAGGTACTCATAAAAGAATAGAACAAGATTAATGGTGAGACTCTGATGGAAGATGGAGCGATTGGAAGGCATGCGATGGGCATAAACGATGAAAAAAGTCAATGGTGAAGTTTAGAGAATTATCGGACACGTCTGATAGCACGATATAGTATCAACCACTAGACTTTAATAAATTTGTAAAATTTTGTAAATTAGTTTCAATTTCTAGTTTGTAGTTAGATTTTTGGATAATTATAGTGTAATTACGTGTAAGAATTAGGAGAATTTAGATTTTTAGACATAAAGGGAGAAAGAAAAGCTAAGCGGGGACAAGAACGGACGGCCGGAAGACACCGACAAATCCCAAAGAGCTAGGGACAATGTCATGTCGTACTGTAACACCTATTTCAACTTTATCAGATGTATGTGCTTAAATACATTCATAAAACATTCATTTTACCATCTTCCTTTCGTCATGTCAAACGTGAGAGCAGTCTCTATTATACAAAGCCAAACATATCACTAATCATCATCAAGTTTATAAATGCATGTATATATATATATCTATCTAAAATAAAATACTTATCCAGTCAGATCCTAGTGCATAATTGTTTATAACAAAATATCAAACGATTTTATGTTACGCTTGTACTTAACCATACCACTTATAACACTATCTTGAATGAAAACTATGACTTCCAAGAGGTGAAATCACAAATCATACGTACCATTCATTAATAGCATATAACCTTATATCCAAAATGAATCAAACCATAACTAAACATGACCAAGTCTAAACTTAGTAGTTAAGCCATACTCGCATGGCTAAAATCTACATATATAAGTTCAGACAAAACACATATTAACCTATACATGCCGTAATGTTCACTTAAGTTCAACTAATAAGAGGATACCAAAACGTTGCAGGCTGGTGTGATGAATTCGATGATGGTCCCGAGCACTCAAAATGGATTAAAGAAATCTAAATAGGAGACAAGTAAACACACCAAATGAGTATTCAACTCAGTAAGTCATAAGCAAAATAATACAGACCATTAATATAAGATTATAAGAAAAATAATGTAATATCAACTACTCCTGCCATACCGAACTATGCCATAATTACTTAGATTAACGGTCCAACCACAAGCTAAATCCTACTATCCAATCGAAAATCAAAACAACCAAATGATTTAGATCCATTCTCAAAGTATGAAACACTGATGAAGTAGACGAATCCATGCATATACATTTCATGTCACAAATTCGATATTCCTATAAATAGTTCTATCACTTTATTCTTTTCCTGCACATAGTATATTATCAACTGAATTCGCACACATAGTGCTAATCAAATTCATACACATAGTGCCTGGAAATTTCCCTCATGTATCATCACCCAAATCAGCACACCTAGTGCCATTCAATTCCGCACACTTAGTGCCAAAGCTGACTTATTATAGTATGGCTATTTACTTAATTCAAATAGTATATGTGACCACATTAATAAATATGAATATCACTCCAAAAGAATACCTAATCAAGAAATTCTTTCATGATTCACTAGTATTATTTATGTACAAACTAATCAACTTTACGAATGCTTAAGGACTTACCTTATGTCGGATGAAATGATTCCCAATCGACTACTCAATATTCTTTGCTTTGCCCTTGCTTGATTCTCCTCCTTTGGTTTCTTGATCTAAAATAAATACATTTAGTAGTTTAATTACCGTGCTAGATACTTATATATACAATTTAATGATTTCCACTTCATTTTATAACCATCCTTGTTCAAAACATTGTAATCTCAACAAATGCTCATTTCATGCTTCAAGGCCGAATACATCGTCACTTCTCAACATAACATTATCTCCAATAGGTTTACATTCAAATATATAAAATCATGAATCAAACTCAACTTATAAGCCAACATCGCTCATTTAGTCGATTGTATACAATCAAAGATAATATCACAAATGTGCATACCTATATAGCCGAATATGAAAGATTAAATTCAACATCATCTATGTACTTAATTAGATGGCCGAATGTACAATATCAAATATGATATCATTTTTAATTCATTTAAACACATAGTTTCATCTCATGAACACTTGACCGAATTTTTCTTAAACTAGCATAGCTTCACATCTATTTATAACATCATATAAATCCACATATATCTACATATCTACTTCAATTTTCTTTCACCTTTCTTAAATTTCCATTCACAATATGAAAGGCACCATACTCTTAGCATTTACCTCCCTCTAACCGTATGCCATTTAGTCACCTATTTAAGTAGAAAATTAACATATGGGATATAATAAGACATTGGCTACTAACTAGATTTTCACAAAAATTTAATAGAAGTAACATGAGTCCTACCTTAATCAACCCCTTAGGATGGCCAAATGTGTTAGAAAATTTCCTCCTTCTTTCTCCTAGCTTACGGCATTTGCAAGAGGAAGAAGATGAATACTCTCTCTCCCTTTCTTATTTTATTCTTCTTTTTCCTATTAATTCCTTTCTTTAAATTATTTTAACCATTAACTAAAATAAAATTACAATAAAATTCAACTTAGTGGAAGAAGCATCATTGCTTGGCCGGCCACTATTTGAATTTTGGGCAATTTGACATGCAAACCCAAGCTTTTCTCACCTTGTTGTTATTTGATCCTTACAATTTACCTATCATCTTTTCTAAGTTTCTCAAATAAGTCCTTTCAAGAAAATTCACATTCCTAAGACTAATTTAAAACATTAAATTTTCACACATATACTATCTCACATAAATATATGCAATTAAAATTAAAGTAAATTTTTATGTCTCGGTTTGGTGGTCCCAAAACCACATTCCGACTAGGGTCAAATTAGGGCTGTCACAACTCTCCTCCACTTAAAAATTTTCGTCCCCGAAAATCTTACCAGCAAATAAGTTAAGGTATCGATCCTTCATAGTGTCTTCAAGTTCCCAAGTAGCTTCTTCGACCCCATGTTTAAGCCATAGTACCTTCACTAATGAGATTTTCTTATTTCGTAGTTCTTTTACTTCACGAGCTAAAATACGAACCGGTTCTTCTTTGTAACTCAAATCAGATTGAATCTCAATCTCAGATGGATTAATTATGTGCGATAGATCAGATCTATAACGTCGAAGCATCGAAACATGAAAAACATTGTGAATCTTTTCAAGCTCAGGGGGTAAAATCAATCGGTATGCGACTGGTCCAACTCGTTCGGATATCTCGTACGGCCCGATGAATCTCGGACTCAATTTGCCTTGCGGCCAAATCTGAGCACCTTTTTCAAGGTGAAACTTTAAGAAACACTTTGTCTCCAACCTGATATTCAATGTCTTTTCTTTTTAAATCCGTATACGATTTCTGATGATCCGAAGCTGCTTTCAGACTTTCACGTATCACTTTTACTTTCTATTCAGCATCTTTAATCAAATCAACCCCGAAGATTTTACTTTCACTAAGTTCGGTCCAAAACAACGGTGTACGACATTTACGACCGTACAAAGCCTTGTAAGGTGCCATCTTAATGCTTGATTGAAAACTATTGTTGTAAGCGAATTCAATCAAAGGCAAATACTTTTCCCATGAACCACTAAACTCTAGAATACAACATCTCAACATATCCTCGAGTATCTGAATTATCTGCTCGGACTAACCATCAGTTTGGGGATGAAAAGCGGTGCTAAAATGCAGCTTGGTACCCAATGCTTCTTGCAATTTCTTCCAAAATCGTGATGTGAATCTTGGGTTTCTATCCGACACAATAGAAATAGGGACTCCATGTAATCGAACAATTTGGGAGACATATAATTCTGCCAATTTATCGAGCAAAAAATCCGTACGAATAGGGATAAAATGAGAATATTTCGTCAATCTATCAACAATAACCCAGATTGAGTCTTTCTTACTCTGCGTCAATGGTAAACCAGATACAAAATCCATCGTGACTCGATCCCATTTCCATTCGGGAATCATGATAGGCTGAAGTAATCCCGAAGGCTTTTAATGTTCCGCTTTCACTTGTTGACATATCAGACACTTTGAAACAAAGTCAGAAATGTCTCGTTTCATACCAGGCCACCAAAATTGACGTTTCAGATTGTTGTACATTTTTGTACTACCCGGGTGAACTGACATTCGACTACTATGAGCCTCGCTCAAAATCATCGAAATAAGTTCCGAATTTCTTGGAACACATAATCGACTCTTGAACGTCAAGCAATCATTATCGTCAATTTGAAACTCTGATTCCACATTTGAAACACATTCAGCTCGCTTAGCAACCAATTCATCGTCGACCTTCTGGGATTCAAGTATTTGATGAATCAATAATGGTTTGGCCTTTAATTCTGCTACTAACACATAATCGGATGAAACTGACAAATGAACATTCATCGCTCTCAAAGCAAACAGTGATTTACGACTTAAAGCATCGGCAACCACGTTAGCCTTTCCCGGGTGATAATCAATGACGAGCTCATAATCTTTCAACAACTCAAGCCAACGTCTTTGTCGTAGATTCAAATCTCTTAGAGTCATCAAATATTTGAGGCTTTTGTGGTCCAAATAAACATGACACCTCTCTCCAAATAAGTAGTGTCGCCATATTTTCAAAGCGAATACAATGGCCGCTAATTCAAGATCATGGGTCGGATAGTTTTTCTCATGAGGCTTTAATTGCCTCGACGCAGTAAGCCACAACTCGACCTTCTTGCATCAACACACAACCCACCCAAGTAAGGATGCATCATCAGAAAATAACAAACTCTTTACCAGTTACGGTCAGTATTTAGCACTGGAGCTTCAGTTAAACAGGTTTTCAATCAGTCGAAACTTTTCTGACATTTTTCTGACCATTCAAACTTAACATCTTTTTGAAGTAGTTTCGTCATCGGTGTGGCTATCATTGAGAAACCCTTTACAAACCGTCTGTAGTAACCGGAAAGTCCCAAAAAGCTCCTAACTTTAGTAATATTCCTCGGAGGCTTCCAATCAATTATGGCTGAAATTTTGCTCGGATCAACTCGAATACCCGATGTGGATACCACATGTCCCAAAAAGCTAACTTCTCTCAACCAGAACTCGCATTTACTGAATTTTGCATATAACTGCTTGTCTCGTAAAATTTGTAATACCAATTTCAAGTGCTCTGCATGTTCAGATTCGTTGCGTGAATAAATCAAGATGTCATCAATAAAAACCACTATAAACCGATCCAAATACTGTCTAAAGATTCGATTCATCAAATCCATAAATATTGCAGGGGCATTAGTGAGCCCAAATGGCATCACTAAGAACTCGTAGTGACCATATCTCGTTCTGAAAGTAGTTTTAGGTATATCTGAGTCTCAAACTCGCAATTGATAATAACCCGATCTCAAATCTATCTTTGAAAACACTGAGGCTCCCTTTAGCTGATCAAACAAGTCATCAATACGCGGTAACGGATATTTATTCTTTATTGTCACTTTATTCAATTGACGATAATCAATGCACATCCTCATGGTTCCATCTTTCTTTTTCACGAATAACACTGGTGCACCCCAAGGTGAAAAACTCAGTCGAGCAAAACCTCTATCCGTCAACTCTTGCAACTGAGTTTTCAATTCCTTCAATTCTGTTGGTGCCATACGATACGGATCTATCGAAATTGGTGTGGTACTAGGTGCAAGTTCGATGCCAAATTCTACCTCTCGAACGGGTGGTAATCCCAGTAACTCCTCAGGAAAAACATCTGAATACTCACAAACCACTGGTATTGATTCAAGTTCCTTTTTTGACTTTTTGCTATCAAGTACGTACGCAAGATATGCTTCACTCCCCTTTCTCATATATTTCTGAGCGATCATCGAGGATATTATTGCTGGCATTCCGTTTAAGTCAGTAGACTCAACTCGGACTATCTCATTATTTGCACACCTCAAATCAATGGTCTTTCTTTTGCAATTCACAACTGCACCATGTACGGTTAACCAATCCATACCGAGAATAATATCAAATTCATCAAAAGGTAAAAGCATCAAATCGGCTGGAAAACAGGAATCTCGGATTATCAGGGGGCATTTCTTATACACTTTATCGACAAGTACAAATCGACCCAGGGGATTCGATACTCGAATTACGAACTTAGTAGACTCAACAGGTAGAGTCTTACTGGATGCTAAAGTCTCACATACATAAGAATGAGTAGAGCCAGGGTCAATCAATGCAATCACATCAGTATCAAAAAGAGTGAAACTACCAGTGATACATCGGGGGAGGATGCCTCCTCTCGCGCGCGGATGGCAAAGCTCTGGCAGGAGCACGAGTCTCAGATCGAACAGCCGTATCAGAAGTCCCTCGCTGACTACCACTCCCACCTCCTATATTTCTCGGTGGTCTACCTCTAGTCGCTGTACCACTCGTTCTCGCACTTTGTATCTTATTTTTCTCGTCAGATTCCGTGCAATCTCGAATGAAATGATCCCTCGAACCGCATCTATAACAGGCTCTGTTAATAGACTTACCCCAACATTCCCCTACATGTCGTTTTCCACATTGTAGACATTCAGGTTTTTCTTGTCAATTGTTACCAACACTAGCAACCGAAGTAGCTTGAGAGTCCATTGATGGTCGCTCCCTAATAGAAATTCCTGCAGTTGACTTCGATTTATTAGTATCGTCTCTGAACCTTTTTGCAGCCGAGAAAGAAGTTTTACCCGCCGATCTTTTATGAAAGTCTTTGGCTTCAGATTTAGCTTTCTTTTTCTGCTTTCCAAGCTCTTCAGCCTTGCAAGCCCATTCCACTAAAGTTACAAATTCTTTTATTTCTAAAATACCCACCAGTAGCTTTAAATCTTCGTTCAATCCTTCTTCGAATCTTTTACACATGGCGACTTCATCAGGTACACACTCTCGGGCATATCTACTGAGTCTTACAAACTCACATTCATATTCAGATACTGTCAAACGACCTTGTTTGAGCTCCAAAAATTCCTTACGCTTTCGATCAATGAATCGTTGACTAATATACTTCTTACAAAACTCCGTCTGAAAGAAATCCCAAGTAATTCGTTCCCTCGGAACAATAGAAATCAGGGTTCTCCACCAATAGTAGGCCGAGTCCCGCAATAAGGATATGGCACACTTTAAACACTCAACAGGTGTGCAAGACAGCTCTTCAAAAACACGGATGGTGTTATCAAGCCAAAACTCGGCCCTTTCGGCATCACCAGTAGCTGTGGCTCAGAATTCCTCGGCCCCGCGCTTTCTAATCAAATCCATAGGAGGTTTACTTGGCCTCAACGGATCAGTATTTCCTGGTATTATAGGCACCTGAGGCGGATTATTTAAAATTGGGAATGGTTAAGCAGCCGGGTTAGTTCGGGCATATTGTGCGACCCACTCATTCATCATGGTAAAGAAGGCTTGTTTTGCCCCATAATCTTGATGATTCACAGATGATTGAGGTTCAACAAGCGGTGTCCCTTGCGTAGGAGCAGCCGCTACACTCTCGACGTCATCCCCTAAGGCTCTCTCTAAATTGGGTTCCATTTACTAATCAAAACAATAATTTCAACCGTTAGAAGTCATCACACTATCATATACTAACATTACGGCATGTATAGCTAGACTCATACCACTGTGGTAGTCTTAGAACCGACTAAACCGTAACTCTGATACCAATAAAATGTAACACCTATTTCAATTTTATCAGATGTATGTACTTAAATACATTCATAAAACATTCATTTTACCATCTTCCTTTCGTCATGTCAAATGTGAAAGCAATCTCTATTATACAAAGCCAAACATATCACTAATCATCATCAAGTTTATAAATGTATGTATATATATATATCTAAAATAAAATACTTATCCAGTCAGGTCCTAGTGCATAATTGTTTATAACAAAATATCAAACGATTTTATGTTACGCTTGTACTTAACCATACCACTTATAACACTATCTTGAATGAAAACTATGACTAAATACAATAGCTATTTCCAAGAGGTGAAATCACAAATCATACGTACCATTCATTAATAGCATATAACCTTATATCCAAAATGAATCAAACCATAACTAAACATGACCAAGTTTAAACTTAGTAGTTAAGCCATATTTGCATGGCTGAAATTTACATATATAAGTTCAGACAAAATACATATTAACCTATACATGCCGTAATGTTCACTTAAGTTCAACTAATAAGAGGATACCAAAACGTTGCAGGCTGGTGTGATGACTTTGATGATGGTCACGAGCACACAAAATGGATTAAAGAAATCTAAATAGGAGACAAGTAAACACACCAAATGAGTATTCAACTCAGTAAGTCATAAGCAAAATAATACAGACCATTAATATAAGATTATAAGAAAAATAATGTAATATCAACTACTCCTGCCATACCGAACTATGCCATAATTACTTAGATTATCGGTCCAACCACAAGCCAAATCCTACTATCCAATCAAAAATCAAAACAACCAAATGAGTTAGATCCATTCTCAAAGTATGAAACACTAATGAACTAGACGAATCCATGCATATACATTTCATGTCACAAATTCGATATTCCCATAAATAGTTCTATCACTTTATTCTTTTCCTGCACATAGTATATTATCATCTGAATTCGCACACATAGTGCTAATCAAATTCGCACACATAGTGCCATACAAAACCGCACACTTAGTGCCTGGAAATTTCCCTCATGTATTGTCACCCAAATCAGCACACCTAGTGCCATTCAATTCCGCACACTTAGTGCCAAAGTTGACTCATTATAGTATGGCTATTTACTTAATTCAAATAGTATATGTGACCACATTAATAAATATGAATATCACTCTAAAAGAATACCTAATTAAGAAATTCTTTCATGATTCACTAGTATTATTTATGTACAAACTAATCAACTTTACAAATGCTTAAGGACTTACCTTATGTCGGATGAAATGATTCCCAATCGACTACTCAATATTCTTTGCTTTGCCCTTGCTTGATTCTCCTCCTTTGGTTTCTTGATCTAAAATAAATACATTTAGTAGTTTAATTACCGTGCTAGATACTTATATATACAATTTAATGATTTCCACTTCATCTTATAACCATCCTTGTTCAAAACATTGTAATCTCAACTAATGCTCATTTCATGCTTCAAGGCCGAATGCATCGTCACTTCTCAACATAACATTATCTCTAATAGGTTTACATTCAAATATATAAAATCATAAATCAAACTCAACTTATAAGCCAACATCGCTCATTTAGTCAATTGTATACAATCAAAGATAATATCACAAATGTGCATACCTATATAGTCGAATGTGCAAGATTAAATTCAACATCATCTATGTACTTAATTAAATGGCCGAATGTACAATATCAAATATGATATCATTTTTAATTCATTTAAACACATAGTTTCATCTCATGAACACTTGACCGAATTTTTCTTAAACTAGCATAGCTTCACATCTATTTATAACATCATATAAATCCACATATATCTATATATACTTCAATTTTCTTTCACCTTTCTAACATTTCCATTCACAACATCAAAGGCACCATACTCTTAGCATTTACCTCCCTCTAACCGTATGCCATTTAGTCACCTGTTTGAGTAGAAAATTAACATATGGGATATAATAAGACATTGGCTACTAACTAGATTTTCACAAAAATTTAATAGAAGTAACATGAGTCCTACCTTAATCAACCCTTTAGGATGGCCGAATGTGTTAGAAAATTTCCTCCTTCTTTCTCCTAACTTACGGCATTTGCAAGAGGAAGAAGATGAATACTCTCTCTCCCTTTCTTATTTTATTCTTCTTTTTCCTATTAATTCCTTTCTTTAAATTATTTTAACCATTAACTAATATAAAATTACAATAAAATTCAACTTAGTGGAAGAAGCATCATTGCTTGGCCGGCCACTATTTGAATTTTGGGCAATTTGACATGCAAACCCAAGCTTTTCTCACCTTGTTATTTGATCCTTACAATTTACCTATCATATTTTCTAAGTTTCTCAACTAAGTCCTTTCAAGAAAATTCACATTCCTAAGACTAATTTATAACATTAAATTTTCACACATATACTATCTCACATAAATATATGTAATTAAAATTAAAGTAAATTTTTCTGACTCGGTTTTGTGGTCCCGAAACCACATTCTGACTAGGGTCAAATTAGGGCTGTCACACGTACCATGGTGTGATACTGGCTCTTCAAAGCAAAGATAGCTGATGCTTTTGTGTCATGCCACATAGAAGCTATGGAGTGACATGAGCACTTCGAAGCTAAAAAGGCAATTTTAGAGCGTCATGTTGTGCGACGCATAGCCTATGGCACGACACGCATGTGTTTTCAACCAAAATTGAGTCATTTTAGGCAGAAAGCCCATTGAAATTCTATTTATATTCATTCATTTTAGGCATAAAAGCACACTTCTAGAGCACTCTAAAAGAAAGAACACCATTCTTGAGCTGTCACACGCCTTCCTAGTAATCGAGCTTTGGTTTTTTGCACTCCCACCCTAAAAAAAGAATACCCTTCTCTTTTTATTTTAATTTTCATCTTTTATTTGGTTACTGTAACACCCCTCTCTTATATTCAACGCCGAAATAAGGTTACGAAGCATTACCGAACTTATAATACATTTAAACATACATTTTCCAAATCCATACAAACGACATCCACAAACAATCATATTGTCTCTATTATGAGGCTACAAGGCCCGAAACGTGGATTCGGGCAGGTTCGGGACTAAACTGATAACTTAGGAAATTTTTATGAAACTTAGAAAATTTTGCAAAATACAAGGGACACACGCCCGTGTGGCCTGGCCGTGTGTCTCACACGACCAAAGGCATGTCCGTGTCACAGGCCGTGTGGACATTCGAAATGGGATCACATGGCCATGTCCCAGCCTATGTTCGACCCCGTGTAACTCTCTATCTTGGGTCACATGGCCAACACACACTTGATCTGTAACGCTACGTTGGCAAGATCCACACACGGGTTGCCTACAATCGAGTTACTAAAACGTCAGTCTACATATCAAAAACAAACTACGTACTAATCCCCTTACCATATTCGGCCAACATTGCCTTAGACCCAAGAGTTCTTACCTTTCTGCTGAAATATGGACTAGATCTAGATGTCCAACCGAGTTAGCTTCCAAAGCCCTTCGCTGTATGCCCCCTTGTCCACACTAGAGCACACACACCAAAAGAAAGAGGCAAATATGCCCTTAGTCCAAACGTTAGCCACCCTTAAGGGGTTTCAGCTTTTACCTTACATCATGAGTAACTAAAGAAAGACTTGAGCACTTACCTATATCGTTATGACACTACTCCTAATCTACTATAGATCCAACCACCGCACAAGAAGGGAAAAATATAATCAAGGATTCGGCTTTCGAAGTCCCTCGGTGTAGAAAAGTTCCAGTTTTGAAAGAAAGAATGAGAGGTTCGACTTCAATGGAGTTTTGGCTAACCGGTACCAATGGAGGATTTAGGTTCAGCTAAGGGGTAATCGGTAGTAGGTACTTGGTTTTGAAAGGGAACAAAGGTAAAGAAGATGAGAGTTGACAAGAAAAGGAAAGAGAAAAGAAGAGGGGAGGAGATGAGAGAATTCGGTTTGAAAAAGAGAAGTCGGCACAGGTGTAGGGTGTAGGTTTTGGCTTCTAGCAAAAGAAAGAAAAAGAGAAAACCTAAGGTACCCCACCCTATTTCGGCAAAATAGCAGAATGATCAACCCAGTCCCAAAAATGCAAAAAGAATTCGACTGCCACTAGTCCAAATACCAAAATTGTAAACATTAAGTGACCTAGCCGAATTTGCACTTACAGAGACCCTTGGCCAGCAAACTCTTGCTCCTCAAGAGTCCAACATTTGACCAACACCACACTCCTTGGTCAGCTCCTAAATTCCCTCCCTTATCCCTCCCTTACCCAATCTCCTGAACAGCTCAAACTCTTCCTGACAGAGTTTCACTTGAGTTCCATCACATACCCTTTCTGTTCACAGACTTTAACCTTAGCTCCCCTTGACTTCCACAGGCCACCTTCTTAGTACCTTAGTGGCATCACCCTGCCACTTTACCACAGGTCCTCTTGTGGTCCATTCTACCAATTAAATCTTAAAAACCCAATACACTAGAACCCCTTCTCTTTTAAAATCAAAATTTGTTAAATCTACCAAGTTTTAACTTAGACTTGGGCCTTCTAGAGGCCCACTAACATACTTAAGCATGATTTATACAATTAGATCATACTAAAATCAAGATTCACCAAAACTCACAGAAATCTCGAAAAGTCCCGAAAATCAGGGCGTTACAACTCTACCCTCTTTAAAAAAATTTCATCCTCGAAATTTACCTGATCCAAACAGATGAGGTATTATTGTTGCATCACCTTTTCTGGCTCCCAAGTAGCTTCCTCTCTGCCATGATTACGCCAAAGAACCTTTACCAACAGAACTGACTTCCTTCTGAGAACCTTAACATCATGATCCAGTATCAGTACAGGCTCTTCCTCAAAAGTCAAATTAGGCTGCACTTCAATCTCTGCAACTGGCACGACATGAGTAGGGTTAGAGTGATAATGCCTTAACATGGAGACGTGAAAAACATCGTGAATCCTGTCTAACTCTAGAGGTAATTCCAATTGGTAAGCCACTGGACCTACTCGCTTAAGAACCCGATAAGGCCCAATGAACCGCGGACTCAACTTGCCCTTCTTACCAAACCTTAATATCTTCTTCCAAGGAGAAACCTTCAAGAAGACTATATCACCCATTGAGTAATCAATCTCCTTATGCTTCAAATCTGCATATGACTTTTGCCTATCAGATGATTCTTTTAACCGATCTCTAATTACTCTAACTTTATCTTCAGTATCCGCTACCAACTCCGGTCCAAGAACCTATCGCTCTCCCAATTCGGTCCAACAACTAGGTGTACGACACCTACGTCCATACAGCGCTTCATACGGTGCCATTCAGATACTCGCCTGATAACTGTTGTTATACGCAAATTCTGCCAACAGCAAGTAATCCTTCCAACTACATTGGAAGTCAATGACGCATCCTCTCAGCATGTCTTCCAAAATCCGAATAACCCTTTCTAACTGACCATTAGTCTGGGGATTAAAAGCCGTACTAAAGTTCAATCATGTTCCTAATGCCTCATGCAACTTTTTTCAGAACCGAGATGTGAACTTAGGATTCCGATCAGAAATAATTAAAACTGGAACTCCATGAAGTCGAACGATCTCTGCCACATACAATTTGGCTAACTTTTGAAGTGAATAATCAGTACGGACAGGTATAAAATGAGCAGATTTGGTCAACCTATCCACAATCACCCAAACCGAGTCCTTCTTCATTGGTGTCAAGGGTAGCCCACTCACAAAGTTTATGGTTACCCTCTCCTACTTCCAAAGTGGTATCTTCACTGGCTGCAAAAGTCCGGAAGGTAGTTGATGCTCAGCTTTCAATTGCTGGCATGTCAGACATTTCCCCACAAACTGCGTTACTTCTAGTTTAAGCCCAGGCCACCAATACAATTCTCGCAAGTCATGATACAACTTATTCCCTCCAAGATGCATAGCACAAAGTCCTCCATGAGCTTCTTTCAGTATTGACTGCCTTAAGTCAGAGTCCTTTGGAATGCAAACTCTTCCCCGAAAACACAGAACTCCTTCACTATTCAACCCAAACTCAAAAGTTTCCCCTTTCTTAACTTGCTAGAATCGAGCAACCAAAGACTTATCCCTCAACTACTTTTCCTTAATCTGATCCACCCAGGTTGGCCTTACTTGTAACTCAGCCAACAGACTACCATCATCATACAGACTCAAACGAGCAAACATTGCTCTTAGATCAGATACAACTCTACGAATTAGGGCATCGGCTACCACATTAGCCTTACCTGGGTGATGCTCAATCGAACAGTCATAATATTTAAGCAACATTATCCATCTTCGTTGCCTAAGGTTCAACTCCTTCTGAGTTAGCAAGTACTTGAGACTTTTATGGTCCGTGTATATGACACACCTTTCTCCGTACAAGTAGTGTCTCCAAATCTTAAGTGCAAAGATTACTGCTTCCAATTCTAGGTCATGAGTAAGATAGTTTACTTCATGAGGCTTAAGCTGTTGCGATGCATAAGCAACCACCTGACCCTCTTGCATCAACACACAGCCCAAACCCACATGTGATGCGTCACTGTACACGGTAAAATCCTTCCCAGACTCTGGCTGAATTAATACAGGTGCGTCGGTCAGAACTTTCTTCAATTTCTCAAAAGCTTCCTACTGCTTCTTGGTCCAAACTGTAACAGCCCTAAATTGACCCTAATCGGAAAGTGGTTTCGGGACCACAAAATCGAGTCGTAATGATAATTAACCGTCACGTTTGATACTTATTATATGTGATTATACATGTGTGAAAATTTCATGTTCGATTTTTTGCTGGTTGTATGTAAATTTATCAAATAGGACTTATATAAACAAATGTAGAAATGTGCTTGACAAAAATAAAAATGACCTAATAATGCATAATGTAAAAAGAATGGTACTTGCATGTCAAATTAGCCAAATCTATGTTAGTGGCCGGCCATGTTAAAGGTTAGAATAAATTATAATATTCTTTATGTTAATAAATTAATGTTACAAAAATGAATTAAAAAAAAAAGAAATGAAAATATGAGATAGTGGGAGGAGAAACCAAGGTTGGCTATGCTTTCTCCTCCATTGCCGTAGCTAGAGAAAGAAGAGAAAAGGGAAGCTTTAAGAATTCGGTCAATTGAAGCTAAGAAAGGTTAGTGAAATGGTGTTAAATTTTCTTGAAATCTAAGCTTGTTTTAGGTAATCACCTTGTTTATTAATTAGCCCATGCAAAAATTTTAAGTTTAAAGGGTAAATGGAGCATTCGGCTATGGGAATTAAAGAAAGAATTTGATGATTTCATTCAATTGTTGATGATGGATGAGTTAAAAAAATGTATGTGGATATTCGATGTCATGAACCAATGTTATTAAGATGTTTTTGAATTGAGTAAATTAGACTTTGGAGCAAATGAAGATTCGGCATTCTCATAATGCTTTATTTAGAATATGATTTTTATTTTAGGATTATGATAGTTGGAATGTAAGTACATGTGTGCTTAGTCATAGAAGTTTGATATGAAATTTTATTAAGATTGAGTAAGGAATAGCCGAATAAGCTATAGGCTATACAAGGATAAATTTTGTATATAAGTTGTGTATGTAACTTTAGTAGCTAATAGCATTTAGCATTATCATTGTATATATACATATATATTCGGTCCTTAAAGAAATGGATGAAAACGAAATGTATCTAAAACTTATCAAGTCATTGTGGTCATTGCCGAATGTGGGTTGCTTAAAGGAGATTTTCAAATTCGGATTATGTATATGTATGTGAATGGGATATTCAATAACCATTTCGGCAAGATGGGGTAAAGGGTTAAGTTATAAGATATTAAAGCATGCTATAAGTAACTCATTGTTATGCATGTATTTCTATTCATTGTGACTGAGGTTGTGAAATGGATGTATGATAGATAGATTATATGCTTGAAGTGAGGTGTTAAAATAATTAGATAAATGGTTGATTTCATTATTGAGTATAAAAGTTAGGAGCTTTAAATTTTCCTTTGATGTTCAAAATGATTAAATAGATTTATTTGTTTAAATTCAAGCTCAAGAGCTAAAGGGATCGAAATCCGATAAAGGAAAGGAGAAAGCAACTGAATAGTCTATCCGTAATTATCCAAGCATACCCGAGGTAAGCCTTTGAGTAATGGAGCTTAGGTTACGATTCAATTTAGATTATGTTTTAAGTAAATCAAAGTCATGCTCTAGAATATAGTTGGAACCAAAAAATGATATTGCTTGATAAGAGCGATTTGTGTTGGAATTCTAGTTATGAAATTGAAATATATATATGTCATGATTTATTTCTATGTGCATGGATACTAAGATGATAACCGGGCTGAGCCCCGAAGGCAATTGTGCGAGATACCATATCCGGGTTGAGTCCCGAAGGCATTTATGCGAGCTACCACATCCGGGTTAAATCCCGAAGACATTTTGTACGAGTTACCATATCCGGGCTGAGTCCTGAAGGCATTTGTGCGAGTTACCATAACCGGGCTAAATCCCGAAGGCATTTGAGCACGTATCTATGTCCTATCAAATCCAGAAGGTACTTGGTTGAAGAATGAATGGTTTTGCTTGAAATAGTTCAATTAATACACTTGAAAAGTCCCAATGGATGAGGTATGTTTTGAATATGAATCGAAATAGTTGATTCCGTTAAAATATCGATATTATTTCTATTGATTAATCACTTACGTTTTAGTTAATTTGATCTTCTTACGCATGAATATAAGGATTGGAAATATGAAGTAGGTATGATTTTGAGTATATGTGTGCATGAGATAAATTGTTTAGTCATATGAATGTTATATTTCGGTTGTGCACAATTTCACTACTCAGTCTTACTAAGCATTAAACGCTTATTCCGTTTCTTTGATTTTTGTTTTATAGATTTTGGTTAAATCGATTTATCGGATTCGGGATTGTCGCAGTCAAAGTCACCCACACTATCAACGCTCCCTTTTGGTACATTTTTGGTTGAACTTTGAAATGGCATTGTTAATGGTCATGCACCTTTTGAAATTGTATAAATTTGGTTAGCCATGCGAAAATGGCTTGTGTTCATATTTGAATCATAATATTATGATTATCGCGTATGTATATGGTTATCGAGAAGTACGGATATGTTTGTCAATGATTGACCATTGGGATGGTTAATCACATCTATAAATTGTGCTATGTATGCTATCAGATTAGTTAAATTATGGAAACTAGGCACTAGGTAAAGTCTACCCTAAAGTCGGATGTTGACAAAGATCAATGGGGTAAATTAGAAAACTCGCTAAAATTTGTAAGAATGGAGTTAATTGCGAATAAATTATGTAATCGAACCTTGATGAATCTACTTTCATATGGAAGAAACGAAACGGCTAAATGAGTCATATGTTAAGAGATATTTAGGTTTTCATGAAACAGGGCCAGAGCGATTTCTGGATCCCCTATTCTGACTTTGAAAATTTACTATAAATTAACCAGAAATAATTAGAAGTCATGCCCCATATGTATATATTCCTTGTTGAGTCTAGTTTCTTTAAAAACAAACGGCATAAGATTTGAAGCCCTGTATAAGAAGATAATTAAGTTGAAATGCATGAAGGTCTCAGTAGTCGAACCACAGAATGGGAGACTTAATCTAATAAATCTATACTGCTTGGCCTGATCAAAAATTCTATAAAAAAATTTATAGATAGATACATGAGTCTAGTTTCAAGAAAATTTACGGATTAAGTTTTTGAGCTTGAACTCGAGATATGATTTTTAAAGTGGTCGTGATGCACGATTAGCCAAAGATGTCTGAAATTATAAAATTGAACCGTGTAAGCCAATGAAGTAAGTCCGTTAATACCTCGTTTTCAACCGCGGTAACGGTCTCGAGTTTGGGACGTTACATTTATATTGGTATCAGAGCTATGGTTTAGCCGATTCTAGGACTATCGTAATACGTTTGGGTCTAGCTATACATGCCATTATGTGATTATTTGATAGTGTGGTGATTTCTGACAATTTAAATTTGTGTTTATGTTAGTAATGGATCCCGATCCCAATCGAGCGGTAGCTGACGATGTGGAGAGTGTAGCGCCTGCTCCCGCGTACGGGACAGTGCCGATGGACTCTCAACCTGTTGCGAGCAATCAAAACGACGAGGCTAGACAAGCCTTTTATAATGTGATGAATGATTGGTTTAACCAATACATTCGAACCAATACGGCTGTTCCACAACCCCCACTCCCGACTAATACCTCTCCTGCACCTGCGGTACCTCCGATGTCGACCGGATGAGGTTAAACAAGCCCCGCTTGATGTAAATCCGAAAGCACGGGGCTCTTCGAATTTAAAGCTACGGACAAATGATGATGCCGAGCAAGCTGAATTTTGGTTGGACAACACTATCCGGTACTTGATGAACTATCTTGCACACCCGAGAATGCACAAGTGTGCTATCTCTTTGTTACGTGATTCCGCCTACTATTGGTGGAATACGTTGATTTCTTTATGCCTAAAGAGCGGGTAACTTGGGAGTTTTTTCAAACCGAGTTTCGGAAAAAGTATATCGATCGAGATTTATTGATCAAAAACGAAAGGAATTTCTTGAACTTAAACAAGGTTCCATGACTATTCATCGATTATGAATGAAAGTTTGTGAGGCTTAGCCATGCACGCTCGAGAATGCGTTTCTTGAAGCTATAATGTGTAAACGTTTTGAAGATGGTTTGAATGAAGATATAAAATTGTATGTTGGCATTTTAGAGATCGTAGAGTTTGTAGTGCTTGTCGAGCGAGCTTGCAAGGCCAAGAAGAGCTCGGTAAGGAGAAAAGAAAAGCGTAAATGGGAGCCAAAGAGTTTCGTAAGAGATCATCGGAAAGCCCTTTCAACCATCATTGAAGAAATTTAGAGATGATTCTCGCCGATCCAAAGACACTTCGGTTTTTCAAGACGAGATCGCGATCGACTTCACTGTGAGTACACGAGTCACTTGGTTGCGGTGTGGGAAATGATCGACGGGGCAGTCAGTGTCGACATTGTGGTAAATGGCATTCGGGAGTTGTAGATTCCATGACCGCTCTCGCTATAAGTGTGGATCACCACCACTTTATCAAGGATTGTCCGAGACTATGCTCAGCAGAATGTAAATCGAGTGGGAAAACAGGTGCTACATCGCTCGAGGTAGACCATCTAGGAATGCGGGAATGCTAGCGGAGGTCGAGAGGATCTAGAGATGTTACAACTAGATCTCGAGGCCCGTGCTCCACTAGAGCTTATGCTATACGCGCACGCGAGGATGCCTCTTCGCCAGATGTTATTACGGGTACTTTTACTCTCTTTGATACTGATGTGATTGCTTTGATAGACCCCGGTTCTACTCATTCATATGTATGTGAAACCTTAGCATCCAGTAAGACTCTACCTGTTGAGTCTACTGAGTTTGTAATTCGGGTGTCAAATCCCTTGGGTCGTTACGTGCTTGTCGACAAAGTGTGCAAGAAATGTCCCCTAGTAATCCGAGGTTTCTATTTTCCGGCTGATTTGATGCTTTTACCATTTGACGAATTTGATGTTATCCTCGATATGGATTGGTTGACCGTACATGATGCAATTGTAAATTGCAAAAGAAAAACCATCGATTTGAGATGTGTAAATAACGAGATAATCCGAGTCGAGTCTACCGACTCGAATAGGTTGCCAGCGGTAATATCGTCGATGCTAGCTCAGAAATATGTAAGAAAGGGGTGTGAAACATACCTTGCGTATGTACTGGATGACAAAGAGTTAGAAAAGAAGCCTGAATCTGTACCAGTGGTTTGTGAATACCCTGATGTTTTTCCCGAAGAATTACCGGGTTTACCACCTGTTCGGGAGGTAGAGTTTGGCATCAAGCTTGTACCTGGGACTACCCCGATTTCGATAGCTCCATATCGTATGGCCCCAACGGAATTAAAGGAATTGAAAACTCAGTTGCAAGAGTTGACAGATAAGGGTTTCGCTCGACCAAGTTTCTCACCTTGGGGTGCGCCAGTTTTGTTTGTGAAAAAGAAGGACGGAACCATGAGGTTGTGCATTGACTATCGTCTGCTGAATAAAGTGACGATAAAGAATAAATATCCGTTACCGTGTATTGATGATTTGTTTGATCAACTGAAGGGAGCCTCGGTGTTTTCAAAGATAGATTTGAGATCGGGTTATTATCAGCTACGAGTTCGAGATTCGGATATACCTAAAACTGCTTTCAGAACGAGATACGGCCATTATGAGTTCTTAGTGATGCCGTTTGGGCTCACTAATGCCCCTGCGGTATTTATGGATTTGATGAATCGAATCTTCAGACAATATTTGGACCGGTTCGTAGTTGTGTTTATTGATGACATCTTGGTCTATTCAAGAGATGAGACCGAACATGCTGAGCACCTAAGATTAGTGTTGCGAATTTTACGGGATAAGCAGTTATATGCTAAGTTCAATAAGTGTGAGTTCTGGTTAAGAGAGGTTAGCTTCTTGGGTCATGTGGTATCCGCATCGGGTATTCGAGTTGATCCGAACAAAATTTCAGCCATACTTAACTAGAAACCTCCGAGAAATATTAACGAGGTTCGGAGCTTTTTGGGACTTGCAGTTACTTACACTACCAAGATTTGTAAAGGTTTCTCGATGATAGCCACGCCAATGACGGAAGCTACTTCAAAGGATGTTAAGTTCGAATGGACGGAAAAGTGTCGAAAAGTTTTGATCAACTGAAAACTTATTTGACTGAAGCTCCAATTTTAGTGCAACCAGAATCAGGCAAAGAATTTGTCATTTATAGTGATGCCTCCCTACTTGGGTTGGGTTGTGTATTGATGCAAGAAGGCCGAGTTGTAGCATATGCATCGAGACAATTAAAGCCACATGAGAAAAATTATCCGACCCACGATCTCGAATTAACTGCTATCGTATTTGCTTTGAAAATATGGCGACATTACTTATTTGGTGAGAAGTGCCATGTGTTTTCGGATCATAAAAGTCTCAAATATTTGATGACCCAAAGAGACTTAAATCTGCGACAAAGACGTTGGCTCGAGTTGTTAAAAGATTATGAACTTGTCATTGATTATCATCCGGGAAAGGCTAATGTGGTTGCGGATGCTTTAAGTCGTAAATCCCTATTTGCTTTACGAGCGATGAATGTACACTTGTCTGTTCTATCCGACAATGTGTTAGTGGCAGAATTAAAGGCCAAACCAGTGTTGATGCATCAAATTCGTGAAGCTCAGAAAGTCGATGAAGAATTGGTTGCAAAACGAGCTGAATGTGTTCTGAATATGGAATTAGAGTTCCAAATTGATGACGACGACTGTCTAAGGTTCAGAAACCGATTGTGTGTTCCAAGAAAGTCAGAACTTATTTCGATGATTTTAAACGAAGCTCATAATAGCCGAATGTCGATCCATCCGGGTAGCACGAAAATGTACAATGATCTAAAATGTCAGTTTTGGTGGTTTGGTATGAAACGAGACATTTCTGACTTTGTTTCGAAGTGTTTGGTATGTCAACAAGTGAAAGCGGAACATCAAGTGCCTTCGGGATTACTTCAGCCGATCATGATACCCGAATGGAAATGGGATAGCGTAACGATGGATTTTGTCTCTGGGTTGCCGTTATCGTCAAGCAAGAAAGATGCAATCTGGGTGATTGTTGATAGATTGACAAAGTCGGCTCATTTTATTTCCATACGCACGGATTATTCACTTGACAAACTAGCTGAGTTGTATATTTCTCAGATTGTGAAGTTACACGGAGTACCTATTTCTATTGTGTCAGATAGGGATCCGAGATTCACGTCGCGATTCTGGAAGAAGTTACAAGAAGCTTTGGGCACCAAGTTGCATTTTAGCACCGCTTTTCATCCCCAGACTGATGGTCAATCAGAACGGATTATTCAAATACTCGAGGATATGTTGAGATGTTGCATCCTTGAGTTTAATGGTTCGTGGGAAAGATATTTGCCTTTGATTGAATTTGCTTATAACAATAGCTTTCAATCAAGCCTTAAGATGGCACCTTACGAGGCTTTGTATGGTCGTAAATGCCGTACTCCATTGTTTTGGACCGAGCTTAGGGAGAGTAAAATTTTTGGAGTTGATTTGATTAAAGATGCTTTGAGCAGTAAAGTAAAGGTAATCAGTGAAAGTTTGAAAATAGCTGCAGATCGTCAGAAGTCGTACGTAGATTTGAAACGAAAAGACATTGAATATCAAGTCGGAGACAAAGTGTTTCTTAAGGTTTCACCTTGGAAGAAAGTGCTCCGATTTGGTCGTAAAGGCAAATTGAGTCCGAGGTTTATCGGGCCGTATGAGATATCCGAACGAATTGGGCCAGTTGCTTACAGATTGATTTTACCCCTTGAACTTGAAAAGATTCACAATGTTTTTCATGTCTCGATGCTTCGACGTTATAGATCCGATCCTTCGCACATAATTAGCCCAAAGAGAGATTGAAATTCAATCTGATTTGAGTTATGAAGAAGAACCGATTCGTATCTTAGCTCATGAGGTGAAAGAGTTACTGAAACAAAAGATTCCTTTAGTAAAAGTATTATGGCTCAAGCACGGAATAGAAGAAGCTACTTGGGAAACCGAGAACTCTATGAAAGAGAAATACCCAAATTTATTCATTGGTAAGATTTTCGGGGACGAAAATTCTTTATGTGGGGGAGAGTTGTAACAGCCCTAAATTGACCCTAATCGGAAAGTGGTTTCGGGACCACAAAACCGAGTCGTAATGATAATTAACCGTCACGTTTGATACTTATTATATGTGATTATACATGTGTGAAAATTTCATGTTTGAATTTTTGCTGGTTGTATGTAAATTTATCAATTAGGACTTATATAAAAAAATGTATAAATGTGCTTGACAAAAATAAAAATGACCTAATAATGCATAATGTAAAAAGAATGGTACTTGCATGTCAAATTAGCCAAATCTATGTTAGTGGCCGGCCATGTTAAAGGTTAGAATAAATTATAATATTCTTTATGTTAATAAATTAATGTTACAAAAATGAATTAAAAAAAAAAGAAATGAAAATATGAGATAGTGGGAGGAGAAACCAAGGTTGGCTATGCTTTCTCCTCCATTGTCGTAGCTAGAGAAAGAAGAGAAAAGGGAAGCATTAAGAATTCGGTCAATTGAAGCTAAGAAAGGTTAGTGAAATGGTGTTAAATTTTCTTGAAATCTAAGCTTGTTTTAGGTAATCACCTTGTTTATTAATTAGCCCATGCAAAAATTTTAAGTTTAAAGGGTAAATGGAGCATTCGGCTATGGGAATTAAAGAAAGAATTTGATGATTTCATTCAATTGTTGATGATGGATGAGTTAAAAAAATGTATGTGGATATTCGATGTCATGAACCAATGTTATTAAGATGTTTTTGAATTGAGTAAATTAGACTTTGGAGCAAATGAAGATTCGGCATTCTCATAATGCTTTATTTAGAATATGATTTTTATTTTAGGATTATGATAGTTGGAATGTAAGTACATGTGTGCTTAGTCATAGAAGTTTGATATGAAATTTTATTAAGATTGAGTAAGGAATAGCCGAATAAGCTGTAGGCTATACAAGGATAAATTTTGTATATAAGTTGTGTATGTAACTTTAATAGCTAATAGCATTTAGCATTATCATTGTATATATACATATATATTCGGTCCTTAAAGAAATGGATGAAAACGAAATGTATCTAAAACTTATCAAGTCATTGTGGTCATTGCCGAATGTGGGTTGCTTAAAGGAGATTTTCAAATTCGGATTATGTATATGTATGTGAATGGGATATTCAATAGATGGGGTAAAGGGTTAAGTTATAAGATATTAAAGCATTCTATAAGTAACTCATTGTTATGCATGTATTTCTATTCATTGTGACTGAGGTCGTGAAATGGATGTATGATAGATAGATTATATGCTTGAAGTGAGGTGTTAAAATAATTAGATAAATGGTTGATTTCATTATTGAGTATAAAAGTTAGGAGCTTTAAATTTTCCTTTGATGTTCGAAATGATTAAATAGATTTATTTGTTTAAATTCAAGCTCAAGAGCTAAAGGGATCGAAATCCGATAAAGGAAAGGAGAAAGCAACTAAATAGTCTATCCGTAATTATCCAAGCATACCCGAGGTAAGCCTTTGAGTAATGGAGCTTAGGTTACGATTCAATTTAGATTATGTTTTAAGTAAATCAAAGTCATGCTCTAGAATATAGTTGAGGAACCGAAAATGATATTGCTTGATAAGAGCGATTTGTGTTGGAATTCTAGTTATGAAATTGAAATATATATATATGTCATGATTTATTTCTATGTGCATGGATACTAAGATGATAACCGGGCTGAGCCCCGAAGGCAATTGTACGAGATACCATATCCGGGTTGAGTCCCGAAGGCATTTATGCGAGCTACCACATCCGGGTTAAATCCCGAAGACATTTTGTACGAGTTACCATATCCGGGCTGAGTCCTGAAGGCATTTGTGCGAGTTACCATAACCGGGCTAAATCCCGAAGGCATTTGAGCACGTATCTATGTCCGGTCAAATCCCAAAGGTACTTGGTTGAAGAATGAATGGTTTTGCTGAAATAGTTCAATTAATACACTTGAAAAGTCCCAATGGATGAGGTATGTTTTGAATATGAATCGAAATAGTTGATTCCGCTAAAATATCGATATTAAACTCTATTGATTAATCAAACACGGTTTTTAGTTAATTTGATCTTCTTACGCATGAATATAAGGATCGGAAATATGAAGTAGGTATGATTTTGAGTATATGTGTGCATGAGATAAATTGTTTAGTCATATGAATGTTATATTTCGGTTGTGCACAGTTTCACTACTCAGTCTTACTAAGCATTAAACGCTTATTCCGTTTCTTTGATTTTTGTTTTATAGATTTTGGTTCGTCAGTTATCGGATTCAGGATTGTCATAGTCAAAGTCACCCACACTATTAACGCTCCCTTTTGGTACATTTTTGGTTGAACTTTGAAATGGCATTGTTAATGGTCATGCACCTTTTGAAATTGTATAAATTTGGTTAGCCATGCGAAAATGGCTTGTGTTCATATTTGAATCATAATATTATGATTATCGCGTATGTATATGGTTATCGAGAAGTACGGATATGTTTGTCAATGATTGACCATTGGGATGGTTAATCACATCTATAAATTGTGCTATGTATGCTATCGGATTAGTTAAATTATGGAAACTAGGCACTAGGTAAAGTCTACCCTAAAGTCAGATGTTGACAGCATCAATGGGGTAAATTAGAAAACTCGCTAAAATTTGTAAGAATGGAGTTAATTGCGAATAAATTATGTAATCGAACCTTGATGAATCTACTTTCATATGGAAGAAACGAAACTGCTAAATGAGTCATATGTTAAGAGATATTTAGGTTTTCATGAAACAGGGCCAGAGCGATTTCTGGATCCCCTATTCTGACTTTTAAAATTTACTATAAATTAACCAGAAATAATTAGAAGTCATGCCCCATATTTATAGATTCCTTGTTGAGTCTAGTTTCTTTAGAAACAAACGGCATAAGATTTGAAGCCCTGTATAGGAAGATACTTAAGTTGCAATGCATGAAGGTCTGTGTAGTCGAACCCTGTAACAGAGGAGACTTAATCTAATAAACTGTACCGCTTGGCCTGATCAAAAATTCTAGAAAAAAATGTATGGATAGATACATGAGTCTAGTTTCAAGGAAAATTTACAGATTAAGTTTTCGAGCTTTGGAACTCGAGATATGATTTTTAAAGTGGTCGTGATGCAGTTAGCCAGCATGTCTGAAATTATAAAATTGAACCGTGTAAGCCAATGAAGTAAGTCCGTTAATACCTCGTTTTCAACCGCGGTAACGGTCTCGAGTTTGGGACGTTACACAAAAAAACGGTGCTCCTTTCCTTATAAGCTTGTTAATGGTGCTGCCATCACAGAAAAACCTTCTACAAACCTTCTCTAGTAACCTGCCAAACCTAGGAAACTCTAAATTTTTGACACCGACCTAGGTGGCTTCCACTCCAGAATCGCTTTAATCTTTCGAGGGTCCACCTTGATCCCCTCAGCAGAGACTACATGACTTAAGAAGGTTACCTCCCTCAACCAGAATTCACACTTACTGAATTTTGCATAAAGTTCCTTCTTCCTCAACACTTGCAGCACAATGCAGAGATGCTCATCATGCTTCTCTTCAGTTTCAGAATATACCAGAATATCGTCAATAAAAATGACTATGAATCGATCCAAAAATGGTTGGATTACACGATTCATCAGATCCATGAATGCTGCAGGAGCATTCATCAGTCCAAATGGCATAACCAGAAACTCGTAATGACCATACCGAGTCCTAAATGCTGTCTGATGAATATCTGCCTCTTTAACCCTTAATTGATGATATCCAGATCGAAGATCGATCTTGGAGAATACCAAAGCTCCTCTAAGTTGGTCAAACAGGTTGTTGATTCTTGGCAGAGGGTACTTATTCTTAATTGTCAGTTTGTTCAACTACCGATAATCGATACACATCTGCATCGTCCCATCCTTCTTTTTCACAAACAACACTGGTGCTCCCCACGGAGACACACTCGGCCTAATAAAGCCTCTATCCAACAACTCTTGAATCTGTGCTTTCAGCTTCAGTAACTCCTTCGGTGCCATCCTGTACGGTGCGATGGACACTAGTGTCATTCCAGGCAACAAGTCTATTCCAAACTCGACTTCGCGATTCGAAGGCAATCCTGGAAGCTCCTCTGAAAAGACATCTTGGAATTCCTTAACGGTTCTAACCTTATCCACCGTCAGTCCCTTGGCCTCCAACTAACTTATAAATGCCAAATAAGCCTCACAACCCTTACTAATCCACTTCTCGGCTCTCAACATCGACACCACATTGGTCAAATAATCCCTTCGTTCACTATCACCATAACCTCCTTACCCTCCGTAGTCTTTAACACCATTCGCTTAACAGCACAATCCAGAGTTGCCCCATGCCTAACAAGCCAGTCCATACCCAGAATGACGTCAAATTCTCTGAACGGTAGCTCCATCAAGTCTCCAGAGAAAATCGTCCCTTGAGTTTCTAAAGGCACGTCTCTATACAGTTTGTCTACCCTAACTGAGTGGCCCAAAGGACTTAGTACCGATACCCCACTCACAGTCTCCTCAGAGTGCACACCCAACGACCCCGATACGACACATGCAACATACGAATGAGTAGATCCAATATCTATCAAAGTAGTGTACGGCATGCTAGAAATCAAGAACGTATCAGTTATGACGTCGGGTGCATCACCCTCCTCTCGACGACGAGCTGCATACATCAACACTGGCTGTTGAGCCTCAACATTTCCAGCACCCCTATCGGATGCTCCTCTACCCTGACCATTTCCATTACCGCCCATACCTTGACCACGTCCTCTCGGTGGTTGCGGTCCACCTCTCACTGGTTGAGCAACCCTCTGTTCTGTAACTTGAACCTGATCTGTTCTCTGAGGACAGTCCTTAACTTTATGCTCTATAAATCCGTACTGGAAACAAGCACTAGAATGTCTCCTACACTCGCCCAGATGTTCCTTACCACAGTCCCTACAACCTTGTGGTCTAACAACATTCATCGGAACTGCTCGAACTGGCTCTTCCACTCTCGCTCTTTTAACATTCCTATTTGCACCACCCGAAGGTCCTGAATCCCTCCAAAAACGATTCTGATCCTTCTCACAATTCTTTCTTTCAGTACACTTCACCTTATCAACTATCTTAGCTTTCTCCACCAAAGCAGCAAAGTCAAGCTCCCTCTGCGGAGCAATCAGCACCCTAAGTTCATCTCTAAGACCATCCTCGAAGCGCACACTATGTTCATACTCTGTAGTGACTATCCCAACGGCATACCGGCTCAGCCTCAGAAACTCAGCCTCGTACTTAGTGACCGTCTTACCCCTTGAACCAGATTCAGAAATTCTTTCCTGTGGGCATCCACATAACTCGCCCCAACATATTTTCCCTTGAAGGCCGTCTTAAACAGCTCCCAAGTCACCCTGTCAGCTGGGGTACCATCTCTCACAGTGAGCCTGATAAGCCTCATCTCGTAGTAATGATATGGCTCCCTTCAGCTTCTGCTCTACGGAATAATCCAAATCATCCATAATTTGTTCCGTGGCCTCTAACCAATATTCCACTACATTCAGGGCTACACCAGATACGCCTCTAAAGATCTCTGCTCCATTAGCCCAGAGTCGCTCAGAAATAGATCCTCGAAGTCCGTTGCCCGTACTTGCCCTGGCAACCTTTTCCAGTACACGAAGCATTGCCTGAGATAGAGCGTCATCCCCGGCACCTCGATCATGAGACTCTACTTCTGTTACCGGTGGTACCGGTGCATCTGCTACTGGCATATGTCCTGAAGACGAAGATTCAACCCGTGCATTACCTCGTCCACGTCCACGGCCTCTTCCCCAAGCTGCTCTCGTACTCATATCGTATTATCTGATTACGAATTTTATGCATCAATTAAATATTTTAGTGTTTATTATAGATGTTTTATGAACAGACAGTAATTTAGAGTTTGTTTTTTTTTCGCGGAATCATAGTCTAGCTACAGTCTCAGTCAACTTATCAAGATTTTCCACAGTTTTAGTACCACCCTAACTAGAGTATCCTAATAGGGTTTCAATATAGGCAGAAAATTCAGAAGTATTTGATTGTTCATGGAAAACTGTTTCCATTTAAAACCATTTGAAATGGTTATTAATTTTAAAAATATTTTCGTTGCGGATGCTTTGCTTTGTTATCACGATATTTTGAAATCAAGTAAACTTTTTAAACCGCGCCCTAAAGCTATTCAATTTCAAACGATTAAAACAATATCATATCTAAGCTAACAAAACATACAAAAACCAATAAAAATAATTAAAGTGGCCTTATTACAACTTAAAACCCAAACTACTAAAGTAAATAAAAGCTGATCAAATCACAAGAAGAAAAACCAAATTTGCAGAACATGTGGCCACTCCGAATCCCTCATAGCTCCAAGTCCAACTATGGTTGGGGATTACTTGCATGGATGGAAACAAGGGGTGAGTTTGGAAAACTTAGTGTGCAAGATAACCCAACCATAGTCCAAATCAGCTCAAACCATAGAAACAGATTAAGTTGGGCCTTAGCCCTGTACAGAATTCAGAATGAAGCCCATAGGCCCATAACAGAGACAGAATAGATATTTCATGTATGCAGAACCCAACCCATATCCATCCGTATACACCCCCATACCAACCCTACACTATATAGGGAGACTACTCGACCCACCCATCCGCTACACGCCACGGAATTTGCAGCGTGGCTGCCAGAACAGATAATGTGACAGGGTTACCAGATACAGATACTTGTGGCATAGCCACCAGAAACAAATATTTGTGGCAGAGCCACCAGAACGCTTCGTCCATCAATATAACCCATATCCCATGCAACAGATATACATGTCATGGCATACAACATACATAATCAGAATATCATGCATTTCAGTCAAGATTAACCCTAGGATTATAATGGTCATTATGCACCTAAGGGTATAATGGTAATTTTCATACTTAGGGGTATTTTAGTAAGTTTACCATTTTAGGGTTTTCATGCATATTACAGCCATTAACTTATTAACAGAAACACTTACTGAGCGTTCTTACCGAATTGGACCCGTTAGCCCATTAACCCGATTTCGGCCTATTAAGCCCAAAAATACCGAAGTGTACGAAATTGTGCACTCTGTAATCTATCGTTTGAGATTACCAGGATTAACAAACAAACCATCTCACGAGCGCTCGCACGCTCGCAAGTCCATAAAATGCTGACTTTTCGACATTTCGGCTTTTGCCGACCTAGTCTATGAGTAGGTGTCGTTTACACACCTAATCTGTAACACTACGTTGGCGAGATCTAGACACAAGTTGCCTACAATCGAGTTACTAAAAAGTTAGTCTACATATCAAAAACAAACTACGTACTAATCCCCTTACCATATTCAGCCAATATTGCCTTAGACACAAGAGTTTTTAACTTTCTGCCAAAATATGGACTAGATCTAGATGTCCAACCGAGTTAGCTTCCAAATCCCTTCGCTGTACGCCCCCTTCTCCACACTAGCGCACACACACCAAAAGAAAGAGGCAAATATGCTTTTAGTCCAAACGTTAGCCACCCTTAAGGGGTTTCGACTTTTACCTTACATCATGAGTAACTAAAGAAAGATTCGAGTACTTACCTATATCGTTATGACACTACTCCCGATCTACTATAGATCCAACCACTACACAAGAAAGGAAAAATATAATCAAGGATTTGGCTTCTGAAGTCCCTCGGTGTAGAAAAGTTCCAGTTTTGAAAGAAAGAATGAGAGGTTCTGCTTCAATGAAGTTTCGGCTAACCAGTACCAATGGAGGATTTAGGTTCGGCTAAGGGGTAATTGGCAGCAGGTACTTGGTTTTGAGAGGGAACAAAGGTAAAGAAGATGAGAGTCGACAAGAAAAGGAAAGAGAAAAGAAGAGGGGAGGAGATGAGAGAATTTGGTTTAAAGAAGAGAAGTCGGCACAGGTGTAGGGTATAGGTTTCGGCTTCTAGCAAAAGAAAGAGAAAGAGAAAACCTAAGGTACCCTACCCTATTTCGGCAAAACAGCAGAATGATCAACCCAGTCCCAAAAATGCAAAAAGAATTCGGTAGCCACTAGTCCAAATGCTGAAATTGCAAACACTAAGTGACCTAGCCAAATTTGCACTTATAGAGACCCTTAGCCGGCCAACTCTTGCTCCTCAAGAGTCCAACATTCAGCCAACAACACACTCCTTGATCTACTCCTAAATTCCCTCTCTTATCTCTCCCTTACCCAATCTCCTGAACAGCTCAAACTCTTCTTGACAGAGTTTCACTTGAGTTCCATCACATACCCTTTCTGTTCACAAAAATAATGCCTTAATTTGCTTACCTTCTGTCTTGAACCTTAGCTCCCCTTGACTTCCACACGCCACCTTCTTAGTACCTTAGTGGAATCACCCTGCCACTTTACCACAGGTCCTCTTGTGGTCCATTCTACCAATTAAATCTTAAAAGCCCAATACACCAGAACCCATTCTCTTTTAAAATCAAAATTTGTTAAATCTACCATGTTTTAACTTAGACTTGGGCCTTCTAGAGGCCCACTAACCTACTTAAGCATGATTTATACAATCAGATCATACTAAAATCAAGATTCACTAAAACTCACAGAAATCCCGAAAAGTCCCAAAAATCAAGGCGTTACAGAAAAGAAAAGGGGGTAAGCATTAACATGCTTAGTAAGTTCAGATAACAGGAAAGCAAACTTATCGCTTATTTAGCATGCAACCATAAAAGACATTCATGCCACACATGCATAGTATAATTTCCTATCACATATACTCAACCATCAAGTTAGTCTCATGCCAATGCATTATAACATTAGTCCTAGATGAGCTCATCAATTTAAACATGTCTATTCCCATTTCACAGTTTAATCCCATTAAATTTCTTCGAATCTCGATGGATATCTCATTTACCGTCAATTCATGCAAGTGATCCTTTAAATTCGCACTCCCATGAACCTCACTCTTACGGTGGGATTACCAGTCCAGGCTAAATTTGTTATAATGACATATACTCCCATGAGTTCGAATCTGAATTACGAGTCCAGGCTAAATTCAGATCCTAATTAGATTACCTGTTCAGGCTAAATCCATCACAGGACACATATTCTTTGGGATGCTAGATCACTATAGGATCACCCGTCCGGGCTAGATCCTTTATACCAATATTTCATTTTCGAGGAATCCATCAGATATCCCATTTTATTGAACCAGGACATTTCATTATAACATTAATATTTTATGAATTATCGTACAATAAATGTTACTATTATAATTCATACATGAACATACATCTTTAATGTATTTAAAGATAGTTTACATTCGAGTTACATGATCTTACCTGGTAATTGCTTCGGTTTAGTATTTCAGTTATTCCAAAACCTTTCGTTTTCCATGGTCAACCTCCGAAATTGGTTCCTCGGGGTCTATATCAATAAAAATAAATTATTAATACTTCACATTATTTATTTCAGGCCATAAATTTTGCCCCTAGGTAAAATGACCATTGTGCCCCTGACATTTCACATTTTTACAATTTATTCCCTAAGCTCGTTTAATGAAATGCATGAAACTCCTTGGTTACCCATGCCTAGCCGAATCTATTCTAGGTTCATACCAACCCATATTTTCCTCTATTTTACATTCCTACCACACATTTCATGCCTTTTACAATTAGGTCTCTTTCTAGTGTTTTCATGAAAAATCACCTAGTAAAAGATATTTATTCAACATATAACTTCCATAATCCTCCATAAATCATCAAAACACAAGCATCTCATGCATGGGTAAATTTTTAAACATGAAACCTAGCTTGAAATATGGGTAGAAATAGAGAGAACATGTTTCGAGGATCTCAAAAATATAAAGAACATTAAAACAGGGTTAAGGAGCACTTATTATTAAGCTTGAAAATGTCAAAACCCTAGCTTATGGAGCCCTTGAAATTTTTGGTAGCTATGGGGAAGAAGATGGCTAATTTTAGCTTTCATTTTCCCTTTTTATTGATTTTATTATCAAATGACCAAAATGCCCTTCCTTACAAAACTTTCAAATTTTTCCATGCATGCCCATTGTTGTCCAAAAACATAAAAATTGGGGAAATTACTCTTTAAGACCTAATTAATAATTCAAAGTAATTTCATACAAATTGCTTCTAGAACCCAAGTTTTGTAATTTTTTCAATTTGGTCCCTAATTTCCAATTGGACACCTTATACTTAGAATTTCTTCATGAAACTTTAACACATGCTTATTTTCATATTCTAGACATCCTAAAAATCATAAAAAAAATATTTTAATGTCAGATTTATGGTCCACTATTCCAACTAGGCCCAATTTTGGGATGTTACATGTGAGTCTAGCTATACATGCCATATTTAACCTGTGGTAGTGTGATATCTCCCGATTCTGACAAGAATTATTTTAATTAGATAAATGTGTTTTCCAATCGAGTTAATTTCGATAGTGCAGAAAGTAATACTCAAATGTTTGAGTGAAAATGTGATTATGATGAGTTGAGACTCATAAAGGTATGAATAAAAGTTTATAATATCATGTTATTAATAAATGTTATAGTATGTGCATGTATATGTGAGAGTTAAATTTGAGGCTTTACGACCCTAACTCCCTCATTAGTATGGTATTACAATGAAATTCGTAACATTTAGATTAAATAAGCTCACAAGGGTGGAATTACAGAGTTCTATGTGTGATCAGATAAGAGAATGGGCCAGCAAGTAGAAACAATACTAGAAGACATATCGGATCGTTCTGAAGGCCATTCGGGTTATGCAATGTCATTATTAAAGAAGAAGTTGATTTTGATGAAACAACATATTCAGTTATGATATCTAAAGAATATATTAACGGGATGTTCTTCTGAATTGATTTCTATTAGTGATGGGATAATGAGAAATCAGTGATGTTAGAATTAGACAGTGGAATAATGTTTGAATTGAAATGATAGCTGAGTGCAGTGGTTATAGTCAAGCAGTTACTATGGTTTCTTTTAGGCATTCTATGTGTACATTTATTCTTAGAAGTATATGTGACTGTTTAATTTCATAAGGAATTCTTATCATATGAGAACGTTAGCTAAACATATTGTTAGACAAAAGCATTATGGTCTATATGGTTTATGATCGGCATGGATCTATTTTTCTCTGGTATTCTCTTCCATTGTGTTGATAGAAAAGTCAACGGTAAAATCTGTATGATTACTAGTATTTTGTTTCTACTAGTTATTGTTCTGTTGAATGTACATGAAGATTATATTTCTTCTATCACCATTGATTTCAGTGATTATGAGTGTTGTTCTTCCTTCTAGAAATTTTCTAGGATATTATTGGGATTTTTATCATTCTATATAGGTTGTAATTTCCAGAAATTATGTATAGCTCAACATTTTAAGATTTCGCTACCTCAGTTTTATTATGATCCTATGTGATTGTTTGTAGGAGATATTCTTTTAACAAAGATGATTATATCTAATATGATTCTAGTTTAATCATGGGAGTACAGTGGTATAGTTATCAGATTCATAGAGGTTGTGTTTCTGCACTGGTTGCTATTGAAATAATATTCTAATTTCTCTTGTGTTCAAAATGCATTATTAATTACTAGGACATTACCTATCTGTACGGTTGAGATGTCGGCCTTATTATAGCACTATGATTTTAATCTATCTGATGGTTGTGGCTTCAGTATGGTTCAAAGCTTCGTTGATTAATAATTGCAATATTTCTATTATATATAATCTTATTCTAGATTTGGGAAAGGGATAGCATCAGTAAAAGTGTAAATGGTGAAAGATCAAGCTCAAATCTGTATATCGGTTATCATTCCCAAATAATCTTGATTATGTTAATGAGTTAAACATGGGATGCTATGTTTGAATTATGCAATTTTTAAAGATCTTTAATTAGTATCCTGAAAAAATTGCGATAAATTGTATGCCTGAGTTATCTTGACAACAAGAAGAAAGGTTTTCTTTGAGAAGTTATTGTTTGACAGCCGAGATTGATTCAGCTGTCTAGTTTGATTGGATTGTTTGCTTGAAGGAATAATTGAGTTATTTTTATTTGAATTTATCCACGGGGTTGGAAATAAACTTTGAACATTTACTGGTAAATAGATGAATAGTTTAAATGCAGAATTCACATTCTAGAAGACGTGATACTGAATTATATTTATCGGAACGATTTTATTAAGAATTTTTTTTGGTAACTTAAATTTGTTTTGATTGAAGAAATCATTGTGCTTGTAAAGTCTGCATGATATGATACTTATTATTAAAGTGGTAAATAGTTGAAGACATTGTTAACTGAAGCATCAGTTCTGGCTTAGCTTGCGTCGGGTAAAGAGTTTATGATTTTCGGTCATACATCATTGAATGGTTTGAAATGGGTTCTAGTACAAGAAAGGATAGTGGTTGCTTATGTTGTATACAGTTAAAGCTGCATGAAAAGAGTTATATGATGCACAAAAAAGAAATGGTGGACATTATGTTTGTGCTAAATAATTAGCCGCATTAATTGTTTGGTGAGTAATGTAACCTATTTGTTGACTGCAAGAGTTTAAAATATTTGATATTATAGAGAGATCTGAAATTTGGGACAATAAAGATGGCCTGAACCGTCAAAAGACTTTGATTAAGTAATTAATTATCATTTAGGGAAGAACGATTACAGTTATAGATGTTCTGAGCAGGAAACCTTTGTGTGCTTTATGGGCAATGAATACACGGTTAATCTTATGGGATGATGGATTGATATTAGTTGAGTTAAAAGCTAAATTGATGTATATTTAGTGAAATTGTAAAACTTAGAAGTGTATCAGTGAATTGTAAGTTAAAAAGGGGTTCAACGTAAATTGATTCATGATTCAAAAATTTTAGATTGGAACTGATGATTGTTTTTTGTTTTGAGATAGAGTTCGTGTATCGAGAAATCCAAAAGTTATGTAACATATGGCCCACAGTGGTTAACGTTGATCATCAAGTGTCTTTGAGACTATTATAGTATGTGTTGATATCTGAGTAGTAATGAAATAGAATTTTGATGGATTAAAAAAAAGATGTTATCTGAACTATTATTGACTGTTTGAAGAAGTCTGCATATTTTATCTCCGTACATACGAATTTCTCTTTTGATAGATTATCTGAGTTATACATATCAGAGATTTTCAGATCACACAGCGTGCCAGCCTCCATTATTTCAGATGGCTAATCTGAGGGAGAGATTCAGATTATCAATGTAATGTTTCATTGTTGTGTTTTAGAATTTGAAAGAAAATAAGAAAAATACTTACCGTTGTTTGAGTTGAGTATAATAGTAATTTATCAAATGAGCATACAGATGGCACCATACGAATTTTTATATGAGATTAGTGATAAAAAGAATTATGGGGTCGATGTGATTAGAAAGACTGAAGAGAAATAAAAGTAATTCGTGATAGTCTAAAAGCAGTTTTAGATTGACAGAAAACATATGCAGATTTGATATGTAAAAGCATTAAATTTTAGTTAGAAAACTAAATATTTGTGAAAGTATTGCAACGGAAAAAGAATTTCTCGATTTACCTATAAAGAGAAGTTAAGTTCGTGATTCATCAGGCTGTATGAGATTATCATTAGAACCTGAGAAGATCCGTAATGTGTTTCTTATATATATGATGTGATGATACAGATAAGATCCTTTGTCTATAATATGATGTATAGTAAAGAACAGATCAAAAATCTTAGCTTGTGAGATTAAAGAGTTGAAAAATTTATAGTTATATGAGAAATTGATAAGTCAATGTGAAAGCAAATCTCCAACCAAATCATTGGTAAGATTTTCGGGGACGAAAATCCCTAAGGGGAGAGAGTTGTAACAGCCCATTTTTAGGTTAAATCAGAATAGTGGTTTTGGGACCACAAATCCAAAGTCAAAATATTTATTTTATTATTTTATTAAGGTTTAAAGCATGATATAATTATTGTGTGAAAGTTTCGTAAAGAAATTTTGCCGCTTAAATGCTTAACTCAGTAAAAAGGACTAAATTGCATAAGGCATAAAATATGAGTTCTATTAGTTAAATGCTTAACTCGGTAAAAAGGAAATGTGGACCACTTACAGGGCAATTTGACCATTGTTTACATGAGTGGACTATTATGCCCATTAATTTGATAATTATAATGGTTTATGAATAAGGTTAATTTTGTAATTTAGTTAATAAAGCATAATTAACTGTGATAAAATTTCATATCATCTTTTTATTCCTTTATCATCAACTGAATACTCAACACTAGGAAGCCATTTTTATACATTTAGGGTTCGGTCACTTTGGAGTTAAATTGGTAAGTGATTTTTGTCCTGTTTTTAATGATTTTTGTGTTTTTGATATCGTTGCTTTGTAATGTAGCTAGACCGTACCTTTGATTTTGAAACTGTTATAGATTTTGAATGATGCCATTGTTGAATGCTTGGTTGTTTAAGTGTTTTGTGATAGATTATTAAAGTTTGAAGCTAGATTAACAAGTTTTATAAAGTGATTTTTGACAAAAAAGTCAATTATGGATTTAATTAAGAAATTTGTAAATTCCATGGGTAAATGTGTGAATTAATGAGAAAAATGGGCTGATATGAATATAAGGAAAATTCAGCTAGCATGGGCTGGTATTGTATTGTATGAATTTGTATTTTTATGTGATAAGGGCTAAATTACAAAAATGTGAAATAATAGGGGAAAAGTGTAATTTTACCAAAATATGGAAATTGCGTTAAATTGAACGAATTAATGATTAAATAAGTAAATTTTGTTATTATATAGATTGAGGAAAATAAGATTAGGATCTAGAATAGGGGAAAACAAAGTATCGGATTAGTCGACCTAATTTATTGTTACAGCGAATGAGGTAAGTTCGTATGCTAATAAACATATTTAAATTGTCTTATAAATGCTTAATTATTATTGAATTGAATTGAATGATAAATTTTCATGAATACAAGAAAGAATCGACGAAGTTATGATATCCGAAAGTCTCGTACGAACCTTAGGAATAGTATAGGATACATATGTCATGACATTAGGATTTACCGAGATGTGATTACATGTAAGACCATGTCCAAGAAATTGGCATCGTTATATGTTTTCGTATAAGACCCTGTCTGGGATAGTGGCATCGATATGTGATAACATGTAAGACCATATCCGAGTATCCTTAAGAATTTTGAATGGTTCAACGGGCAAATTCAAGATGAGAATGAAAATACAATCGAATTAAGTGATACAGGTACATACAGCACCTATATGAGAATCAAATGAAGGTAATTTGGCCAGTTCTTAGTGTATCATGTATATGAAATGAGAAAGATTTATGTATAAGTATGTTTCATGCCAAAAGGTGTTTATTTGGCTACAATGTGGTATGAATTGAATGATATGTGGCATACGAGTTATAGTTGTTTTAACTAAATATACATATGGCACATAGTGTGTGAAATACCATTATTTGATGATATTTCACATAATTCACTTGACTAAAGAAAAGGTAATGGAAATTGAATTGAATAAAGTTTATATATATAATTGTTTATACAGATGAAGACGTGAATGAATTGATAAGAAGTATTCAAACCATATGTGTTTTGAATGAATAAACTCATGAAAATCTTGATTAACTATGTGTATGAATTTGAGATAGACTGGTACAATCATATGAATTATATCATGTTTTGAATAATGGTTTTAAATACAGTTATTTAATAATATGAGTTTATTACCATACGAGTTTACTAAGCTTTATAGCTTACTTGTGTTATTTTTCTATGTTTTATAGTGATTCGGACGTTCACTCGGGTTAGAAGTTGGCGAAGATCACATCACACTATCCGATTTTTGATTTCGGTATTTATACACTTGTAACTTAGTTATATGGCATGTATAGGCTTGAGTCTTTTTTATAAAGGTTTTGGTGATATATTTGGCCATTTTATATGGCTTATTAATGACTTATATTTGATGTGTAATTGTCTTGTGTAATGGCATAATTTGGTATGGTTGGTGATGGTTCAAGATGATCATTTGGTAAATTGGTATATGATAAGTATTTACTTATGAAAAGCATGAATTTGGAGTTAATAAATGAATGGCTAATAGATGATTTATGAGTCAAGCTTTGTGTGTGATTGATGGTAGTAAAAATACATATTGAAATAGGTTGTATTGATAAGTATGATATGTACTTTGGTATATGATTGAATAGCTGAGTAGTGATGAAAGAATCATGCTAGTTGGTATGTGTTTGAATGTAAAAATGGTATTGATTTGAGTAAATGAATGCTTGATTTTGAAATGGCTTATAATGTGTATTGAAATGGATATTTTGGCTGCCTATAAATGTATTTAAAATGGTACCATTTTGATTGCTAGGGGTGCATAAGAAAAGGGTGGCAAGTTGGCTTTACAATTAGCCTATTTTTGTCCACTCGGGCAGAGACACGGGCGTGTGTCTCAGCCATGTGCGATACACGGTCATGTTACACGACCATGTGTCCCCTGGGGTAGTCCTTCAAATTAAGTCAGTATACCCTAAAGTTGGCACGGCCTGGACACATAGGCGTGTCCTCGGCCGTGTGGTGCAAGTCAGTATGTATGCCTTGTTTTCACACGGTCTGAGACATGGGTGTGTCTAGTGGCCGTGTGAGGCAAACGGCCTGTTCACACGGGCGTGTGACCCATGAATGTTTTAAAATTTTATAAGTTTCACAAAGTTTACAAATGTTATCGGTTTAGTCCCGAACCTCTTCCAAGCATGATTTAAGGTCTCGTAGAGCCTTATAAAGGACAATGTGATTATGTTTGATGGACGTTTATGTCTTAATGGATTTTCATGTGAGAAATGTAAGATGTATGTTGTAATTGATCGGTAATGCCTCATAATCCTATTTCGGCAACGGATACGAGTTAGGGGTGTTACACCATATATATAAACTGCGATAGTGTGATGATTCCTGACAGTTAAAATGTGTTTTTCATATAGTAATGGATCCCGATCAAGCCATAGCTGACGATGTTGAAAGTAATGCACCGGCTCCCGCTCAAGGGGCAGTGCAATCTGATTCTAAACTTGTATCTAGTAGCCACGAGGGAGAGGCTAAATAAGCGTTCTTCCAAATGATGAGTGAGTGGTTCACGGAGTTCATTCGAACGAATCCGGCTGCCTCAACAACCTCCACCCCCACCTGTTCCTCAACAAATCCCAGTTGTGCCACAAGTGATATTTCTGATTCGATTGAATAAGTCACCAGTGGACAAGATACGTAAACATGGGGCTGAAGAATTTTAGGTTACAAGTGATGGTGACGCTGAGAGAGCTGAGTTTTGGCTCGAGAATACGATCTGAGTATTCGAAGAATTTTCATGTAGTCTTAAAAAATGTATCAAATGTGTGGTATCTTTACTTAGAGATAATGCATACCATTGGTGGAAAATGTTGACATAGGTGGTTCCTAGAGAATGGGTTACCTAGGAGTTCTTTCAATCTGAATTCTGAAAGAAGTACATAGGTTAGCGAGTTCTCGATCAGAAACATAAAGAGTTTTTGGAGTTAAAACAGGGTCAAATGACTGTGACAGAATATGAAAGAGAATTTGTACGTTTAAGCAAGTATGCTCGAGAATATGTCTCCACTAAAGAGATCGTATGCAAAAGGTTCATTAATGGATTGAATAAGGAAATAAAACTATTAGTCGGGATTCTTAAATTGAAAGAATTTTTTGTTCTGGTTGAAAGAGCTTGTAAAGCCGAGGATCTTAGTAAAGAAAAGAGAAAAGTAGACTCAGAAGCTAGAGACTCAAGAAAAAGATCAATGAGTAAACTGTATCAATCTTCATCAAATAAATTCTGAGACTCATTTAATCATTCTAATACATTAGTGGGACAGTCAAACAGAGATCTAGTAAGACAATAGTCGAGCTTCAAGGCTCCAACTACTTCGATAGCTAGTGTTGGGAGTGTGAGACCTAACCGACCTGAATGTAAACATTGTGGTAAACAGCATCCCGGTGATTGTAGATTGAATGATAGGGCTTGCTTTAAATGTTGATCATTGGATCATTTTATCCGTGATTGTCTGGGGTTGGCTGAGCAAGATACAGTACAGAATACGAGGCCGAGTAACACTACAACTAGAGGTAGACCACCTAAGAACACGGGAAATGTGAGTGGTAGCCAGAGAGGGACTAAAGATTCTGCTATGAGGTCAGAGGCCAAAGTACCTGCATGATCCTACGCTATTCGTGCTCACGAAGAAGCGTCATCTCCAGATGTTATCACCGGTATTTTTACTCTCTATGATACTAAAGTTATTGTATTGATAGATCTAGGATCAACTCATTCGTATATATGTGTGAATTTAGTATCTAGTAAGACTTTACCTACAGAGTCTACTGAATTTGTAATTAGAGTATCAAACCCCTTAGGCAAGTGCGTGTTGGTTGATAAAGTGTGCAAGAACTGTCCGTTGATGATTCGGGATTTTTGTTTTTCGGCTGATTTGATGTTCTTACCATTTGATGAATTTGATATAATTCTGGGTATGGATTGGCTAACGTTGCATGATGCCATTGTGAATTTCAAACGAAAGACGATTTATTTAATATGTCAGAATAATGAGATTATTCGTATTGAGTCAGATTATTTGAATGGTTTGCCAATAATGATTTCATCAATGTTGGCTCAGAAAAATGTGAGAAAGGGTTGCGAAGCTTATTTTGCTTATGTGCTTGATACGAGAGTGATTGAAAAGAAGATTGAATCAGTGCCAGTTGTGTGTGAATATCCGGATCTGTTTCCTGAAGAGTTATTGGGTTTACCACTGATCCAAGAGGTTGAGTTTGGCATTGAGTTAATGCCGAGTACAACTCTGATATTGATAGCTCCATACAGAATGGCACCAGTAAAGTTAAAAGAATTAAAAGCTCAGTTGCAAGAATTAACCAACAGAGGGTTTGCAAGACTAAGTTTCTTGCCTTGGAGTGCTCCCGTATTGTTTGTGAAAAAGAAAGATGGCATGATGAGAATATGTATAGACTACCAACAACTTAATAAAGTAACGATCAAGAATAAATATCCTCTACCTAGAATAGACGATTTGTTTGAACAGTTAAAAGGGGCTACAATGTTTTCAAAGATAGATTTAAGATCGAGTTATTACCAGTTACGAGTTAGAGACTCTGATGTGCACAAAACCACATTTAGAATGAGGTATGGTCATTATGAATTCTTAGTTATGCCATTTGGACTAACAAATGCACCTACTGTCTTTATGGATTTAATAAGTCGGGTTTTTAGACTATACCTAGATCGATTTGTTGTTGTATTTATTGACGACATATTGATATATTCACGAGATAAAACTGAGCATGCCGAGCATCTGAGAATTGTATTGCAGACTCTGTGTGATAAACAGTTATTTGGAAAGTTCAGTAAATGTGAATTCTGGTAAGGAAAATTAAATCTGAGATTCATTGGACCTTACGAAATTATCGAGCAAATTGGACCAGTGGCTTATCAGCTAGCATTACCGTCTAAGTTAGAAAATATTCGTAATATATTTCATGTATCGATGCTTCGACGATACAGATCTGATCCTTCACATGTTATTTCCCCGATTGAAGTTGAGATTCAGTCAGATTTATCGTACAGTGAAGAACCGATTCGAACTCTAGCTCATGAGATCAAAGAACTAAGAAATAAAAGAATAGCGTTAGTAAAAATATTATGGCATCAACATGGGATAGAAGAAGCTACGTGGGAACCCAAGCTATGAGAAAGCAATATCCAAACCTATTCGCTAGTAAGATTTTTAGGGGCGAAAATCCCTAAGGGGGTAAAGTTGTAACAACCCGGTTTTAGCTAAATCAAAACAGTGGTTTCAAGACCACAAAATGTTAGAAAATTATTTTAATATTATTTTTTGTGTTTACAGCATTTAATTATATATGTGTGAAAATTTCCTGAGCTAATTTTATTGTTTAATGCTCAATTTAAGAAAAAGGACTTAATCGTGTAAAAGGAAAAAGTTGCATTCTATTTTATAAAGGTGTCTAATTGCTATGGCTTATTAAATGAAAATCCTTATGTTGTAATTGGACCATGATTAGTGGAATCTGACATAAATGGCCAACCATTAAATGTTTTGTTAATGTTTTAATTAAGGTTAAAATTGTAATTTGGTTAATAAGGTCATAATAAATAAAACAAAGTTATAATATGCCTAAATTATCACCATAATCACCGAAATTAAAAGAGAAAGAAAGCAAATATGAAGCTTTAGGGTTCGGCTATGTTGGTGATCAACTGAAGGTTCGTTTTTGTTTCATTTTCGATGCTTTCTATATTTTTGTGATCGTTGCTTCGTGTTCTAGCTAGCTCGTACTTTAATTTTTGAAATTTTTGATGAATTTGTGACTTTCCATTGATGAATGCTTGAGATTTTGAATGATTGTTGATGAATTTTGAAAGCTTGATGATAGATATTAAAGTTTTGTTCAATGATTTTTGACAAAAATGTCAAATAGGGATTTAATTGTGAAAAGTGTAAATTGAAGGGTTGAAATGTGAAATAAATATGAAATATGGGCTGCTAGGGACCTATAGAGAATTTGGCTAAGCATGGGTATTATTAAATTTTGTGTAATTTGTGTTTTTGTGAAATAGGGACTAAATTGAATAAATGTGGAACTTTAGGGGCTAAAGTGCAAAAATGCCCAAATATGTGTTTGTGGACTAAACTGAATGTGTTGATGAATAAAAGAGTTCATTTTTAATGTATATAGATCAAGAACGAAAGAAATCAAATTTAGGTCGGGGAAAATCGAAAGTTATCGAATAGTCGATTCGGTCCCTCTATTCCAACTACGAGGTAAGTTCATATGCAAATAAATGTCTTTAAATTGTATTATATGTGTTTACTTGTCATTGAAATGTTTTAAATGTTGAACGAGCAATTACAAGCAAGAAAGAGTTACAACATTTGAAAGTCTCGTACGAACCTTAGGAATAATATAGGATACGAATGTCATGACATTAGGTTACCGAGATGTGATTACATGTAAGACCATGTCTGGGACATTGGCATCGTTAATCGATTTCATGTTAGACCCTGTCTGGGACAATGACATCGATATGTGATAACATGTAAGACCATTCTCGGATATGGCATTGTACGAGCTATATGTGATTGCCGAGTATCCTTAATGATTCCGAACGGTTCAACGGGCAAAGTCAAGTCGAGAAGGAATATGTGAATGAGCTAAGTGACTCAGGTACGTACGAGTATTGAAAAGGGAAAGTATTTGATGAACTCAATTAAGACATTGAATATTTGTTCAATGAGAAAGGTTTGTGAATTTGAATGTGATTAGCTATGTTTAGCATATTTGAATTGATATGCAAATATTTATGAGATGACTTTATTTGTATATGGCTTACTAAGCTTTTAAAGCTTACTTGTGTGTTTTTTCCATGTTTTATAGATTACCGAAGCTAGCTTGGACATCGAGGATCATCGGGAACCATCATCACACTATCAACTATCAACTACTTGTTGGTATTTTTGAATGCCTGTAAAATAGTATATGGCATGTATAGGCTATTGAGTTGATGATATGTTTTTAGATATGGTATATCCATGAGATTTAGCTCGCTTTTGTTTTAAATTTTGGTATGTATTTGCTATTTAAGTTAGTGAATGAGTTGAATGGATTTTGATTATGCATGCATAAATGTATGTGAATGATGTGTATTATCCGGTAATACCTCGTAACCCTATTCTGGCGATGGATATGGGTTAGGGGTGTTACAAAGTTCGCATAAAATGAACTGTTATGCTTGGTGCCAAATTGTAGCATATTGGTTTGGTTGATATGAAGAATAGATTGATGAATGTAAGTGTATATATTGAATTGAGTTTTACAGGTTATAAATGTTCGTTTTAGGTACTAAAGGAGTATGTTTTATTTGAACATGATGGAAGATTTTGGCATTTCTAGCACTAAAGTATCAATACCCTGGTAAAGGTATCAGTACTTTGCAGTTTTTTCAATCAAATTTTCACAAAATAGAATGCTAAAATAGTATTGATACTAAGATAATGTATTAGTACCTAAAGGAAAGTATTGGTTCTTCAAACCTAGTATCCATACTTCTTGATTTAATTTTATACTTTTGAAAACATTGAAGCTCAAAATGGTATCGGTACCTAGCAAGGGCATCGATATCTCGTCTGAAACTTTGAAAACGTTAAAATTTGGTCTTATTTCGTGCTCGGGTCAATGAAAGAGCTTTCGTAAGCTCGATTAAGGTTCAAATTTAATTGTATATCATAATAATTGGGTATTTTTGACATGATTGAATATTTGAAGGATTTATTTGTGATATACTTCATTTGAAATTTTAAGAATGTTGTAAAAAGATCTTTATTCGATCTCAGGTTAACTATAAAGCATTCGTATGCCCATATAAGACCTGAAAAAGAATGTTCATGATATTCAATGATGTATTGTTGTTAATTGCATGGATAATGATGTGAAATGATGATTCTACTATGAATTTGTTTGTAGTTGCTCTGGCAACGATTGTAGCATCTCGTAGCTCGAATGTAACACCCCTAACTCATATCCATCTCCAGAATAGGGTTACGAAGCATTACCAAACTTAATACTTAATAAAACATACATTTCTCATACATTTTTCATATCCAAGAAAAAGTCATTCATAATCAATCATATTGTCCCAATATGAGCCCTCGAGGCCTAAAACAAACATTAGAAGCTATTCGGGACTAAACCGAGAACTTAGGGAAATTTTTTTGGAAAACATAGAAAATTTTCAAAATACAGGGGACACACGTCCGTGTGTCTCACACGGGCAAAGACACTGTAAGAGCTCATTTTTAGTCAAATCAGAACAGTGGCTTTGCGACCACAAATCCAAAGTTGAAATAATTATTTTATTATTATTTTAATGTCTATAGCATGATAGTATGTTTGTGTTGATTTTTCGTTAAGAGAATTTATCGTTTGAGTGCCTAATTTGATAAAAATGACTAAATCGCGTAAAGTGCGAAAGTGATGTTCTAATAGTTAAAGGTATCAAAAGGCTATGAAATTAATTAGTGGAGGTCCTTAAGTGGTAAATATACCATTGTTAATATGGGTGGACATTTATGGACATGCATTAAGTGTTTTTAATGGTTTACAATAAAGGTTAATTAAGTAATTTAAAAATTAAAGTTGAAATAAATGAAAGAAAATTAGGTACCATCTTTTCTTCTTCATTTTTTCAACCGAAACTAGGGCAAGGAAACACCAATTTTATCTTTTCCATGCGGCCAAGTTTAAATCGCTCATTAAGGTACGAGTTTTGTCTCCTTTTTAATGATTTCTACATTTTTGAGATCGTTACAGGTTAATCTAGCTAGCATAGGGACTATTTTGCAAAACTGTTAAAGGTTTAGGGTTTTTCCATTATTGAATGTTGGTTTTTTTTGTGATGTTTAATGGTAGAAAATGCATGTTTATTGTTAGATAAACAACATTTGTAAAGTGATTTTTGACAAAATTGTCATTTATGGATTAAATTATGAAATGTGTAAAATTTGTGGTTAAATTAAAAAATAAATGAAAAAATGGACTGTTAGGGACCTAATTGAAATTCAGCTAGCATGGGTTTTGGTTGAATTGCATGAATTTTTTATTTTATGAAATAAATACTAAATTGTAAAAATGTTGAAATGTTAGGGGAAAAAGTGTAAATTTGCCTTAATATGTATTTTGGACTAAATTGAATAGAGTGATAATTAAATAAGTTGATTTTGATTATATTTAGATCAAGAAAGGCGAAATACAGATTTAGATCGGGGAAAGAACAAGATTTCAGACTAATCGACTTATTTTACCATTTTTGCATTCGGGGTAAGATCGAATGTAAAAAGCTTTGTATAATTGTGTTTTAAATGCTTTGATATTGCATAAATTGTAAAATGAAATTACGGACATATTCAACAATGGTTCAACAAGTGAGGAATCCCAATTGAGCCTTAGGAATAGATTAGGATATAGATGACATGTTATTAGGGGTTATGTGATTTGGGTGCTGGTCCGTACGTCCTACCAGTCGCTGAGTTATCCGACATGTGTTGCGGATACTCGTCAGCTTGTGTAAGCAGCACCGTGTAGCTTTGTCATGACTGTCGGCTTGTGTGAGCAGACCCGTTGATAGCTCTAATGTGAGCATTATATGTGATATGAGATTGAGATAGCTTCAGCTATATTTGTGGCACTTAGGGTGCGAGATTCTCGAGTATCGATAGTATTCCGAATGGTTCAATGGGTATGTCAAAGACATGGATAAGCATGATACTAGTAAGAGATGAGATAGGTATGTACGAGAACCGTATAAGTATTGAATCAATGAAACTTGTGAAATTCACTTCTAATCTTGTGATTGGTTATGTGGAAGGTTTGTTAGCTAATATGAGTTATGTGATGATATATTTAGTTGGTTGAATTATGTATTTACAATTAATTAAGTTTATTTTATACAAGCTTACTAAGCATTATAGCTTACTTTGTTTCTTTTTCGTGTTTTATAGTGAAATCAAAGCTAGCTCGGATTCGAGAATCGTAGGAGACTTCATCACACTATCCAACTATCACTTTGGTACTTTTGAATCTAAGTTTATGGATATATGGCATGTATAGGGTTATGGTCATTTTGATATATAGTTGGTAATGAATTTAGTAATTTGAAATGGCTTGTAAATGTTAATGTTTTGGTTTTTTAGATAGCCATGAGAGTTGGCTTAATTAGGTTGATTTGGTTGTGTATTCATATGTGCATATGGCTTTGGTTATCTGTTTATTGATGGATATGTGATGCTTGATGGTAATTGGTAACTAGGGATACTAAATGGTTGAGATATGAGATTTGGTATGTTTGAATTATAGGTATAATAATGCATGTTTGACATGTAACCCTATTGATGATTTAAGAATGTGATAATTTGGTATAAATTGAAAGGCATAATGTGATATTGCGTGCCTTGTATTTGTTGGTGTTGAAATGGTATAAATGATGCTTGGTTGAAGTTGATTGAATGCCTATTTATGTTTTCTTTTGGTGCCATTTCATTTGGTGTACAATTTGGGTTGCAAAATGGCTTGGTAAATAGCCTATTTCTGTCCACACGAGCAGAGACATAGGCATGTGTCTCAGTCGTGTGTGACACACGGTCAGGTTACACGGCTGTGTGTCCCCTAGTGTTGATTTAAAAATCAAGTCAGTATGCTCCACACAGCTTGGCACACGAGCGTGTGACTTGATCGTGTGGCATAAGTTAGTATACCCTACAGGTTTGGCATGGCCTAGCACACGGCTTGGCACATAGGCGTGTGTGACCATTTCTAAGGCACACAGGCTAGTCACATGATCATCTATGTTAGCCGTGTGACCCAAATCAGACAGTTACACAAGGTCAAACATGGGCTGGGACATGTTCATGTGCTCCCATTTCAAATGTCCACACGGCCTATGACACGGGCGTGTCTTTACTCATGTGAGACATCTCACACGGCTGCGTCACACGGGCGTGTGTGCCTTGTAGTTTGAAAAATTTTCCAAATTTCGTAAAAATCTTTTGAGTTATCAGTTTAGTCCCAAACCACCCCGAATGCATATTTTGGACCTTGTAGGCTCATGTTAGGGACAATATGATTGATGTTGAATGATGATTACATGAAATTGAAATATGTATGTGAAATGTAAGTTTAATTGTGTTATAAGTCCTATAATGCTCTGTAACCCTATTCCGGCGTTGGATATGGGTGAGGAGTGTTATAGACACGCCCGTGTCATAGGCCGTGTGGACATTCGAAATGAGATCACATGGCTGTGCCCCAGCCTATGTCATACCCCGTGTAACTCACTGACTTGGGTCACACGGCCAACTGCACGACCATGTGACTAGCCTGTGTACCCTTCAAAATGGCCTCGCATGCCCGTGTGCCAGGCCGTGTGAAAACTTAAAGGTATACTGACTTAGTTTCTAGATAAATACTAGGGGACACACAGCTCTGTCACCTAGCCATGTGTCACACACGGCTGAGACACACACCCATGTCTCTGCCCGTGTGGACAAAAAATAGGCTATGTTTCAAGCCATATTTCTCACCCAAAATGATGTCAACCTAGGTTCAACAACGTACAAACAACCAATGCATAAATAGGCACTTATAACCAACCAAATTCAAGCCAAAATCATATAGTACCAATACCAACAACCAAATTACTCATAAGCATCCCAAATAGCCATTCAAATTCATACCAATTTCACATCCAAAAATCACCTAAATGATTAAACTCACCTATTAGACTTTGTGCCTAAATCCACCTACATACCACATTCTCAAATTAAATCATTTTGTGCTCAAAATACCAATTCACAATAAGGGATTCACATAGCAATTATAAACCAAATATCAAAGGCCATTTACACATATATACATAACCAAGTATACCAAAATAAGCCAAGTCACATGGCTAAACACATAACCAAAAACATATATCATTTACAAGCCAAATCAATTGGTTGTCAACACTACAAACATATTGACCATATTAACCACAACACCTATACATGCCATAAAACCAAGAACACAAGTTCAAAAGTACCAAAACAACGGTTGGATAGTGTGATGAGATCTTCGACAACTCCCAATCTGAGCAAGCTTCGAAACCACTATAAAACACAAAAAAGTAAACAAAGTAAGCTATTAAGCTTAGTAAGCTCGTATGGCTAATAAGTATAACTTACCATTCATTCACAATTTAAATAATTTAAGCATAATATACTACAACTCAACTTAATTACAAGTCTAACATATAGTTATCCACATAGTAAATCATGAAACTCTTAAATTTCATGGATTCAATGCTTATATGGTTTACGTGCATACCTACACTGATACGTATCAATCTCTTACCCTTTCATATCATCAATATATTCGTTGTACCATTTGGAATAATATTGGATACTCGGGAATCTTGCACCCTAAGTGCCAATACATGGTCGAAACCATCTCAATCTCATATCTTATACGTAAATGCTCATCTCAAGCTATCATCGGGTCTTCTCACACAAGTTGACGGTCAAGACGTAGCTACACAGTGCTGCTTACACAAGCTGATGAGTAACTGCAACATATGCCGAAAAACTCAGCCACTGGTAGAACATACGGACCAGCACCCAAAACACAATAACCCTTAATGACATGTCAATTGTATCCTATCTACTCTTAAGGTTCAACTGGGATTTCACACGTCAGCAAATCTTTGTCGAATATTTCCATGAAGTCATATTCATCAATAATACAATAATAAAGCATTTAAAACACAATTACATTAATACATATTAACATACGAACTTACGTTGATCACAAAAATGACGGAATAGGATCAACTAATCCAAACTTTATTTTTCCCTTGATCTAGATCCGTACGTTGCTTTTCTTGATCTATATAATCAAATTTAACTCATTTAAAATACATTCTATTTAATTCAATCCAAAATTCATATTATGGTAATTTTACACTTTTTTAATCCCTAGCTCACAAAAATACAAATTCATGCAATTTAACCCACACCCATACTAGCCGAATCCTATATAGACTCATAGCAGCCCAAAATTTTCATTATTTCATACATTTACCACATAATTTTCATATTTTACAAATAAATCTCTATTTGACAATTTTATCAAAAAATTGCTTAACAAAAGTTGCTCAACTATCATCAAACATTCATTTTCAACCATCAAACATCAACAAAAACTAATATGCTTTCATGGTAAATCCCTAGACTTTTAACAGTTTCACAAAGTAGTCACTGGGCTAGCTAGATTAAGCTACAACGACTCCAAAAACATAGCAATCATTAAAAACGGGATGGAAATACACTTACATGCACTAGGTTAAGTTGGCCGAATACTTGATGCTTTTTAATGGCTATTCTTGCCTTAAATTCGGTTGAAGAAGATGAATGGGGGAAAAATTGATTTTATTTTACTTAATTTAGATTTTATTACTAAATTACTTATATAACCCTTATTATTAACCTTTAATTCACTTAATAAAGTGTTCATATTTGTCCACTCAACATGTTAATGGTTTAATTTCAACAGAAACCCTCCAATCATTTAATTTCATAACTATTAGATCCCTTTAGCTTATAGAACTCAAGTTTTGCACTTTTTGCAATTTCGTCCTTTTCATCGGATTAAGCATGCAAACGGTAAAATTTCTTAACAAGATTTTCATATGACTCAATTAACATGTTGCAGACTCTAAAATAATAATAAAATAAATATTTCAACCTCGAATTTGTGGTCCTAAAACCAATGTTTCGATTTTACTGAAAACGGGCTGTTATAACTCTCCCTCCTTAGGGATTTTCGTCCCCAAAAGTCTTACCAGAAAATAGGTTAGGGTACTATTTTCTCATAGCTTCATTGGTTTCCCATGTAGTCTCTTCAACACCGTGACATTGCTAAAGAACCTTTACTAGAGCTATACTTTTATTTCTCAACTCTTTGATCTCTCGTGCTAAAATTCTAATTGGTTTTTCGCTATACGACATATTGGGCTGAATTTCAATCTCTACCGGAGAAATTATATGTGATGGGTCTAATCGATACCGTTGTAACATCGACACATGAAACACATTGTGAATCTTTTTTAACTCAGATGGTAACTCAAGTTGATAAGCTACTAGCCCAATTCTCTCGATAATCTCGTACGGTCCGATAAATCTCGGACTCAATTTTCCTTTGCAACCAAATTAAAGATTCTTCTTCGACGGTGATACTTTCAAAAACACTCTATCACCGATTTGAAATTCAATACCTTTACGTTTCAAATCTGCATACGATTTCTATCGATCTGAGGTTGCTTTCAAACTATCGCGAATTACTTTCACTTTCTCTTTGGTCTCTCTAATCAAATCAACCCCGTGAATCTTTTTCCTACTAAGCTCGGTCCAATACAACGTAGCTTAGCATTTACGACCATATAAAGCTTCATACGATGCCATTTTTATACTCGACTGATAGCTATTATTATACGAAAACTCAACCAATGGTAAATATTTTTCCCAGTTGCCTTCAAACTCTAAAACACAGGAACAAAGCATATCTTCGAGAATCAGAATCACTCTTTCGAATTGACCATCTATTTGTGGATGAAATGCAATACTAAAATGCAACCGTTTACCCAAAGCCTCTTGCAATTTCTTCTAAAATTATTACATAAACCACATATCTCTATCCAAAATAACAGAAACCGGTACCCTGTGCAATCTAACAATCTCAGATATGTACAATTCAGCTAGTCTATCAAGTGAAAAATCTATTCGTACCAGAATGAAATGTGTAGATTTCGTCAATCGATCAACAATAACTCTAATAGCATCTTTCTTTTTCAGATATAAGGGTAACCCTAATATGAAATCCATCGTAACTCTATCCCATTTCCACTCAGCTATCCTCACTGGCTGTAACAGTCCTGACGGCTTTGACTTGTTGACAAACCAAGCATCTCGACACGAATTTTGAAATGTCTTGTTTCATGCCCGACCACCAGTACATCTTAGATCACTGTACATGTTAGTACTCCCCGGATGAACAGATAAACAGCCACTGTATGCTTCGTGTAGAATTTTCTGAATAAGCTTAGAATTTCTCAGTACACAAATTCTACCTCAGAATAGTAAACAATTATTGGATCCGATCTGATATTCTGAATCAGTAGTCAACTCGCACTGTACTCTTTTAGCTTGCAATTCATTGTCACATTTCTAAGCTTCACAGATTTGCGAAAGGAATATTGGTTTAGATTTTAACTCAGCTAAAATCGAATCATCATCAGATAATGTCAATTGTGTGTTCATCGCTTTCAAAGTGAACAAAGATTTTCTACTCAGAGCATCCACGACTACATTTGATTTCCCTGGATGATAACCAATCACTAACTCATAGTCTTTCAACAACTCGAGCCATCTTCATTGTCGCAAATTCAAATCTTTCTGAGACATTAAATACTTCAATCTCTTGTGGTCGGTAAAAATATGACATTTTTCACCAAACAAATGATGTCGCCAATTTTTTAATGCGTATACAATAGCAGCCAACTCTAAGTCGTGTGTCAGATAATTCTTTTCATGCGGTTTTAATTGTCTAGAAGCATAAGCTATCACTTTGCCTTCTTGCATTAAAACACATCCCAAACCTTTCAATGACACATCACTAAAAATCACAAACTCTTTACCCGACTCAGGCTGAATTAAAACTGGCGCCTCAGTTAACAGTGCTTTCAACTGTTCAAAACTCTGTTGGCATTTCTTAGATCACTCAAACTTCATATCTTTCTGTAACAATTGAGTCATCATTATAGCAACCATCGAGAACCCTTTTACAAAACGTCGATAGTAGCCAGATAATCCCAGAAAACTTCTGGCTTCAGATACACTTCTAGGTGGTTTCCAGTCAGCAACTACTGAAATCTTACTCAGATCAGCTTTGATGCCTTTTGTCGAAACAATATGTCCCAAAAATCCAACTTCTCTGAGCCAGAACTCGCATTTGCTAAATTTAGCAAATAATTGTTTATCTCTCAATGTTTGTAACACAATCCTCAAATGCCTAGCATTCTCAAATTCGTCTAGAGAATAGATGAGAATGTCATCAATGAATACAACTACAAATCTATCCAAATACGGTTTAAAACTAGGTCGTGTAAAACCTCTATCTGTTAGTTGCTGCAACTAAGCTTTCAACTATATTAACTCTATAAGAGCTATCAATATCAGTGATGTTCCCTGTAACAGCCCAGTTTAGACCCTATTTGGAACAGTGGTTTCGGGACCACAAATCTGAGTTAAAAATATTTTAATATTATTTTTGGTTTCTATAGCATATTAATTTATATGTGTGAAATTTTCGTGATTTAATTTTATCGTTTGAGTGTTCGATTGAATAAAAGGACTTAATTGCGTAAAATGTAAAATTGGCTAGCTATTTGTTAAAGTGTTAAGTTGCTATGTTCTTTATAATGTGGGGTCCTTATGTTGATAATTAACCATTGAAAATATGCATGGATGGTAATGGGCTTATAGTAATAGGTTTTATCATTATATTAATAAGGTAAAATTTGTAAATGTTTAATATTATGTAATAAAAAAATAAACAAAACAAATGGCCATGCATTTTCATTCATCTTTGGCCGAAAGTTCAAAGCAAAAAGAAAGAAAAGAGAAAGTTAGGTTCAGCCCTTGTGTTCTTCAATTTAGATCAAGAAAAGAGGAAATCAGAATTAGATCGGGGGAAATCTAAAGTTGTCGAATAGTCGTCCCGGTTCATTCGTCTTTGTCTGAGGTAAGTTCATAAGTGAATAAATGATGTTAAATTGAATGTGTTTATTTTATACATAGCCGAATTAAATTGTATAAATGTGTAACTACCTAGCCGAATTGTATGTAGCATGGAAAGATTTGTTACGAGCATGAAATGATTGAGTTACGACGTCCGAAAGCCCCGTACAAACCTTAGGAATAGTTAGGATACATATGTCATGACATAGGATTTCGATATGTGATTTAGTGTAAGACCATGTCTGGGACGTTGGCATCGATTTGAGATTTACGTGTAAGACCATGTCTGAGACATTGACATCGTATATGATTTCGTGTAAGACCCTGTCTGGGACAGTGGCATCAATATGGCATTACATGTAAGACCACATCTGGGATATTGGCATTGTACGAGTTTTTTGACTATCCGAGTATCCTTATTAATTCCGAATGGTTCATCGGGCAATATCGAGTTAAGACCGAATGTAAAAATGAGCTAAATGGCTCAGGTACGTATGAAGTTAATTGACTATGGAAATAAGGTAAGTATAGTACGTAAGATTAAGATATGAAATTTGTCTAATAAAAGAGTGAATTATATATGTCAATGTAATTATTCATATTCGGTCAAATTACATTACAATGTTAATGTACAAGTGATGATATGTGAATTTACAAACATGATAAATGTATATGTGGTTAAGATTTTCTTGATTTGGTCTAGTTTAACTGAATTATGTATGTCATTGAAATGATTTATTTGCTTATGACTTACTAAGCTATTCATGTAACACCCCTACCCGTATCTGTCGCTGGATTAGGGTTACGAGGCATTACCGAACAAGACATAGTTTTCAAACATTCACAAATTTATACATGTCATATTCGCATTACAAAAATCAAATAACTGATTTAACATTAAACATACCTTATACATCATGATACAAAATACAATTCATATCTCAAGTCAGGTATAATATGTTTTTAAATATAAACACATTTAAATAAATACATATAATAAGTTGAATACATCTTGAGTAATAATATACTTCCATAATCTACCTTAGCATAGATGCACAAAGCTCATATCTATTTAACAAATTCATATATAAGCATTTTAATAATAATTAGCAAAAGTTACTATTCATTTGGTCAATTCTCATCTCATTAGCTAAATATACACATGCCTATTACCATTTCCCTTCCAACTTTATTCCATTACTAACAAATATGCAATCACACATGGAAGCATATATAAACATACTATAATTTGCATTTTATAAATGCATCATTCATATATATATATATTATCTTAACCTTAAAAAAATAACTAAATCAAAGTCATTAACGACATAAACATATGCTCATTGATCCTACCTATTACTAGTCGAATATAAACATGCATTATACTTGAATTATCATTTAATCATTCTACCGAATCTCAAACTCATTTTATAATCATATAAAAATCAGCTAAACCATCTTAATATAAATTACAATATTGAATCAATACATGTTTATTTCAACTATTTGTAATGTACCGAAATGTCATACCCAAAACCAATCTATTCAATACATGTTTGGCTATAATAATTAAATCAATACATTACCACAAGTAGATCTCATCAACCAAGTTTATGAAATTAAAATCCATCTTCAAAACATACTTAATATATCAACTCATTACATTTTGTAAATAATTACTTCCAAACATAACATAAACCATAATTTAATAAACACATACACAACCATTAACTTAGCCATTTCAAACCATACTTCATATAAACATATCAAATGCATTTTTATAACTAAGTTCAAATTATCTATCTTTAGCCGTACCTATTGGTCAAATTTTAACAATGATACAAGCATCACTTAACCCATTTAACGCATACCAAATACCTAACATATATCCAAATTTTAACTCGTTTCCAAGTCAAATTTTAAATCTATACATAACACCAAGTATAACTTTATAATCATCTATTCAGTTAAGCTATCTTTATAACTAAACATCACAAGCATGATCATTATAAAGTATACCTTTAAAATGAGTTAAAACACAACCAAATATACTCAACATTAATTTCATAATTAAGCCATTTTCGCATGGCTATCATATATATATATATATTCCGAAATCAAGCATAACACAAACCAACCTATACATGCCATAGGTTAAAGTTCAACCTTATATAAGTACCGAAAACAAATGATAGTGTGATAGACTTCACTGACGATCCCCAAGTCCGTAACTAGCTTCCAAAATCTATAAAATAGAAAATAAACATACACAAAATAAGCTATCAAAGCTTAGTAAGTTGTAAGCAAATAAAACATTTAATAACATAATCAACTCAATTAACTAAACCAATTTATGAAATTATAATCACTTATAATTTCAAGCTTATAATTTTATATATAACATATATTTTCATAAATAACTTAACATAGCCGAATATACACTTGTACATACATTACGAATACATTCTCCAATTTCAAAGTCATATTTGCATATATAACCGATTATTCACATGTATTCATCTAATCATACCCATAGATCAAGCTTTTAAGTCACACACTTATACCTATCAATAGGACTGAATATGTATTTCATATTCACACATATACTTATAATAGCATTTTGAATTATTTTTATTACATATAAATTATCTAACTTACCTTATTGTCAAATAGGTAACCAAACATCACATACATGATCGTTTTAGCTCGTTAAACACATTTGTTCATAATTTATCATTTCCCGTTGAACTGTTCAGAATCGAATAGGATACTCGGATAATCACACATATCATACAATGCCAACGTCCCAAACGTGGTCTTACATGTAATCACATATCGAAGCCACTGTCCCAGACAGGGTCTTACACGAATCACATATATGATGCCGATGTCCCAGACATGGTCTTACATGTAATCACATATCGTAAATCCTATGTCATGACATATGTATCCTAGATATTCCTAAGGTTAGTATGGGGCTTTTCGGACGTCATAACTCGATCGAATCTAACTTGAACACATTATTTCCATGCATAATCACATTCGGCAATCTCAATTATAAACCCATAATATTCAAATCAGCATATCAAGTTAATTTACATTCAAAATTAACAACGTTTATTTTCTTATAGACTTGCCTCGGATATCTGCAAACGGTATAAAACGACTATTCAACTATTTTTGTTTTCCGCCGGTCCAAGTCTGATTTATTCGGTTCTTGATCTAAATATATTCAAAATAAAATAATTCAATATAATTTCATTCAATTTAATCCAAAAACACATAAATGGGAAAATTATCATTTTTCCCCTAACATTTTACACTTTTTACAATTTAGTCCAAATTGCGCAAAACACAAAATATACAAAATCTCACAACAACATAGCTAGGCCGAATCTTCCTTATATTCATACAAGTCCATACATTTGATTTATTTCATATTTTAGTCCCTCAATTTATTATTTTTTCAATTTAGCCCTAATTACTCAAATTCATAAAAAAATTCCAATACAAAGTATATTAATCCAAAACATATATTTCTAATTCATCATCAAACATCATAAAACACAAATATTCATCAATGGAATAACTCTAAATATTCATCAAAATCAGAAATTCTAGCATGGGTCAGATAGTATTCGAAGCAATGATCTCAAAAACATAAAAATTATCAAAAACCGAGCTAGTTACATTCCTTAATTTTGGACAACAATGGCCGAAAAACTAAAGCTTTCTTTCTTTTCTTCCTTTTTTTGTTTCGGTCATGCCATTAAAAAGATGAAAGCATGTTTTCTTATTTTATGTTTTATTATAATATAACATGTTTATTAATTTACCTATTTAACCTTTATTAACAAATATTCAACCATTATAAAACATGGCCACTACCGTCCATCTATTTAAATATGGTCAAATTGCCACTTAAATACTCCATATTAAAAAGACATATTCAATTCGGCCATTTTCTATTAAACCATTAAATTTTCATTTTATGCGATTAAGCCTTTTTTTTTAAATCGGGCATCCAAACGATAAAATTTTAAGATGAAAATTTAGCACACACAAATTCACACATTATAAACACCAAAAATATTTTTAAAAATATTTTTCTAACTCAGATTCTTGGTCCCAAAACCACTATTCTGAATAGGGTCAAAATCCAAAACCAGCATGACTAGTTCATCACTTATTACCAAATCAACAAATTCGCTTATTTTGGGCCCACGACCCATTAGGCCCATTTACCCTATTCCAGCCCAGTTGGTCTAAGTACGGCCAAATCCATGAGATCACTTATGAGGCCTCTGATAACATATCAATTTCCCCCTTATGAGTGCTCACGCACTCGCAAGACTATCATAGCCAAACTTTCAGCTTTTCAGCATTTCAGGATTTGCCGATCTAACGTGTGTGCAGTGTATGTACACACCTTCGGCTTTATATCAAGCTATCATAGGGTAGAAGTACACACCTTATCACCTATAGTACAAAGTATTCATAATCACCAGAACCTTGGCTAGATTGATCGGCTGCGATTTGACCTTGACTAGATTGATCGGCTGCGATCTGCCTATGTAACTCGAAATTTGACGTAGTCCCCCTTCAGCATCCAGGCGAAAAATCCGGAACGGCTGACACCTTACGTCCTTAAACTTGGGAGCCTCTATCCCAACCTCTCTGCTAGAACCCCCTTTTTCCATCAACTAATACTTAGCCAATGATCACACTCTTGAATGAGAGGGAGAAAGATAAATAAATGGAGAAACCATAGGTTAACGAAAGTAATGGTATTGGAAAGGATAAAGAAAATTCAGCTTTTAAGAGTGTAGAAATGAAAGAACTTAGAAATATTTAACAAAAGCTGAAGAAGATCTAATTTACTTACTGATTGTGAGATCACTTGCCAACAAGAAATCAAACCCCCAAAGTGTATGAATCGGCTTTTAAATGAAAAAGAAGCAATCGGCTAAGTTAAAGAGGGAAAAGGTTGATTCGATTAAAATAGGGAAGAAAAGATCAAGAGTTTGGCTTTAAGAAAAGAGGAGATGAAGGGTTTGAGATTACTCAGGTATTTGCAAAAAAAAAAAAAACAAAACAAAAGAGTCAAGAGGTTGGAAGAAATTTCCACCAAGAATATGCGACTGAAGCACACAAAAACAACAAATGCCCTTACTTGCCCATATGACACACATATATATACTAAAAATAAATTAATAAATAAAAAAATACAAACCTACACTCCCCAATTGACTTAAACTCGTCAAATTAAATTCCCTTCAATTTCTCCAATTTTATCACCATCATATCCACACTTAATCATCATCCTTATCTCCATTGTAACCTTGATTTTAGCCAACAATTCCAATTTGAATTGCATTCAAATTGCTTCCACCGAAATCGCAATCCTTCCTTGCGTTGAGCAGCAAAATTGAATTCCTTTATCCGTATGAAACCACTCAAACTCCAGCCCTCCAAATTCCCAACATGCTGCTGGCTACTGCACCGCCACCTATCTTGTGCTACCATTCGGTCACAATTAACTATAAGGCTTATATGCCTAAGCCTTAGTTTCCTTAAACAATAAAAAATTAAAACTTTACCAGGCCTGGGATTCGAACCTGCAACTTCTCAGTTCCATAGCATACTTCTCTCCACTACCCCCGAGGCGCTCTTATGCCATAATCCATCCCTAACTATTTTTGAGGCCTATTAATCCGCAACCAGGTTATACTAAAAATATTTGCTACCATTTAGATTTTAACCTCCAATCTCTTCGCTACTCTATACGTCCCTTGCCACCATGGCACCTACCTTATTTGTGTCGTTTCTCCTCCCAAAAAAACCACCACAACTTTTGCCAAGGCTGGGACTTGAACCCTGGACTTCTTGCTTGCTACCAACGCCTTTTGCCACTGGGCCAAGCGTTTCCTTGTGTCTGATTTTACCAAGCCTTCTTAATAAGCCTTCTACCTAATGCTCAGGGTTCTTTAGAAAAAAAATGCAAAATTTTGCTAAAGCCCTAGATCGAACCCAGGACTTTTTCCATACTTCCAACCCTTCCTAAATCACTTAACAATTAAACTAAACAAACAATTATAAAATATTTAAACACATTTAAGTTATTTAAGTCACCTTCTAAATGATCCCAAACTCAAGGCCCATTCCCAAAATTTAGGGTGTTACAATTTACCCTTACTAAAAAAAATTTTGTCCTCAAAATTTCTAAATAACAGGGTAGTCGTGTATCAACTATCCCACTATGCTACCACTGCGCACTCTGATCCTAATAATTTTAATATATATCCAAAACATCCACCTATCGCAAACATTCTCAAATAGACACAAAATAAGCATCAAATTCATATTCAAATGTTTTAATACAATCTGATATCAAAGGAAATCCTATTGAATATAAACAATTAATAGCTTAAGACATATTACAGTATAACAGTTCAACATAATTCAATAGTAAGAGAACTTACTTGGCTCAACATCGGAGACATGGTGTGCCACAAAGTAGAATCTTTCAAAACCACCTCAATATCATTTGTAAACAATTTTAAAAGCCCAAAAACAAAGCCCATTTTACAGCCCGAGTTTTGAACTTGGCTCGATACCATTAAATGTAACACCCCAAACCTGACTCAGACGTTATTACTGAATCTGGCATGTCACATTGAAGTGTTTTTCGAAAATCTTATTTTCATTGAAAACCCTTCTTTAAAATAAAAACCTTGAGTAAAATCCCAACTTGTATTTGTTGCTTTCAAAGCGAGATGTATTTAAAAAAAAACTATTCCTTCTTGTATGATAATAATTTCTTTGTAAAATCTCTTTTCAGTTGCAGATGTTTTATTTAAAACAAATGATCTATGAAAACTTATCAGGCTTGGGATTCGAACCTGTAACCTCTCAGGTTCATAGCATGCTTTTTGCCACTGCCCCCCAGGCGCTCTTGTGCCATAATCCATCCCTAACTATTTTTAAGACCTATTAACCCGCAACCAAGTTATCCTAAAAATATTTGCTACCATTCAGATTCGAACCCCCAATCTCTTGGCTGTGCTATACGTCCCTTACCACCACGGCACCTATCTTGTTTGTGTAGTTTCTCCTCCCTAAAAAAACCACCACAACTTTTGCCAAGGCCAAGACTTGAACCCTGGACTTCCTGCTTGCTACCAATGCCTTTTTCCACTAGGCCAAGTGTTTCCTTGTGTTAGATTTTACCAGGCCTTCTTAATAAGCCTTCCACCTAATGCTCAGGGTCCTTTAGAAAAAAACGCAAAATTTTGCTAAAGCCCTGGATCGAACCCAAGACTTTTTCCACACTACCAACCCTTCCTAAATCACTTAACAATTAAACTAAACATGCAATTATAAAATATTTAAACACATTTAAATTATTTAAGCCGCCTTCTAACCGATCCCAAACTCAAGGCCCATTACTTCTAGGCCCAAAATTTAGGGTGTTACAGATGTATTATTAAAGCAATTATGATATGAATTTGGGACATGTTTGTTGACTTGTAATTATGATATATGTTTGATATGAGTTCAGTTGAACTTTATGATATGATTTGTGTATGCAATATGATTTATGTTAAATATTTAATTAGTAATAATATATATATACGAATATGAATTATTTTTTATATGGTCATGGATGTTCCAATTTGTCCGGTAATGCCTCTTAACCCTAGTCTGGCGACGAATATGGGTTAGGGGTGTTACATTTGGTTGGTATCAGAGCCAAGTTTAGTAGGTTCTAGGACTAACATAGTGCGTGTGAGTCTAGCTATACATGCCATATTTATAAACTGTGATAGTGTGATGATTCCTGACAATTAAAATGTGTTTTTGTATAGTAAATGGATTCTGATTGAGCCATAGAAGATGACGTGGAAAGTAATGCGCCCGCTCCTACTCAAAGGGCAGCATCGACTGATTCTAGGCTGATTACGGGTAGCCACGAGGGAGAGGCTAAACAAGCTTTCTTCTATATGATGAATGAGTGGTTCACTCAATATATTAGAACTAATCCTGTTGTTCAACAACCTCTACCCTACCTAATCCTCTTCAGATATACCTGTAATACCTCAAGTTATTGATCCGATGAAATTAAATAAGCCCTCGGTTGATAAAATTATAAAACACGGGGCTGAAGAATTTTGAGCCACTGTTATGATGATGTTGAACGAGCTAAATTCTGGCTCGATAATACTATCCATGTGTTTGATGAGCTACCCTATACCCCTGATGAGTGCATTAAATGTGTTATATCCTTGCTTCAAGATTCTGCATATCACCGGTGGGATACACTGGTTTCAGTGGTTCTAAAAGAGCGGGTTACCTGGGAGTTCTTGCAGACTAAATTCTATAATAAATATACTAGTTAGAGATTCATTGCTCAAAAACGCAAACAATTCCTCGAGTTGAAACAGGGTCGTATGACCGTAACAAAATATGAACGAGAATTTGTGAGACTCAGCAGATACGCCTGGGAATGTGTATCAATCGAAGCAATAATCTATAAAAGATTCGAAGATGGGTTGAATGAAGATATTAAGCTGTTAGTCAGGATTCTTGAAATAAAAAAGTTCGTGGTACTAGTTGAGCGAGCATGTAAAGCTGAAGAGCTCGGGAAAGAGAAAAGAAAGGCTGACTTTGAAGCTAGAGATTCACAAAAAAGATCATCGAGTAAGTCATTTCGGTTGGCAACAAAGAAATTCTGAGATGACTTTAGCCGTTCAAAGGCTACTGTGGGCAATTCTAGACGTGGTCGAGATAGACCAACCGTGAGTTTGAGAGCTACCTCAGTAGCTAGTGTTGGTAACAACTGACTGAACCAATCTGAGTGCAAACATTGCGGTAAACGACATCCCAACAACTATAGATTGAATGATCAGGCCTATTTTAAATGTGGATTGATGGATCACTTCATTTGGGAATGCCCTGAGTTAGTTGAGCAAAACATAGTGCAGAATACGAGACCGAGTAACATGCCAGCTTGAGGTAGACCACCCAGAAATATGGGTAATGTGAGTGGCAGTCAGAGAGGAACTAAAGACACAACTGTTAGATCAGAGGCTCGTGCACCTACCAAACCTTATGCTATTCGCGCTCGCGAAGAGGCTTCATCCCCAGATGTTATTACCGGTACTTTCACTCTCTATGATACTAATGTTATTGCATTGATTGATCCTGGATCGACTCATTCTTATGTATGTGAAACTTTAGTATCCAGTAAGACTTTGTCTGTAGAGTCTACTGAGTTTGTGATTAGAGTATCGAACCCCTTAGGCCGGTGTGTTTTGGTTGATAAAGTGTACAAGAATTGTCCATTAATGATTCGAGATTCATGTTTTTCGGCTGATTTAATGTTGTTGCCATTCGATGAATTTAATATAATTATGGGTATGGATTTGTTAACACTACATGATGCTATTGTGAACTGCAAACGGAAGACTATTGATTTGCGATGCTAGAATGATGAAATAATTCAGATTGAGTGTAATGATCTGAATGGTTTACCGGTAGTGATTTCTTAGATGCTAGCTTAGAAATATGTGAGAAAGGGTTGTGAAGCTTACTTTTCCTATGTACTCAATTTTAAAGTGACTGAAAAGAAGATTAAATCAGTACCAGTAGTGTGCGAATATCCAGATGTGTTTCCTAAAGAATTATCGGGTTTGCCACCAATCAGAGAGGTAGATTTTGGCATTGAGTTAGTGCCGAGGACGACTCCAATATTGATAGCTCCGTACAGAATGGCACCGGCTGAATTAAAAGAATTGAAAGCTCAGTTGCAAGAATTGACTGATAAAGGCTTCGCGCGACTGAGTTTTTCTCCCTGGGGTGCACCAGTTTTGTTTACGAAAAAGAAAGACGGAACTATGAGAATGTGCATCAATTATCGACAGCTCAATAAAGTGACCATAAAGAATAAATATCTTTTTCCACAAATTGACGATTTGTTCGATCTGTTGAAAGGTCTACAGTGTTTTCAAAGATTGACTTGAGATCGGGTTATTATCAGCTACGGGTAAAAGACTCTGATCTGCTAAAAACTATTTTCTGAACCAGGTACGTACACTATGAGTTTCTGGTTATGCCTTTCGGACTTAGTAATGTACCAGCTATTTTTTTGGATTTAATGAATCAGAGCTTCAGACAGTATTTGGATTGATTTATTGTTGTGTTTATATATGACATATTGATTTATTCCCGTGATGAATCTGAGCATGCTGAACATCTGAGAATAGTGCTACAGACTTTGTGTGATAAACAGTTGTATGCGAAGTTCAGTAAATGTGAGTTCTGGTTGCGTGAAGTTGGTTTCTTGGGACATGTTGTATCAGCATCAGGCATTCGGGTTGATCCAAGCAAGATTTCGGCAATACTAGATTGGAAGCCTCCAAGAAATGTTTCCAAAGTCCAAAGCTTTTTGGGACTTTTTGGTTATTACAATGGTTTGTACAAGGTTTCTCTATGATTGCAACTCCGTGACGATATTGCATCAGAAAGATGTTAAGTTCAAATGGTCAGAAAAGTGCAAGAAAAGTTTTGATCAGTTGAAAGTTTTGTTAACCAAAGCTCTGGTGCTAGTTCAACTAGAGTCGAGTAAAGAACTTTTCATTTATAGTGATGCATCTTTGAATGGTCTGGGCTATGTTTTGATACAGGAAGGCAAAGTCATAGCTTATGCCTTGAGACAGTTAAAGCCGCACGAAAAGAACTATCCGACATACGATCTGGAATTGGCAGCTATTGTGTTTGCGTTGAAGATATGGCGCCACTATCTATTCAGTGAGAAATGCCACGTTTATTCCGATCACAAAAGCTTAAAATGTTTGATGACTTAGAAATATCTAAATCTACGACAGCGAAGATGGTTAGAGTTGTTAAACGATTATGAGCTAGTGATTGACTATCATCCGGGAAAGGCCAATGTTGTTGCTGATGCTTTAAGCTGAAAATATCTATTTGCTCTTCGTTCGATGAATACACATATGGCTCTATCTGATGATGGCTCAATTGTAGCTGAGTTGAAAGTGAGACCGTTATTTATGCAGCAGATTTGTGAATCTCAGAAAGTCGATAATGAATTGTTAGCAAAACGGGGCTCAATGTGATTTGAATACTGATTCAGAATTTTAAATTGATGCTGAGGGTTGTTTGAGATTCAGAGGTCGAATATGTGTTCCAAGAAATTCAGAGTTGATTCAGATGATTTTAAATGAAGCTCATAGTAGTTGGTTATCTGTTCATCCGAGTAGTACTAAAATGTATAATGATCTGAAACGGCTTTATTTGTGGCATGGTATGAAATGAGATATCTCAGAATTTTTTTCGAAATGCTTAATTTGTCAGCAAGTTAAAGCTTAGCATTAGGTTTCGTCTGGGTTACTTCAGCCGATTATGATTCCCGAGTGGAAATAGGACAGAATCACGATGGATTTTGTATCGGGTTTGCCTCTGTAACCGAGTAAGAAAGATACAATCTGGGTTATTGTTGATAGATTGACTAAGTTGACTCATTTCACTTCTATTCACACAGATTATTCACTTGATAAGCTTGCTGAGTTGTACATTTCTCAGATTGTGAGATTGCACGTAGTACCTAGTTCTGTTGTTTCTGATAGAGATCCAAGGTTTACATCGCAGTTTTGGAAGAAACTGCAAGGTGCATTAGGTATGAAGCTACACTTCAATACTGCTTTCCATCCGTAGACAGATGGTCAATCCGAGTGGATTATTCAAATACTCAAGGATATGTTGAGATGTTGCATTCTTGAGTTTGAAGGTACGTGGGAACGATACTTGCCATTTATTGAATTTGTATATAATAATAGCTTTCAATCGAGTATAAAAATGGTACCTTAAGAGGCTTTGTATGGTCACAAATGTCGAACACCTTTATATTGGACTAAGCTCAGTGAGAATAAGATACACAGGGTCGATTTGATCAAAGAGACTGAACAGAAAGTAAAAGTGATTCTTGAAAGTCTAAAACAGCATTAGATCGTCAAAAATCGTACGTCAACTTGAAATGAAAAGATATTGAGTTTTAGATCAGGGATAAAGTGTTTTTGAAAGTATATCCGTGGAAGAAAATACTCTGATTCGGTAGTAAAGGAAAATTAAGTCTGAGATTTATTGGGCCGTATCAGATTATTAAGCGTATTGGGCCAGTTGCTTATAGATTGTTGTTGCCAACTGAATTAGAAAAGATTCACAAAGTATTTCACATATCAATGCCTAGACGATATCAATCCGACCCATCACATGTGATTTCCCCGTCTGAGATTGAGATTCGATCCAATATGACATATGAGGAAGAACCAATCTGGATTTTAGATCATGAGGTTAAAGAATTAAGAAATAAGAAAATATTTTTAGTGAAAGTCTTACGGCACTGACAGGGGGTTGAAGAAGCTACGTGGGAGTCCGAGGATGCTATGAGAGAACGTTACCCAAACCTATTCGCTGGTAAGATTTCCGGGGATGAAAATCCCTAAGGGGGGAGAGTTGTAACAGCCCAGTTTAGACCCTATTCAGAATAGTGGTTTCGAGACCAAAAATTTGAGTTAGAAAAATATTTTAATATTATTTTTGTTGTCTACAGTATGTTAATTTATATGTGTGAAATTTTCGTGATTTAATTTTATCGTTTGAGTGTTCGATTTAATAAAAAAGATTTAATCACATAAAATGTAAAATTGGCTAGCTATTTGTTGAAGTGTTAAGTTGCTATGTTCTTTATAATGTGGGGTCCTTATGTTGATAATTAACCATTGGAAATATGCATGGACGGTAATGGGCTTATATTAATAGGTTTTATCATTATATTAATAAGGTTAAATTTGTAAATGTTTAATATTGTGTAATAAAAAAATAAACAAAACAAATCGCCATGCATTTTCATTCATCTTTGGCCGAAAGTTCAAAGGAAAAAGAAAGAAAAGAGAAAGTTAGGTTCAGCCCTTGTGTTCTTCAATTTAGATCATGAAAAGAGGAAATTGGAATTGGATCGGGGGAAATCTAAAGTTGTTGATCGGGGGTTTTCAAAAGGTAAATGATTTTTAACTACCATGCTACGTAACTTGATTTAAAAGCTTCTACAACGACAATGTTTTAAAGTGTAGCAATGATATAGTGTGAGACATGCTTTGCTAAATGAACCTGTAATTGAGCAAATGAATAAAACAAGTTAGCTTTTCATAAAGACCACAAACAAGGTTTTTAACACAAACGGACTTTTCTAATAGAGCTACGTTTTTCAAAACTCACTCCAATGTGACATCACGGATACGGCCAAAACTTCTAGGCCAGGTTTGGGGTGTTACATTATGAGCATGAAATGATCGAGTTACAACGTCTGAAAGCCCCGTGCGAACCTTAGGAATAGTTAGGGTACATATGTCATGACATAGGATTTCGATATGTGATTTAGTGTAAGACCGCGTCTAGGATGTTGGCATCGATTTGAGATTTACGTGTAAGACCACGTCTGAGACATCGGCATTGTATATGAGTTTGTGTAAGACCCTGTCTGGGACAGTGGCATTGATATGAGATTACATGTAAGACCATGTCTGGGACGTTGGCATTGTACGAGTTTTTCGACTTTCTGACTATCCTTACTAATTTCGAATGGTTCATTGGGAAATATTGAGTTAAGACCGAATGTGAAAATGAGCTAAATGGCTCAGGTTCATACGGAGTTAATTGACTAAGGAAATAAGGTAAGTATAGTACTTAAGATTAAGATATTAAATTTGCCTAATAAAAGAGTGAATTATATATGTCAAAGTAATTGTTCATATTCGGTCAAATTACATTACATTGTTAATGTTCAAGTGATGATATATGAACTTGCAAACATGATAAATGTATATGTGGTTAAGGTTTTCTTGATTTGGTCTAGTTTAACTTAATTATATATGTCATTGAAATGATTTATTTGCTTATGACTTACTAAGCTATTCGAGCTTATTGTGTGTGTTCGTTCAATGTTTTATAGATTTTTGGAAGCTAATTACGAGCTCGGGGATCGTCAAGGAAATTCATCACACTATCGATCGCTATTTCGGTATTTTATAAGTTTGAACTTTGAACCTATGGCATGTATAGGCTAGATAGCATATTTAATCTTGGAGTATGTATATATGTTTAGCCATGCGAAAATGGCTTGATCATAATGTTAATGTCTATGTGTATTGTTTGTGACTTAAACTTATTTTGGAGGTAAGTTTCATGGTTAATATGCTTGAAGTGGTTGGTTTATGGTTCAGCATAGGTGATTAAATCATATAGCTAATTGTTTAGTTATATGTAAATTTTGAATTTAGTGGTATTCTATATATGCGGACTATGTTATGCTATGAGTATTTGACTAATAAATATGGTTTTTTTTTTTTTTTTTGAGTTGGTTTGTAATGGTAAATAATAGTGGATAATTTGCACATTAGTATTCAGTTATGGCTTTAGATTCATGTTGATGAGTATGTAATATTGGTATTTAGTATGTATATATATATATAATAATGTGATGTTGCTGTATGCATTGGTCATTTTTGTATTGAGTTGAATTTGAAATTTTAGCTTAATTTGAAGAGTAAGCACTTGTATAATTTTTGTGGTTATATTTGATTGCCGATCTACTCTGTGTGTACAGTGTATGTACACACCTGATACTAAAACGTGCTGCGATCTCCTCAGCCACGAACCTACAAACGATGTCACTCAATGATTAATCACACACTTATCAAATACAATCACCAAAAGCCAAAAATCTCACCTTTGCCTTACCTTGAATGACAAGCCTTAACAGCCATTCCTTGATCACCAATCAGGAGTATTTCTTAAATCTGCATCAGTCTTAATCATTAAGAACTAAACAACAAGTGACTCACAATCATCTTAAGTCACTCTTAAATCATCCATGACCATTCGGCCAACCTTAACCAATAAAGAGGAATACTTACCCAAAACCCCAAAACGCCTAAGGAGCAATTCGACACAGATCTGAAATTTGAGATTCGATACTAATCCCACAAGAATCGACCGAAGTAGAGGGAGTAGCGGTAGCACGGAGGGTCTTCAGCCAAAGAGGTATTCGACTTTTGAGATTTGAATGGTGAAAGAGGTTATTCGGCACAAATAAGAAGAATAGAAGAAGGAATCGGCTAAAACCAAAGGTGAATCAAAAGAAAATTTAAGAAGAGAAAGAATGGAAAATTGGCAAGCAAGGAACAAGGAATTCGACTTTTGAGCACTTAGAGAGAAAAGTGTTTCGACAACACAAAAATAAAGAATTCGGCTAAAGGAAGAAAAGCAATTTTGGTAATACCCTAGAATCCCCAAAATCAGCACCTATATATACTATAGCCGAATTTACCTATCCCCAAATTCCCTATTCGGCTCCACTTCTCTACACCCCTCATCTCCTAACTTTTCTCCCTGATAACTCCTTAATCCCTTCCTTAAATTTTTCCTCTGATCACTCCCTTCAGAGTTCACATCCAACGCCACTACTGCCCATTTATTGAGCAAAAATAAATCCTCCTTTTGAGCAAGGAGGGATTCGAACCCCAAACCTCATTGCCATGCATGTGACGCCACCTCTAAGCCCCACATGTGACGCTACTTGCCACTCTAACACAAGGCTCATTATGTCCAATTCCACCTTCATTTATTTAAAACCCAAACTACTTACCATCAAGGTTCTTTTAATTATTAAACTATAATTTCCTTCACCCCAAAGTTCAAAATCAAAACTTAACCAGGCCTATTATCACGTAAATAACACTTGACTAGGAATATTAAGCACACCTTTTATCAAAACCGAAAAAGAAAGAAAGTTTGGGATTTTTGGGTTGTTACATAAAGTGTCCATATTTGTCCAATCAACATGTTAATGGTTTAATTACAACATAAAACCTCCAATCATTTAATTTCATAGCTATTAGGTCCCTTTAGCTTATAGAACTCAAGTTTTGCACTTTTTGCAATTTATTCCTTTTCATCGAATTAAGCATGCAAACGGTAAAATTTCTTAATGAAATTTTCATATGACTCAATTAACATGCTGTAGACACGTTAATAATAATAAAATAAATATTTCAACCTCAAATTTATGGTCCCAAAACCACTATTCTGATTTTACTAAAAATGAGCTATTACATCGGAGCTAACGATCGGGTCAAGTGAAGAGTGCTACACTAACTTTCTTCCTTTTTACTAAAAAAGGTGCAAATTGATTCAAATGATGGTTGAGTGATTTGTTAATCACTAACTAAGCTAATAAATTTATCTCGATTAGACTCTTTGTCACTCCCAACTAGGAATCTCCTCTCAATCCCACCTTAAATTAGGAAATACCACCTAACCTCTCCTCTTGGTCTCACAATTCTCCTCTCAACCTCACCAATCAACACAATCATATCAAATTATCACATGAAAAATTCTCATCTCGATCTTATTCGCCTAAATTCTCTACTAAAGGTGTCAGTACCAATACATGAAGCAATTTGAAAAAACAAATCAATCAAGCATAAATGTTAACAAAGATAAGCAATTAACTCATAAATCAACAAACAATTTAAAAATCAACACATGATTAAACTTTAATCTTACACAAGCATTTATCAAACACGTGGTAAGATAATATATAAAAGATAAGGGTTGAGAAAATGTTCATTTATCAATAAAAATTTGATGAAGCGCAAGAGTAGAATTCATCTCCACCCACAAATTCTTTAAGAAAAAATAAAGTAAAAACGTAGTCTACTAAAGAGTATGAAAAAGTCCCTCAACTATTCTAAAACTAATATCTAAATTAACATACCCCTAAAATGTTGATTTAAGGTGATATTTAAAGTTGAAAATGTAATAAACTAGAATTTACAAGTTTGCCCCTAATAATAATTCCAAGCAATGCATGTTTGACCAGCAATTCCACAACTTGCCCCTCAAAAATCTTAGCTAATTTGGTTGTTTTGGACTTGATGTCACAACACTTATACTTAGAGGGCCTTAGGTTGCGACACCATAGGTCCGATGTTAAAACCTTGCTCGACTTCCTTGGTCCATCTTTAAGGTTCGTGTTACGACACCATAGGCTTGAAAGTCAAGGGGTTCAGTTTTGTGACTCCACAAGTCTAAGGTTACAACACTAAGGAGGTGGCTTTCTTAGCATGGTGGAAAAGGCGATGTCATGACACCAGGGAATGGTGTCGTGAAACTTAGAGTCAAAGGACCCAAGATTATGACATCAACATCTTGAAGGTGCAATGCCAAAGTTGCTCGCTTGATTCCTTCCTTCTTATCCCTCGATTATGTACTTCAAAGTGCCTTAGCCACACATTAAACTCGATTGGACATATAATTGATTTTTTTATTAAAAACAACTTTAAAATGCATTAATCATAAATTCTAACTAATATATGGAAAATTTATAAAAGACTTGAAACACCGCCCTAATAAAAGCTCTTTAAGTGGGAAGAGCTTAATTTTTTGTATCATAATACTACATATCATAGGCATATTTTAAACCATCAATCATAGGTAGCCTAATATGGAGCTTAGTTTCATAATTCAACAACCAACAAGAAGAATCCATTAAAATCAACTAGTGTTTAGCCCTAATACTAATTCTAAATGTTGAAATGATTAGTAATTGTTTGCTGAGTTGCGACTTAAAAAACACAACTTAAAACTAAAACAATAAACCATGAACAAAAGCAATTGTTTGCTGAATCTAATCGTACATCTACAAGCCTAGCCCAGAAAGAAGTCCACTATAATCTTCATAATACAAGAATGATTTAAGTCAAACCACTAACACACAATTTGTAACATTGCCCCCATACAACTACAATCAATAACACTCTCCAAGTAGGGCTTTTTCCATGAAATTACAAATTAATAAATATTTTAATTAAACAAAAATTTTCACTAAAACAATTTGTCACAATGATTAAATTAATTCTACTCTATTAGAGTAGATTTGATCTTTAATATATAAAGATTTCGGTCCAAGTGCATCCAGTTAACATGATCAGACTAAACCACTAAAATTTTGCCTTATGTCAGTTATCATAATAATTTAGATATTATTATGGATAAATACATTAATTATCAATATCCTTCTCAATTGGAGATCGCTTTGCATACGAAAATATCATCATAATCTTATATACTAATTTCTTGTTATGAATGGTATCTACTTTTAAGTAAATTGTTTGAGATTATGAAATTCTTTGCATAGGCTCACATAATTTACAGTATAGAATCACGTTAAAAATTATTAACTAAAATTAAATAAGTTCAAACAAAACTAATTTCATGATTAGCTGGAACTTAATTGCGCTGACAAGTTTATTTTTTTTTAACGATTGATAGAAAAAGTTCTTTTGTCCAAACTAAAGTGTAATTCATTGATCATAGTAATAAGATAAGAGAGAGGAGAGGGACAAAATAACCTAAATCAATAGGTTTACTCTATACACCTTATCCTAAGTCCCATCCTATAGTTTGAACATTAGTAGGAAGAACATCCAACTTAGTGTGTGGTTTGCATGTAATAAGGCCATCCTTATAAGAGCATGAACTACCTTATTGGCACCCTAACAAGTCCAACAGAAGGATAAGGAACTAATCTCTCTTGTAATTACAAATAATTGTAATTCCCTAAATATGTTTCACTGACATAGTGTAATTACATTATAATTTCTTATGTCATGTTTGGTATTACAAATTGTAAATACACAGTTACACAATTTATAATTTTAAGAAATATTAATTACTATAAAAATTTATTAGTATGATAAAAATAATTTCTAAACAAGTAACAAAAGTTAAAATCAAATCATCACAAGTATTATTTTAGTCTAAAAAAGTAGTTAATAATACGATTACTAATAAAAATAGTAAGCAAAATAAATATCGTATGCAATTTTATCTAATTTTTCTACTACATATTTGTTGGGTTATTCCTTTTTTAATATTTAGCATATACTCCTTATCATATGTTGGTCATTGATCGAGCTCATCATCATCATGATCATCTGAATTTGAATTTGTATGATTAAAATTATCAAGATGCAACATACTAGTGCAATCTAATCTTTTTTTTTATGTTATACTAAGGAGATATTCAAATTAGAAATATTATTTTAGAACAAAAAATTTCTTCTCTATTGTATTTCGAAGTTTTGAATGTTTAGAAATTTATTTTTTATAAATAAGTTATGAAAAGAACTATAACAATTTTTTTATGAATAAGTATATTATTTTTATAATAAATAATATTGACACATAAATAAGTTATATACATACTTCTTACCATAATTTTTTTATAAATAAATATATTATAATACTTTTATAATATGTAAATTATTTTTTATAATAAACTTTTTTATCATAACTTTAGAACTTTTTTAGGATTTAAATAATATAAATTTCTGTCATAATTTTATGACATATAAAAGTTATTTTTATAATATAATTTATTAGGATTTATAAATATAATAAAATTTTGTCATAATCATCCTAAACATTTATATGTATTCATGCTTGTAACATAATATTTATAATTTGTATAAAAATATTTTGTTAAAACTTTGATTTGGGTGCAATTATATATATAATTACTCCAATTCTTACCTTCTTTTAAAGAATTAGAAAGTGTAATTTGAGTGCTCCAATTACACCTTTACATCCAATTCGATGGGACTAACCAATTACAATGATTATATAAACATGTCACCCTTATGTAATTACAATCAATTACACCTAAATCTAATTATTAGACTTCTTAATAAATTTAAATTATAATCTAAAGAATGCAATTCTTTTTTTGATATATATATATATACATACATCAAAAGTGTATAGGATTTAAAATCAAAATTTTTAAACATATGCAGGAAGCATTTACATAATTGTTAGGTCAATTTTGATGTTCTTGTATCCGGACTTTTAAAGAAGAAATAAGTGAGTATTGATTAAGGATTGGGCCATGTGATAAATAATTTATTGGTGAGAAATGGGATCCCTATAAATTCACTTCAGACTTTAAAATGGTACTGTAATACATTAATGGCAACAATCTGAAGCTATTTACTCTCTACACCAAAACCACATTAAACTTTGCATCAGTTCCATCACTTGTTCACTGAAAATTTTCATTTCCTCTTTTCTGATATTATTCAGTACTTGGTTTTAATTGCGTGAATTTTACACCTACCTCACCTAATACCCTCATCCTCATATTTCCAAATAAGGCTAATAATAATACTTTAGCAGAGCTTTAATTGAAAATTATAATGAATTGATCTCTTAATCAAATATTAGCAATAAATTGTACCTCATAAATAGGTTTTATATTGAAACCTCTGAAGTGATAGTTGATGTAAAAATAATAACCACGCTTAATTTAAATTTTAATTATTTTATAGAAAATTAATCCATCTTTGAAAATTATAAAAAACTATAAAAATTATATAATTATATAAAACTTATTAAAATTTATAAAAGGAGTAACATTTAATAATTTCTATGAATTTTCTATTTTTATTAATTTCTAATTTCTAATCATTTTTAAAAGGTTTTTAATAAAAATTTACTTCTTTCTTTGTCTTTCACATATTATCCTACATCACACTTCAATCCATCCTTATCAAATTTTCTAAACATCACATCTGCTCAACTAAAGCCATTCCTTATTGTTCACATTAAGCCACCGAACACCACAATCATTGTCACTTAAATCTCTCACTTGAAACCCCGTACAAGTTCAATTACAATTACATTTCAATCTCTCTATTTCCTTATTACCAAAACTAAATACTCCAAACCATCAAAATAACTAAATTTTCTATATTTTTAAATACTTTTATAAGTTTTTCTAATTTATTTATCATTTTAATAATTTTTTATATAACTTTCTATAAATTTTAATACTTTTACTTTTCAAAAATTTTCTATATATTCCATAATAGTTAAAAATTCATTTATAATATTAAATAAATTTTATATTTTCTATATTTTTATAATTTTCCTTTAATTTCTAAAATTTATAATATTTTATAGCATTTAATAGCATTTAATAATATTGAAATTATTTTAATAATTTTTATAGTTTTTCTATAACTTTTATAATTTTCAAATTTTTATAATATTTATTTATTATAATTTCTAAAAATCAATTAAGCCTCTCATAAAATAATTAAATTTAATCAAACCCTTGTAAAATAAAAAAAAAAATCAATTAAGCCTTCTACATCAACATTTTTCCACGTCAGAAACTAATGATGATGGCATGGCCAACTATCCAAAAAAGTTCAAGACACAAAGTATGCTTTGGGGAAACTTTGTAATCTATTTATATTTTTTACTTCTTTTTCTTAGGATGGAACCATAGAAAACTTTGGTTGGTTAGAGTCGATTATATTTTCAATTATTAGATAGATATTGATGGTATCCTTTATGATTAAATGATAATAAAATTGTTGTAGCCCGAGATATGGTCGTTTGCATAAAGGAATGTAGTTTCATCTCATGTTTTGTTAAAGCATATCAAAATACAATAAGGTAATAGGTTGTTGGGACCTTAATTATCATGTTTAAAAATTCCCTTGAACTGCTTGTTTGACACTATATTTTTGCCATATCTGGACAACCCTTTAGACAACAATTTGAAAATGCCCTCAAGACAACTCAAGATCAATTTAAGTGTTGGCAGTTTTTACTATGTAATTAATGTTTGGTTATTCTAAAAAGTAAATGAAAGGGGAATTACTTGCTATATTATGGAATGAGGATTGTTATCTTTTCAACTGACCTGAAGAAAAGGGTGGAGAGTTTGAGATGATTAAATATGCTTATCTTTATCTTATCCTTATCCCTTTACTTGGATACATTTACTTGGACATGAACGCTTTTATGAGATAATAATTGGAGATAAATAAAGAGATATTTCTAGCTTTTAAATGAGAGTTTAAAGTCTCTCAAAACACCACTGAAGATACTCTTGTATTGGCCTATAAATAGGTTGTTGATAGACTCCCTCATTAGTTGTTTGGGGGTGTACTTAGACACTTCTTATTTAGACATTTTTATGGAAAGATATAGTATGTAATGTGAGGTATTTGGGGAGAGTGATTTATAACAATTTGGGTTTAATTTTGGGGCTATAATTATCCATTGGAAAAAGGGTAGATTGGGCTATGGCCAATAGTTGTACTGGATGAATTGTTGAATAAAATCATTCTCTGGGCTAGGCTCTGCATATGCAGGATTGGTGAGTCCAAACTACGTTAACAAATAGTGTGTATTCATATTCTTTTAAAATATCTCTTTGACTCACATTTTTTATTTGTATTTATTTCTCACCTGACTTTGATTCTTTTTGCTCTGATGTGCTTAAACAATTTTGTCCAAACATTTGTTCAAACATCTATTTGAACATCAAATTGAATAAAAGGAAATCTGAGGTTTTAACATAGACTATTAGTGTTCTATTGTTCTTAACCATCTGAGTTTTGGATGAATGAAGATTTTTAAAATGTCGCTATTCACACCCACCATTGTAGAACCCCTCACCTTTCCCAACATCCAATACAGATGGGAGACGTAACACCCCTTACCCGACTTGATCGTTGGGTCCAAGCAACGAGATGCCACATTCGTTATCGGAGCAACAACAATCAAATCATACAGTAAAATGATCATTCAAACATACATGTATATGTTACACACATTTATATTACACCATACAACTGAATTCGAGCCTAATCAAGCTTATGAAAGCTCTTTTCTTGACCCAAGCATAAAATAGGACCAAGTTGTAATGTTTTCAAAGTTTTAGATTAGGTATCGATACCCCTACCTTGTACCAATACCACTTTGAGTTCCAAAGTTTAAGAAAAGTTGAAATAAAATAAAAGGTATCGATACTTACCATAAGGTACCGGTTCCTTTTTCAAAGTATCGATACTTTACCCTTGTATCATACCATTTTAAGGTTCAATATTTAGAAAATTTATGAAAATTGCTAAAGTATCGAAACCCTTACCAAGGTATCAATACCTCAGAGCAAAGTCTATATTTTGATGCCTATTTCATGCCACTTACCAATCTTACCATTTAGCGAAATTCTCACAACATTTTTCCTGTACAGAGTATGTTAAAACATAACAACTTATTTTCAGTGGTACTAGAAACGGTGGTTTCGGAACCCCATTTTTGCTGATCGAGACAGTAAATATTATTTATTAATATTTACTAGTCTATTATTTTGGTCTACTAATTCTATTGATTGAATGGTCAACTAGGGTACAAGGACTAAATCGTAAAAATAGTAAAAGCTAATCGCTATTGTTTTCTATTAGTTAAAAAGTTTTGAAGGGTAAATTTTTGAGGTTTTAAGTGGCAATTAACCACTTTTAAAAGGTTTTGGATGGTTAGTATGTTTTCAATTGAATAATATGTTAATTATAATATTAAATTAATAATAAAATTTGATAAATCAAAAAATTAAAGTTATCTTTCCCATTTGAACTTGCCACCAATTTTCACCATTTTTAAAAGAAAGAAAAGATTCCAAGAATTCAGACCATTCGACACTTGCATGTGAGTCCAATTCAAGCTCTCTCTTTTTTTTGTAAATTTTATGTTTTTAAGATCATTGTAGCTTAATTTAGCTAACCTGAATACTAAATCATAAAACTCTTAAAGTTTTGAAATGTTAAAATTGATGGTTTTTGATGATTTTGGATGTTAAATGACTTAGTTGTAATCTTAGATATGGTTAAGGACTATTTTGTAAAGTAAAAGTGGCTCATTTGGAGTATAGGGACTAACATGTAAACACTTCAAAATTTACATGAAAACTATATAATTATTGATTTTAAAAGACTATATAAGGATGTATTTGAAATTAGATTGTAAAATGGTGTTTAAATGTGAAAGATATTATGGTTTTGGTTTTAAGGACTAAATTGAATAAAATACAAAATATAAGGAAAATTGTGTAAAATGAAATTCAGTTGACATATACATTGAGTGAGATGTTTTAAGTTAATTGGCACTGATAATTTGAAATGAATTATTGTTTATATCAAGATTCAAGTCAACTAGAACTTAATAGAGGGAAATAGAAAATTGCTGACTAGTCCCCAACACCTCATTTATTATCAATTTCCAGGTAAGTACATACGGTGTAGTTATATACATATGATTAATGTATTTATGTTTGATTTTTTGAATTTATATGATGTTATTATACCTTGAAATTGTATGTAAAATGGTACCAAAAAGGTAAGTGGTGGATTGAACTGTAATAAATGATATTATTGTGTAAATTGTGCCTGAATGAATGACAGCATAGGATACAAGTGACATGCCAATGGGGTTATTCGCATGTTGTATGGGTTATGTGAAAGAAATGATACTAATGTACGGAGAATGTTAATGTTACCAGTATCTAACATTTGTTACAGATTACTGAGCTTGTCTTTGTGGAGACCATTGTTACTGATTATCTCTATAAATATCGAATTGTGTTTCAAGGGATGTGTAGCCTATGGTCTTAGCACTTCGGTGTCTAGGATCGTCTATAGATATCGAAGCTATTGCAATCTTAGGGATCATCTAGGATCGTCACCACACTATCGAACCTTACTTTGGTACTTTTGAAAATGCATATTTTTTAAGTATGTCATGTATAGGCTAGTAGTTTGGGAAGTATGTTTTGTGATGTATATGCTTAGCCATATGACTTGGTTAATTTGTGCTTGAACTCAAAGTTGATAATAGTTCGTGGTATGTAATGGCAATATGAAATTGTGGTATGTTTTAGTTGGTAAGTTTTGAAAGATTAACTTGAGATTGAATGATGTATGGAAGAAATGTATTGGTATGATAATACCTTATGTTTGGCATGAATTGGTAAGGTTTATGAGTATGAATTTTGGTGACTATTATATGATATGAAAGGGTTATGTTTTGGTGTTAAAATTAGCTGAAATGGAGATACAAATATGCTTGTTTTCTTTGCTTGTAGGATGACCAAATTAGGGTGGCAAATTGGCTATTCAAATGGCCTATTTTTGTTCACACGGGAAGAGCCACGGGTGTGTGTCTCACCCGTGTGTGACATACGACCATGTTGCACGGTCGTGTGTCCCCTGGGGTATCCTACAATTGTAAGTCAGACCCGTGTATGGCCAATGCATACGGGTGTGTGGGTAGCTGTGTGACCAAGTCAGGCTCGACCACGGCCAAGACACACGGACGTGTCTTGCAGCCGTGTGAGCAAGTCAGTAGCTATACCCTATTTTGCCATGGTTTAGACACACGGGTGTGTCTAGACCATGTGAGGCACACGGTCTGGTCACACGGGCGTGTGACCTTTTAAAAGTTAAAAATTTTTATAAGTTCTGGAATTTTTACATGTTGTCAATTTGGTCCCGAATGTTTGTTTAAGTATTGTATACTGGTTTTTATGATCTTAATTAATGTGATCGAATGAGAATTTCTGTAATGAGATGATATTTGATATTCAGTTATTCTGGATTGTGTTATGGATTAAGTAATGCTTCTTAACCTATTCCGACGATGGATATGGGTTAGGGGTGTTACAAAATGTGGTAAATTGGTATGTGTTTTGTTGAGTTTATGCAGGTTTTGAATATGTTTAATTGTGCATTTGAACATAAATTATGTTTTGGATATACTTTGACATGAAGTAGGCACTAAATGACGCATTTTGTGCCACAAAAGCAAGCCACACGGCCATATGTCACAGATGGGCTAGTGACACTGCCGTGTGCCACTAGAATATAGGGTGCATTAGAATCACACGGTTCACGATTGTCACACATGTTGGCTACACACCCATGTGAGTACTGTAGGTTTGGTCATTTGGATTTCATACGGTCTAAGTTTGTTACATGATCGTTTGACTTTTGATGTAATTTTACAATTTGATCCACACAACTTCGGAGAGTTACACATCCGTGTAACCCCTGTTTTGTACAATTGCCTTTACCTTTTGAAAATGTTGTAGTTTGATCCTTTTTTTGTAACACCCCTTATCCGTATTCAACGCTGGAATAGGCTACGAGGCATTACCAAACTCACATCACAAGCAAACGTACAATTCTGAGTCATAAATTTTCATCCAAATTAAAATAATTTGCATTCCAACATAAAGTCCCTAATACAAGCCTACGAGGCCCAAAACATACTTTGGAAGTGGTTCAAGACTAACCTGAGCACTTAAGAAAATTTTACAAAACTTAGAAAAATTTTTGCTATGAACAGGGGTCACATGCTTGTGCGGTTTGGGACACACCCATTTGGGCAGGCCGTATGGTCACAAATGTCCGTATCCCTAACCCATGTAACTCTCTATTTTGCAATGCATGAACAAATTGGGATCACACAGCCAAGTCACATGCTCGTGTGCTAGGCCTTGTGGTAAATTTAATTTTCATAAAATAGGTGCAAACTACACATGCCCAAGACACACGCATGTGCCTGAGGCCGTGTCCCTCACACGGCTGAGACACACGCCCGTGTCTCTTCCTGTGTGCTCAATTATGAGCATTCTGTTTCTCAAAATTTAGGTGTAGGGGACACACGGCCAAAACACATGCCCATGGGGCAGACCAAGCCATTTGTCACCCTCATTTGCACCTACACATGTACAAGTTCAATGGCATAAATCATGATATACTTAGGCAACCAAACATCCACAAAACAAGGCCAAATCATGACATTTCATTATCCACAGTCAATAAATTTACAAAACTATAATTTGTCAAACCAAATCATACCAACTCACATTCTACAAGTTTCAATATGGCTACCAATTGTAACAACCCGATTTTAGCTAAATCAAAATAGTGGTTTTGGAACCACAAATCTGAGGCCGTAAAATTATTTTAATATTATTTTTTATGTTTATAGAATGTGAATATGTATGTGTGAAAGTTTCGTGTGCTAATTTTATCGTTTGGATGTTTAATTTGACAAAAGCACTAAATCGCGTAAAATGCAAAAGTTGCATTCTATATGTTAAAAGTGTCTATTTGCTATGAGGCATTAAATGAAAGGTCCTTATGTTGTAATTAGACCATTGATAGTGGAGATGGACATTAATGGCCTTATATTTGATGTTTTAAATGTTTATAAACCAAGGTTAAAATGGTCAAAGTTGAATAAATGTATAATTAAAATAAAAGAAACATAAAAATTAATCCATTATCATCTTTGTTGGTTGAATATTGAAGGAGAAGGAAGCTAGGGATTTGGTTTTCATTCGATCACTTTAAACCTAGATTAAGGTATGGTTTTTTATCCGTTTTTTATAATTTTTATGTTTTTGTGATCGTTGCTTCGAGCCCGTACTTTAATTATTAAGTTTTTTGGTGATTTTGTAAAGTGGCATTGATGATAGCTTGAGCTTTTGAATGTTTGAGGATGGAAAATAAGTATTTGTTGATAGATATCAATTTTTTGTAAAGTGATTTTTAGTGAAAATGCTTAAATAGGATTAAATTGTGAAAAATATAAAATGTGGGGTTAAAAATGTGAAATAAATGAAAGTTTTGGGCTACTAGGGACTCAAGTATAAATCGGCTAAGCATGCGTTGTAACACCCTTTACCCGTATCAGACTCCGAAACAAGGTTCGAGGCGTTACCGGACTTAAACATTCACAAACATATAAAATCGGGTCACAAAGTTCTGCCCAAAATTAAAACTTGCAAACCACAATAAATAAAGACCACATCTCACGGCCATGTACAAAAGCCACATCTCACGGCCATGTACAAAAGCTCAATGTAGGCCAATACGTAAACCAAATCATAATAATAATACATGACATGAAATAAACTTCTTATACATGCCACTCACATGAAAACATTTAACATATACTAGCCAATACTCCAAGAGTAATGGCTTGATAGTGTGATGCTGCCTCCGACGATCTCCAACCCCTGAGCTGACCTAACAAACTAAAAATAAATGAAAAGAAGGAAGTAAGCTTTTCGCTTAGTAAGCAAGTACATAAATAATGAATAAAGAATTTAGTATGATTACATAATAACTCAAGTGTATCTACTTTTAATTTCACTATTTATTCCACTTTGGTCAAGCTGTCTCTCCTGCGTCATGTTTACTAAATAAATCATAACTCGAGTTACAAAACTCGAAATCCAATTCCGTAAATTTTCATTGAAAATAGACTCATATATCTATTCACTAATTTTTTTCTATAATTTTTGGTCAAGCCAATTAGTACAGTTTATTAGTTAAAATTCCCCCTATTACACAGCTCGACTGATCTGACCTCTGTTCACTACGAATTTAATTTCTCCCAGTATACAACTCAAATAATCATGAAACCTGTTTCATTTAAAACTAGACTCAATAATGAATTTATGCATATAAACTATATTTCTTAATTTGTTTTGTACAATTTTTAATGATTTTTTAAAGTTGGAACAGGGGATCACATAGTCATTCTGAGCAAGTCACACACAATTATAAATATCTCAAAATATAGAATTCCTTTACTTGCTCTATTTCTTTTATATGAAAATAGACTCATCAAGATTTAATTTCACATCTCATTCAGCCTCTAGTTAAATTCCTACTATTTTTGGTGAGTTTTCAAAATCACGTCAGTGCTACTGTCCCACAACAGTTTTAGTGCTAATTCACTCTTTCACACTTTCTTTGTATTAACCTCATTTTAACAGACATATCACAATTCATTTTCACTACATTTCATACATTACAAGTATAGGTCCATAATTACATTGTCACCATAAAGCCATCCCGTTGAACAATTCGGATCAATTCCCGATACTTGATGGTTTCAAAGACACACAGCTCCACCATCATATTTCATATAATTCGGCTCTCTTGTACACATGGTGAACACTTAGTACCACCCATGTGACCTAGCCAATTTATCTCGTAGCTCTCTTGTCTACATGGTGTCCTTCACCTGGAACCACGCATGCGACCTAGCTACATATATCCCGTAGCTCTCTTGTCTACATGGGATACTTCCCGTATCACACATGTGACCTAGCTACATTTATCTCTCTCCCCGTAGCTCTCTTGTCTACATGGGATACTTCCCGTATCACACATGTGACCTAGCTACTACATAGTATCGTGTAGCTTTCTTGTACACATGATGTGCACTCGGCATCATGCATGTGACCTAGCTACACTCCATCTATATTATTCAATTCTTCCGAATGTTCAACCGGGATTTCTCTCTATTTACTTATTTCCATTCTTCCAATAATCAATTTATGCTTCAAAATCGGCTAAAATATATATAATAGGCTGAAATATAAAAATGTAAATGAAGTTAATGTATTATTTACATACAAACTTACCTCGGTGCAAAATATAGAAATTTTGCAATTTAGTCCAAAACATTTTCCTTTCCCCTGTTCGAGATCGATTCCACGCCTTTCTTGATCTATAATATCACATTTAGCCTAATAATTAATCACACTATTCATGTGGGTCTAAAAATCATATTTTTACAAATTTACATTTTGACCCATAAACTTTTGCATATTTGCACTTTTGCCCCAAGACTCGAAAATTAAACTTCATCCTATTTCCTTGTGTTTTATGACATACTGATCATTTTTCCCTTCTATGGCAACATCAAATTCTCACTCTAACACATAGTTATGAACAATAGATATTTTTATCGATTATGCCGTTTTACTTGTTTTTACGAAAAATCACTTAGCAAAAGTTGTTTAACACAATTTCAAGCTTCATATTCTACCATAAAACATCAAAATAAACACATTTCACCTATGGGTATTTTTCCAAATATGAACCCTAGCTTAAATAATTGCTATTTAAGACCTCCTAATTAATATTTTAAAGCAATTTCATACTAGAAACTTCTAGAATGCTAGTTTTGCAACTTATTCAATTTAGTCCCTAACTTCAAATTAAGCACTTTATGCATTGAATTTCTTCACGAAATTTTCACGAAATCATGAAATCATATCATAAACCTCAAAATAATTATAAAATAATTATAAAACAATTATTTCTATCTCAAATTTGTGGTCACGAAACCACTATTCCGATTAGGCCCTGATTCGGGTTGTCACATGCGTAAAATTGAATTATGTCAATTTTGTGTATTAGTGAAATAAGGACTAAATTGTAAGAAATGTAAAAGTTTAGGGCCAAAGTGTAAATTAGCTTAATTATGTTTTTGTGGATTAAATTGAATGAATCAATGAATAAATGAGTTAATTTTGAATGTATATAGATCAAGAATGAAAGAAATTGAATTTAGATCGGGGGAAGTTGAAATTTATTGAATAGTCGATCCGACCCCTGTATTCCGACTACGAGGAAAGTTCATATGCAAATAAATGTCTTTGAATTGAACTATTTATGTTTTATTATCATTGAATTGCTATGAATGTCGAACGAGCAAATACGAGCATGAATCGATGAAGTTAGGACATCCAAAAGTCCCGTACGAACTTTAGGAATAGTATAGGATACTGATGTCATGACATTAGGTTACCGAGATGTGATTACGTGTAAGACCATGTCTGGGACATTGGTGTTGTATTGAGATTATGTGTAAGACCATGTCTGGGACATTGGCATCGTTAATCAATTTCGTGTAAGACCTTACCTAGGACAGTGGGATCGAAATGTGTTAACATGTAAGAATATATCTAGGATATGGCATTGTACGAGCTTATGTGATTTTCGAGTATCCTTAATGATTCCAAATGGTTCAACTGGGAAAGTAAAGTTGAGAAAGAATGTGTGAATAAGTTAAATGACTTAGGTACATATGAGATTTATATAAGTATTGAAAGGTGAAGTATATGATGAATTTGATTAATATATAGAATATCTGTTCAAGGTGAAAGGTGTGTGAACTTGTATATGATTTATTATGATTAGCATATTTGAATTGATGTGCAAATGTTCATATGATGACTTTATTTGTATATGGCTTACTAAGCTTTTAAAGCTCACTTTGTGTGTTCTTTCCATGTTTTATAGATCATCGAAGCTAGCTCAAAAATTGACGATTATCGGGAACCATCATCACACTATCGATCATGTCGTTGGTACTTTTGGGAGCTTTGTATATATTGGTATATGGCATGTATAGGCTAGTGGCATCTTGGTATGTTTTGAATTACGATTTAAGCCATGAGATTTGACTTACTTTCGGTTGAAAATGTTGATATGTATTTGATCATTTAAGTTGGCATATGTGATGTGTATAATGCCTTATACGTTGGCTTATTTGGTGTGGTTATCTGTTGGTTAGTTTGGTTAGTTGTTAATTGATGTGCTAATGCTTGGAAGTTGGTATATTGTGGTTTGTTTTGAGATGATGATATGGTATATTAGGTGACTTGAAATAGAGTATAAGTTGATGAGTTAATTTATTTGGAATTAGATAAATTGTAATAGTTTTAGCATAATGATTTGATATGTTTTGAATATGGAATTGAGTGTTTTAAATGGTTCTGAATAAATGGCATGATATGTGATTAAATTGGTATGTCTTGGTTGCCTATATATGTGTTAAAGTGATACCATTTTGTTGGCTAGGTGAGCATGAGAAAATGTGGCAAATTGGCTTTACAAATGGCCTATTTTTGTCCACACGTGCAAAGACACGGGCGTGTGTCTCAGCTATGTGCGAAACACGATCATATTACACGACAGTGTGTCACTTAGAGAATAATTAGTTGTAACACCCTAAAAAATCCTGAACTTTCTTTCTTTTTTGATTTTGATAAAAGGTGTGCTTAATATTCCTAGTCAAGTGTTATTTATGTGATAATAGGCCTGGTTAAGTTTTGAGTTCGAACTTTAGGGTGAAGGAAATTATAGTTTAATAATTAAAAGAACCTTGATGGCAGGTAGTTTGGATTTTAAATAAATGAAAGAGGAACTGGACACAAGGAGCCTTGTGTTGGAGTGGCAAGAGGCATCACATGCATGGCAAGGAGGTTTGGGGTTCGAATCCCTCCTTTCTCAAAAGAAGGATTTATTTTTTCTCAATAAATGGCCAGTAGTGGCGTTGATGTAAACTTTGAAGGGAGTGAGCAGAGGAGAAATTTAAGGAAGGGATTAAAGAGTTATTAGGGAGAAAAGTTAGGAGATGGGGGTGTAGAGAAGTGGAGCCAAATAGGGAATTTGGGGATAGGTAAATTTAGCTATAGTATATATAGGTGGCGATTTTGGAGATTCTAAGGTATTGCCGAAATTGCTTCTCTTCCTTTAACCGAATTCCTTATTTTTGTGTTACCGAAACACTTTTCTCTCTAAGTTCTCAAAAGCCGAATTTATTGTTCCTTACTTGCCGATTTTCCATTCTTTCTCTCCTCAAATTCTCTTTTGATTCACCTTTGGTTTTAGCCGATTCCTTCTTCTCTTCTTCTTATTTGTGCCGAATAACCTCTTTCACTATACAAATCTCAAAAGCCGAATACCTCTTTGGCTGAAGACCCTCTGTGCCACTGCTACTCCCTCTACTTCAGCCAATTCTTGTGGGATTAGTATCAAATCTTAGATTTCAAATCTGTGCTGAATTGCTCCTTAGGCATTTTGGGGTATTGGATTTAAGGAATACTCGTGATTGGTGATAAAGGAAGGGCTGTTAAGGCTTGTCGTTCAAGGTAAGCAAATGTGAGATTTTTGACTTTTGGTGATCGTATTTGATAAGTGTGTGATTAATCATTGAGTGGCATCGTTTGTAGGTTCGTGGCTGAGGAGATCGCAGCACGTTTTAGTACCAGGTGTGTACATACACTGCATACACACAATAGATCGGCAAATCCCGAAATACCGAAAAGCCGAAATGTCGAAAAGCCAGAGGTTTAGCTACAATAGACTTACGAGTGCGCGAACACTCGTAAGGGGAAACTGATAGGTTACTAGAGGTCTCACGAGCAATTTCGTGGACTTGGGCCGTATATTGCCCAACCGGGCCAGAATGGGCTAAATGGGCCTGATGGGCTATAGGGCCCATAATAGGCAAAATTGACAATTTGTTACTAAGTGATGAAAAATCATATGATTGCATGACTATGAATGTTATTGGGCCTGACGGGCCATATAAACGTGATTTGAGCCTAATGGGCCATACGAATGTGATTTGGGCTTAATGGGCCATATGAATGAGATTGGGCCTAGTGGGCCATATGCATGTATATAGACTCGTTTGGGCTTTGTAAGGGTTTTGGGCCTAGTATCTGATAACTGCTTAAACAGACATAAAACTTAAGTAATTAATTAATTGTGACCGTGTACAAGCCATAAGGTTAAGGTGTGGCAGTGGGTATATGCATGTCTAGGAATGGATCTAGGGAGAGCATGGTACTTAAACGGTCTTATTGACCCACCTCCTCTTCTCTAGATTCCTACCTGGTGCATAGTATTTGTTTGCTTTAGCCAACGAGGACTTGTTAATGGGCCAAGGTAAGTAATAACCCATAATAAAGAGAAATTACCGAAAAGCCCCTAAGGACAAAAATAACTAAAATACCCTTATGTGTTGAATGTAATATTTATGGATGTTACATGTATTCCTACTACATTTATATGATATTCTGTTTAGGTTGCATATGGGTTGGGAATTATGGAACGGAGGAAGTATATGAGGATCGCATGGTTGCTTGACGACCGTGGATCCACTGATGGCTTTTTAAGCCCAATATATGATTAGCAGCTTTGCTACAACATTAGGTAATACCACAACAGGGCTATAATTGGAGTGTATCGGATGGGTGGATCGATATTTATATCCCTACATGGTGTGTATCGGGGGATGGAGATGTTGTGTAGTGGTTGAATGGGTGGGATCCATGCATATTTGATTGCTTTACATCTGTTCTGATATTGAATTGGGCTCAGGCTTGAAAAGACTTGCTATTGCATGCTTTTCTATTTGCCGAGGGTTGTACACACTGAGTTTTCAAAAACTCACCCCCTCTTTTATTGTTCTCAGGTGATCCTCAGTAGGTGGTTCAACAGTAGGAGCGACTCTGAGGTGGCCAGCTAGCAAGACGACTTGGACTTGTTTTCTTTAGCATGTAATTTCTAGTATTTTACGTTATTTCAGTCCGGATTGTAATAAGGCCTTTCCTTTGGTTATTATTTCGAATTAGGATTAATATTTTTTTATTATTGGAAGTAGAAAATGGTTTTCCTAAACCATAACTGTTTTTAAATACCACGTTTCCACAACTCAATTATTAAATGACAAGTTTTCGTAGATAATCTATTTTAAATAAAGCTCCCGCAACTGAAGAGAGATTTTACAAAGTAATTATTATCATATAAGAAGGAATAGTTTTAATTTAAAGAAGGGTTTTCAATGAAAACAAAGTTTTCGATAAAACACTTCAATGTGACACGTTGGATCTGGCCATAACGTCCGGGCCGAGTTTCGGGTGTTACATTAGAAGTTCAAGTCAGTCTCGAGCATGGCCTAGACACAAGGGCATGTCTGGTGGTCGTGTGAGGCATGCAACCTTGGCACATGGGCGTGTGTAGCCATCTCGAAGGGTACACGGGCTAGACACACGGACGTGTGGTTGGCCGTGTGGTGCAAGTCAGTATGTATGCTCTGTTTTCACACAGCCTATGACACGGACGTGTCTGGTAGCCATCTGAGGCACACGGCCTGTTCACACAGGCATTGTAACACCCCTAACCCGTATCTGTTGCCAGAATAGAGTTACGAGGCATTACCGATCAATCACAACATAATTCATATATATATATATATGCATTCATAATCGAAATCCATTCAACACGTTCATATTGTCCCTTATAAGGCTCTATGAGACCTTAAAACATGCTTAGAAGTGGCTCAGGACTAAACAGATATAATTTTCATGTATACAGGGGTCACACGCCCATGTGAATAGGCTGTGTGTCTCACACGGCCATTAGACATGCCCGTGTCACACGTCATGTGAAAACAGAGCATACATATTGGCTTGCACCACACGACCGAGGACTTGCCCGTGTGCCAAGCTGTTTGAAATCTAAAGGGGTTACTGACTTGGGTCACACGGCCAGCCAAATGCCCATGTGCCAACCCGTGTGTCACACATGGCCAGTAGACATGCCCATGTGTCTAGGCCGTATCAAACCTGTAGGGTATACTAACTTAATTTGAAAGGGTACCCAGGAGACACACGGCCGTGTAACATGACCGTGTGTCACACATAGCTGAGACACACGCCCGTGTTTCTGCCCATGTGGACAAATATAGGCCATTTGCAAAGCCAATTTGCCACCCTTTTTCTCATGCACACCTAGCAACCATAATGGTACCATTTCTGTAACACCCCTAACCCGTATCCATCGCTGGAGTAGGGTTATGAGATATTACCAGACAATATATCACATTTCCATACATTTATGCAATCATTATCGAAAACCATTCTCAAACATTCACATTATCCCTTATAAGGTTCTACAAGACCTTAAAACATACTTAAGAGAGGTTCGGGACTAAACCTATCACATATAAAAGTTTCCAAGCACAAAGAAAAATTTCATGAAATCATAGGTCACATGCCCGTGTGAATAGGCCGTGTGCCTCATACAGTTACTAGACACGCCCGTGTCATAGGCCGTGTGAAAATAGGGCATACATACTGACTTGGGTCACACGATCGACCACACACCCATGTGTCTAGTCCATGTACCCTTCGAAATGGCCACACACGCCCATGAATGCTGTGTGCCTTACACGGCCACCAGACACGCCCGTGTGTCTAGGCCGTGCTTGAGACTGACTTGAAATTCTAATTATTCTCCAGGGGACACACAGCCATGCAATATGACCGTGTATCGAACACGGTTAAGACACATGCTCGTGTCTCTGCCCATATAGACAGAAATAGGCCATTTGAATAGCCAATTTGCCACCCTTTCCACAAGCATACATAGTAAGCAAAATAGAACCATTTAAATACATCTTTAAGCAATTAAAAACATGCCAATTCATACTCATATAATGCCATCTATTCACAACCATTTAAAACACTCAATTTCATAAACAAAACATACCAAATCATTATGCCAAAACTATCACAATTTACCTAATTCCAAATGCATTAACTCATCAACTTACCTTTAACTTTCAAGTCACTTAATACACTATATCATCATCTCAAAACAAACCACAATGTGCCCACTTCCAAGCATTAGCATATTAATTAACAATTAACTAAAATAACCAACACATAACCACACCAAATAAGCCAACATATAAGGCATTATATACATCAAATACATAACACTTACCAAACACAATTCAAGCCAACTTTAATGGTAATACATACCAACATTTACAAGCCAAATCTTATAGCTAATATCATAGTTCAAAAGATGCAAAAATGACTCTAGCCTATACATGCCATATGCCATATATACAAAGCTCCAAAAGTAACAACAAGTAGACAATAATGTGATGATGGTTCCCGATGATCCCCGATGTTCAAGCTAGCTTTGATGATCTATACAACATGGAAAGAACACACAAAGTAAGCTATGAAAGCTTAGTAAGCCATATACAAACAAAGTCATCATATGAACATTTGCAAATCAATTCAAATATGTTAAGCATAACCAATCATATACAAGTTCACAAACCTTTCACCTTGAACACATATTCTATATCTTAATCAAATTCATCATATACTTCACCTTTCAATACTCATATAAATCTCATATGTACCTGAGTCATTTAACTCATTCACACATTCTTTCTCGACTTGACTTTGCCAGTTGAATCATTCGAAATCGTTAAGGATACATCGGAAATCACATAAGCTCGTACAATGCCATATCCCAGATATGGTCTTACACGTTAGCACATATCGATGCCACTGTCCCAGACAAGGTCTTACAAAAATTTGATTAATGATGCCAATGTCCCAGACATGGTCTTACATGGAATCACATCTCGATAACCTAATGTCATGACATTCGTATCCTATACTATTCCTAAGGTTCGTACTAGACTTTGGGATATCGTAACTCTGTCAATTCTTGCTCGTAAGTACTCGTTCAACATTCATAGCCATTCAATGACAAGTAAACTTGTATAATTCAACTTAAAGACATTCATTTGCATATGAGCTTACCTCGTAGTCGGAATAAAAGGACTGGATCGACTATTCGATAACTTTGGATTTCCCCCGATCTAATTCCGATTTCTTTCGTTCTTGATCTAAACACATTCAAAATTAACCCTTTTATTCATCAACACATTCAATTTCATCCACAAACACATATTTAGGCATTTTTGCACTTTAGCCTCTAAAATTACACATACATTTAGTTTAGTCCCTATTTCAAAAGAACACAAAATTCACGAAATTCAATATGACCCATGTTTAGCCGAATTATCTATAGGCCCCTAGTAGCCCATATTATTCATTTATTTCACAATTTAACCCCTCAATTTACACTTTTCACAATTTAATCCTATTTAAGCATTTTCACTAAAAATCACTTTACAAAACATTGATATCTATCAACAAATACTCATTTTCCATCATCAAACATTCAAAAGCTCAAGCTATCATCAATGGCATTTTACAACATCACCAACAAACTCAAAAATTAAAGCTCGAGCTAGCTAGTACTCGAAGCAATGATCACAAAAACATAGAAATCATCAAAAATCGAACTCAAAACATACCTCAACCAAGCAAGAGAAGTGCCGAAATTCAAAGCCCTAGTCTAGCTTCTTCTTGTTTGTTATTTTGGTGCAAAAAGATGATAAAAATGGCCACCAAAATGTTTCTTTTAATTAATATTAACTTAAATTACAAATTACTAAATTAACCTTTATTTAAACATTAAAAATTTATTTAATGGATGGCTATTTATGTCAATTTCCACTATCCATGGTCTAATTACAACATAAGGACTTCACATTTAATTATTCATAGCAAATAAGCACTTAAACAATTAGAATGTAACTTTTGCATTTTACGCGATTTAATCTTTTTTCTCAAATTGAGCTATTAAACGATAAAATTAGCTCACGAAATTCTCACACATATATAATCACATGCTATAAATACCAAAAATAATATTAAAAAAATTTTACAACCTCAAATTTGTGGTTCTGAAACCACTATTTTGATTTGGCTAAAACTAGGTTGTTACAACTCTCCCCCTTAGTGATTTTCGTCCCCGAAAATTTTTCCAGTGAAAAGGTTCGAATATTGCTCTCTCATAGCATCCTCGGGTTCGGACGTAGCTTTTTCTAACCCGTTTCGATGCTATAAGACTTTTACTAATGAAATTTTATTATTTCTCAATTTTTTAACCTCGCGATCTAAAACTCGGATCTGTTCTTCTTCGTATGTCATAGCAGATTGAATCTCAATCTTAGACAGAGAAATCACATGCGAGGGATCGGATCGATATCGTCGAAGCATCGATACGTGAAATACATTATGAATCTTTTCTAACTCAGATGGCAACGATAATCTATAAGCAACTGGCTCGATACGCTCGATAATCTCATACGACTCGATGAATCTCAGACTTAACTTGCCTTTTCTGCCAAATCTAAGTATTTTCTTCCATGGAGACACTTTCAAAAACACTCGATCTCCGATCTGAAACTCAATATCTTTTTGTTTCAAATCTGCATAGGATTTCTGATGATCTGACGTTGCTTTCAAATTTTCATGAATCACTTTCACTTTTTGTTCAGTCTCTTTAATCAAATCGACCCGGTGAATCTTATTCTCGCTGAACTCAGTCCAATACAAAGGTGTTCGACATTTGCAACTGTACAAAGCTTCGTAAGGTGCCATTTTTATACTCTATATAAAACTATTATTATACGCGAATTAAATCAATGGCAAATACTTTTCCCACGTACTTTCGAACTCAAGAATGCAACATCTCAACATATCCTCGAGTATCTGAATAATCCGTTCGGATAGACCTTCTATTTGCAGATGAAAAGCAGTACTAAAGTGTAGCTTTGTATCCAGTGCATCTTATAATTTCTTCCAGAAACGCGATGTAAATCTCGGATCTCTATCCGAAATAATAGAAGTAGGTACTCTGTGCAATCTCACAATCTGAGAGATGTACAACTCAGCAACTTTATCAAGTGAATAATCCATGCGTACTGGAATGATATGAGCTGATTTATTTAGTTTATCAACAAATACAAATATCGCATCTTTCTTACTTGAAGACAGGGGTAAACCTGATACAAAATCCATTGTGATTCTGTCCTACTTCCATTCGGAGATCATAATCGGCTGCAATAAACCAGATGGTACTTGATGCTCAGCTTTGATTTGCTGACAGATTAAACATTTTGAAACAAATTCAGAGATATCACGCTTCATACCAGACCACCAGTAACACTATTTCAGATCGTTATACATTTTCATACTTCCCGAATGAACTAACAAACGACTACTATGTGCTTCACTCAAAATCATCCGAATCAACTCTAAATTTCTCAGAACATATATTCGGCCTCGGAATCTTAAACAATCATTTGAATCAACTTGAAACTCTGAATCAGTGTTTGTATCACATTGAGCTTGTTTTTCTAACATTTCATTATCAACTTTCTAAGCTTCACAAATCTGCTGTATAAATAACGGTTTCACTTTCATTTCAGCTTCAATCGAGCCGTCATCAGATAGATCCAACTGAGTATTGATTGCACGTAAAGCAAACAAAGATTTCTGACTTAAAGCATCGGCAACAATATTTACTTTTCCCGATTGGTAGTCAATTACCAATTCATAGTCTTTTAGTAATTCTAACCGTCTCCACTGTTGCAAATTCAAATCTTTCTGAGTCATCATATATTTTAAGCTCTTGTGATCCAAATAAACCTGACATTTCTCATAGAACAGATAGTGGCACCAAATCTTCAACGCGATCACGACAGCTACTAATTCTAAATCGTGTGTCAGATAATTCTTTTCATGCGGCTTTAATGATCTCGAGGCATAAGCTATGACTTTACCTTCCTACATCAAAACATAGCCCAGACCATTCAACGATGCATCACTATAAATTACGAACTCTTTACCCGACTCTGGCTGAACTAACACTGGAGCTTCGGCCAATAAAGCTTTCAACTGATCAAAACTTTTCTTGCATTTATCTGACCACTCAAACTTAATACCTTTTTGTAGCAGTCTCATCATCGGGGTTGCAATCATAGAGAAACCTTTTACGAATCGTTTGTAATAACTGGTGAGTCTAAAAAACCTACGGACTTCAGATACATTTCTCGGAGGCTTTCAATCCATTATTGCTGAAATCTTACTTGGATCTACTCGAATGCCCGATGCTGACACAATATGCCCTAGAAAACTGACTTCGCGCAACCAGAATTCACATTTACTAAATTTTGCAAATAGTAGCTTATCTCGCAAAGTCTGTAACACTACTCTCAGATGTTCCGCATGCTCAGATTCATCACAGGAATAAATCAAAATGTCATCAATGAATTCAATGACAAATCGATCTAAGTATGGTCTAAAAATCTAATTCATTAGGTCTATAAAAACAACAGGTGCATTCGTTAATCCAAAAGGCATAACTAAAAACTCATAATGTTCGTACCTCGTTCGAAAAATTATTTTCAGTATATCAGAGTCTTTAACTCGTAACTAATAGTAACCTAATCTCAAATCTATCTTTGAAAACACTGTAGGCCCTTTCAACTGATCAAACAAATCATCTATTCGTGGTAGAGGGTATTTATTCTTGATAGTCGCTTTATTGAGCTGTCGATAGTCGATGCACATTCTCATAGTTCCATCTTTCTTTTTCACAAACAAAACCAGTGCACCCTAGGGAGAATATCTCATTCGTGCAACTGAGCTTTCAACTATTTTAATTCGGTCGGTGCCATTCTGTACGGAGCTATCGATATCGGAGTTGTTTCCGGCACTAACTTAATACCAAATTCAACTTCCCTGATCGGTGGTAAACCTGGTAACTCTTCAGGAAACACATTCAGATATTTACACACAACTGGTACTTATTCAATCTTCCTTTCGGTCACTTTAGTGTCGAGCACATAAGCAAAGTAAGGTTCACACCCCTTTCTCACATATTTCTGAGCTAACATCAAAGAAATCACTACCGGAAAGCCATTCAAATCATTAGACTCAATATGAATTATCTTATCATTCTGACATCTTAGATTAATCGTCTTTCGTTTGCAGTTCACTATCGCATCATGTAGTGTCAACCAATCCATACCCAGAATTATATCAAATTCGTCGAATGGTAACAACATCAGATCAGCCCAGAAAATAGGAATCTCGAATCATCAACGGACAACTCTTGCATACTTTATCAACTAGAACACACTTGCTTAAGGGGTTCGATATTCTAATCACAAATTTAGTAGACTCTACAAGAAAAGTCTTACTAGGTACTAAGTTCATAAATATATACGAATGAGTAGATCCAAGATCAATTAATGCAACAACACTAGTATCATAGAGAATGAAAGTACCGGTAATAACATCTAGAGACGAAGCTTCTTTGTGAGCGCAAATAGTATAAGATTTGGCAGGTGCTCGAGCTTCAGATCTCACTGTAGTGTCTTTAATCATTCTTTGGCTACCACTTATATTACTCGTGTTTCTGGGTGGTCTACCTCTAGCTGCAGTGTTACTCAGCCTCGTATTCTGCACTGCATCTTACTTGGCCAACTCAGGACATTCACGGTTAAAATGATCTAATAATCCACATTTGAAACAAGCCTGATCATTCAAGCTACAATTGCTAGGATGTCTTTTACCGTAATGTTTGCACTCAGGTTGATTTGATCTGACATTTCCAGCACTAGCTATTGTAGTAGCTTTTGAACTCACAGGTAGCCTCTTTCGGTCTCGTCTAGAATAACCTATAGTAGCTTTTGAATGGCTAAAATCATCTCGGAACCTCTATGATGCCGACTGAAATAACTTACTCGATGATCTTTTTCGTACCTCTCTAGCTTCTAAGTCAACTTTTCTTTTCTCTTTCTTAAGTTCCTCAGCTTTACACGCTCGATCAACAAGCACAACTCTTTTATTTCCAGAATCCCAACTAACAAACAAATATCTTCATTCAAACCATCTTCAAATCTCTTACACATAATTGCTTCAGTCGAAACATATTCTCGTGCATATTGAATTAATCTCACAAATTCTCATTCGTATTCCATAACATACATACGACCCTGTTTCAACTCTAAAAACTCTTTACGTTTTTAATCTATGAATCTCTGAATGATATACTTCTTTTTAAACTCATTCGGAAAGAACTCCCAAGTGACTCGTTCTTTCGAAACCACAGATATCAACGTTTTCCACCAATGATATGTCGTATCTCTCAGAAGTGAACCAGCACATTTAAGACATTCATCAGTAGTACATGACATTTTATCAAACACTCGTATCGTATTCTTGAGCAAAAACTCAGCTCTCTTAGCATCATCATTATTAGTAGCATGAAACTCTTTAGCCCTATATTTTCTAATTTTATCAACCAGAGGCTTACTCAATTGAATCGGAATCACAGCTCGTGGCATAATAGGGACTTATGGAGGATTAGGTGGGGGTAAAGGTTGTCGAATAGCTAGATTAGTTCTAATATACTGAGTGAACCACTCATTCATCATTTGGAAAAAGGCTTCCTTACCCTCTCCATCATGACTACTCATAATCGACTTAGAATCAGTCGGCGTTGCCCTTCGAGTGGGAACGGGTGCATTAGTTTCCACATTATCAGCTACAGCTCGATCGGGGTCCATTTACTATACGAAAACACATTTTAACTGTCAGGACTCATCACACTATCGCAGTTTATATATATGGCATGTATAACTAGACTCTCACTCGCTACGTTAGTCCTAGAATCGACTAAACCGTAGCTTAGATACCAACTAAATGTAACACCCCTAACCCATATCCCTCGCCAAAATAGGGTTACTAGGTATTACCAGACAATACATCACATTTCCATACATTTATGCAATCATTATTGAAAACCATTCTAAAACATTCACATTTTCCCTTATAAAGTTCTAGGAGACCTTAAAACATATTTAAGAGAGGTTCGGGAGTAAACCTATCACATATAAAAGTTTCCAAGCACTGAGAAAAATTTCATGAAATTATAGGTCAACAGGCCATGTGCCTCACACGGTTACTAAACACACTCGTGTCATAGGCCGTGTGAAAACAGGGCATACAAACTGACTTGGGTCACACTGTCAACCACACGCCCGTGTGTCTAGTCAGTGTACCCTTCGAAATGGCCACACATGCCCATGTGCCAAGGCTGTGTGCCTCACATGGCCACTAAACACGCCCGTGTGTCGAGGCTATGCTCGAGACTGAATTGAATTTCTAATTATTCTCCAAGGGACACACGGCCGTGCAATATGACCATGTATCGCACACGGCTGAGACACACGCTCATGTCTCTATCTGTGTGGACAAAAATAGGCCATTTGAATAGTCAATTTGCCACCCTTTCCACAAGCATACATAACAACCAAAATAGCACCATTTAAATAGATCTTTAAACAATTAAAAACATGCCAATTCATACTCATATAATGCCACCTATTCACAACCATTTAAAACACTCAATTCTATATACAAAACATACCAAATCCTTATGCCAAAACTATCACGATTTACCTAATTCCAAATGCATTAACTCATCAACTTACCCTCAATTTTCAAGTCACTTAATATACCATATCATCCTTTCAAAAAAAACGACAGTGTGCCAACCTCCAAGCATTAGCAAATCAATTAACAACTAACCAAAATAACCAACACATAACTACACCAAATAAGCGAACATATAAGGCATTATATTCATCACCTAAATAGCATTTACCAAACACAATTCAAGCTAACTTTAATGGTAATACATACCAACAATTACAAACCAAATCTCATAGCCAATATCATAGTTCAAAACATACCAAAATGACTCTAGCCTATACATGCCATCACCATATATACAAAGCTCCAAAAGTACCAACAAGTAGACGATAATGTGATGATGGTTCCTAATAAACCATAATTTATACATATTTTTATCCCTCGCTTAACACGTTTATGAATGATTTCTCCTTAGATTTTGTGAATTTGATGCTCCTAATCCTCTAATTTCATGTTTTATACTTAGGTGAGCATAGAAGGACGAAAAGAAAGAAAAACAGGCCAAAAACGAAGAAAACAGGCTGACAGGGGAAAACAACACGGCCTGGACTTCCTCACACAGGCAGAACACACGCCCGTGCCAATCTAACAAGCTCGACCATGGCCCAAATCAACCTCAGCATAGGCATGTTGATATCTCAGCCTCAACCATGGCCTGAAGTAATCGCACACGGCCGTGTCACACGAGCGTGTCCCTGTCGAACCCTGGCTAAGTGCCATTCGAAAAAAGGCATGTTTTAGGGCTTTAAGGCATTCTAAAGCCTATTTAAACACCCTAGAGGAAGACTAAAAGGGAGAGGAGAATAGGGAGTAAGGAATTACTCTAAGGAAGACGATTGATCCGTCTCAGAAGCCGGATTCATCATCAAGACTGAAGATCTCTCCTCAATTTCCCTTTAGGAGTTTTGGGTTTTCTTTATGTTTTGTATTCTTCATTATTCTGAGATGTTTTCTTATTTAGTTATGAACTAAAACCCCTAAATACCTAAGGGGGATGAAACCTAAGACAAATCTTGTTATTATTTTCTGAATCGTATTATAAATATTTGACTTGTCCTTAATTATGTGTTCTTAATTCTTGTTTTGGTATTTCAGGATATCACTTCGAGTTAATGCTCTTAGTTGGAGGATGAATAGTCCCTGGCTAAGAGTGACTTTGTCATAATTAAGCGGAGTTGATTGTGCGCGTAGAGATAGGGTGACAAGATTTTGCCAGATTAGGGTAAAACCTAATAAGGGAATCCATAGATCGAGTTAATGCAACCCTAGGATGTTAATTAGAGAAAAGTCTCAGTTATTCAACCTAGGGATTAGACATTATTAGTCTTGAATAGGGATAATAACATAACTTAGGGATTTCTATGGAACAAGTTAAATGAATAAATCGTCTGGTTCGGAGCCAAAATAACAATTAGAGTCTAGGTAGATTTTTCCTTAGGTATTGGCCTAAATCAATTGTTTTTCCCAAAAGTAATTCCCCAATTCTATTTTCTGCAACTTCTTAGTTTAATTAATTAGTTAGTTAAAACAAACCCCTTTATTTCTTAGGCTAAATGATCGTTGATTTTCGTGTATGATAAGTTTTATAAATTTATAATGACTCATTCTTGAAACTAACTATGATCACGATGTAAGCAAGTGTACCTATCGAACAGTAGTATAGCTTTAGCAAGACCGGATTGTCGAACCCAAAGGACTATGAGTACTAGTAATGACTATCTTTTTATTATCTAACCAAATAACAGAGGATTGTTTTAACTAACTAATTAAACTAAGACTTGCAGACAATAGAAATTGGGAAATTACTTTTGGGTAAAACGATTGATTGAGATAATACCTAAGGAAAAATCCACCTAGACTCTTACTTGTTATTCTGGCTCCGAACTGAATGATTTATTCATTCGACTTGTTCTGTAGAAATCCCTAATGTATATTATTATCCCTTTCGAGACTAACAATGTCTAATCCCTAGGTTGAACAATCGAGAGTTATCTCTAATTAACACCCTAAGGTTGCATTAACTCGATTTATGGATTCCCTTATTAGGTTTCACCTTAATCCGGCAAAATGTTGTCACCTTATCTCTAGGCGCGCAATTAACTCTGCTTAATTACCACAAAGTTACTCTTAGCTAGGGTCTATTCCTCCTCCAAATAAGAGTAGTAACTTGAAGTGATATCCTGAAATACCAAAACAAGAATTAAGAACACGTAATTAAGAATAAGTTAAATATTTATCATACGATTCAGAAATAATAACAAGGTTTAGTCATAGGTTTCATCCCCCTCAGGTATTTAGGGGTTTAGTTCATAACTAAACAAGAACACATCTCAGAATAATAAAAATTACAAAACATAAAGAAAACCCAAAACTCCTAAAGGGGAGGTTGAGGAGAGATCTTCAGTCTTAATGCTGGCTCCGGCTTCTGAGATGGATCAATCGGCTTCCTCGGAGTAATTCCTTACTCCCTATTCTCCGTCTATTTTTTCTTCCTCCTTTAGGGTGTATTTATAGGCTTTGGAACTCCTAAGAAGCACTAAAATTTAGCCTTTTCCGAATTAAACTCAGCTAAGGTTTGGCAGGGGCACGCCCTTATGGCACGGCCGTGTGCGACTACTTCAGGCTGTGTTCGAGCCTGTTAGATTGGCACGGGTGTGTGGTCTGCCCGTATGAGTCGTGTTTCAATTCTTCCAGATTGACACGACCATGTGAGGTGCCAGTGTAAGGAGGTCCAGGCAGTGTTGATTTTGTGCTTTGGCCCATTTTCTCTATTTTGGCCCGTTTCTCGTTCCTTTCGCTCTTTTATGCTTACCTAAGGATAAAACATGAAATTAAGGCATTAGGAGCATCGAATTCACCAAATCTAAGGAGAAATCATTCATAAAATGCGTTAAGCGTGGGTTATAAATATGTATAAATTACGGTTTATCAAATACCCCCACAATTAAGCGTTTGCTTGTCCTCAAGCAAAATTCTCGAATCACAGTTAAAATTTCCTTTCTCTCAACTTATAATTTTGATTAACATTATCTCAAATCATCTCATAAGTAATCATACATTGAAAATTCAACTAAAAGAACATTAAAGCCTCAAACATTCCAAGTTGAATATTTAATCCTAAAAAACTTAGGTATCTCCCTTCATCTAAGTAGTTATCATTGATTCGGAACCTCCCAGAATTTAACATCCTCACTAAAGATTCACTCAAATCACTCGAAGTGTTTAAGGATAATGAAATGAGCACTCATTGGTCAACATGAAAAGTTATTACCATAGGCTTGCCTGAAAATCAGATCTCTACCACTATAATTCGAGATGATACATCAATCAAAAGGTCTTTGAAGGTTGTAACGAGGTTTAGTTAGGGGGTGTGGTCACAAGCTGAAAGAAAAGGTTAGAATCGAGATTGACTTGAAAAATTACTTTACTAGAACAATATTTAATCATCACTTACATACAACATAGCTCCTTTTCTGACTATGGAATTTGAATAAAGAAAACTACTAATATGTATACACACATTTTTTTAAGAACAAATCAAATAATCGTAGCTAATTATTAAGAACAAGACATAGCTAAGCAAGTTACCCAACTCAATTCTCGACAAAAAAATAGGGATTGAGTTTCACTCATTCGATTAGGGACACTACTCGACGAGTTAAGCGAGACAAGGCCAATTGAAAGAGCCCTAGGAGTCCTGGAAAGATAGAGGCAAGACAAACCCATCCGCTATTCTGCCTTTGCGTAGACTGATCATACGCGGCACACATTCTATTTAGGGGATTTCAACAATAATGGATTAAGGGTTAATATTGAGGGTAATACAAGCAATGGTTTGTTAGGCTCAACGGGTTTTACTAAGGGTTAAGTGTGGAGGTAGGCTTTTCATGGCATGAGTGGGTTAATCCTAAGTGCCTCTATCATCCTGACATATCAAATCAAATAGTGTGGTCTCGACATGCATAATCAGGCAAGTTCTAGAATAAAAATTCAATGTTGACACACTCAAAGCAATAATAGAAGTGAGCATGAAAGAATTAATAGATCCTCAAAAGGCTCAAAAATCTCACAAAAATTGTGCAATCCGAATTAGGGCCTAATCGGAATAGTGGTTTTGTGACCACAAATTCGAGGTAGAAATAATTATTTTATAATTATTTTATAATTATTTTGAGGTTTATGATATGATTTCATGATTTCGTGAAAATTTCGTAATGAAATTCTATGCATTAAGCGCTTAAGTTGAGATTAGAGACTAAACCGAATAAATTACAAAACTTGCATTCTAGAAGTTTTTAGTATGAAATTGCATTGAAATATTAATTAGGAGGTCTTAAATAGCAATTTGACCAATTTTAGGTTCATGGACAAAATTTGGACATGGAAGGAATTTTTGAAAGTTTAGTAGTAAGGGCATGTTGGTCATTTGTATATTAAATGAAATAAAATGGGAAAAATAACACAAAATTTGGTCATCTTCATCACTAGTTGCTGCTGAAATTTACTCTCCTCCATAGCTAGGGTTTCTTCAACTTTCAAGCTTCATAGTAAGTGTTTTCAAGCCCCGTTTTTAATGTTCTTTACATTTTTGAAATCCTCGTAGCTCAATTTACCTATTTCTACTATTATTTCGAGTTAGGGTTTATGTTTAAAAATTTACCCATGAATGATAGGCATGTATTTTGATGTTTGATGGTAGAATATGAATGTTTGAAGTTAGGAGAACGATCTTTTCTAAGCGATTTTTAGCGAAAATGAGCAAAACGGCATAATCGATAAAAATACCTATTGTTCATAATTATGTGTTAGAATGAGAATTTGATGATACCATAGAAGAGAAAAATGATCAGCATGTCATTAAACATAAGAATAAGGGCTGAAATTAAATTTCTGAGCCTTGGGGCAAAATCGTAATTTTGTAAAAGTTAGGGGACAAAAATGTAATTTTTGCATAATGTGATTTTTGGATTGAAATAAATAGTTCGAGTGTTAATTGAACTAATTGTGTTGTTATAGATCAAGAAAGGCGTGGAATTGACCTCGAACGGGGGAAAGAAAAAGCTTTGGACTAAACTGCAAAATTTCTATATTTTGCACCGAGGTAAGTTTGTACGTAAATAAATCATCGATTTCTTTTATGTTATTGTATTTTGATAACATGTGGAATATGGTTGCCTATCAAATGGTTATTTGATGTAAGTTATGAATTTAAATTGATTTGGACAATTTAGTAAAATGTTGGAAAAGTAAGAAATTTCTGTTGAACCTTCTAATAAAAAAGCGATACAAATGAACTATTGTGTGGTCACGTGTGTAGTACTAAGTGCGAGCTACTACGTGTACCGATTATTGGTCGCATGTGTAGTACTAAGTGCAAAGCTACTATGCGTGCCGAAAATTGTGGTCACGTGTGTAGTACTAAGTGCGGCTACTCGTGTACCGATTATTGGTCGCATGTGTAGTACTAAGTGCGAAGCTACTATGCGTATCATATAGCTTTGGCTACGTGTGGAAATGGGAAAATGTTCAAGTAGTGGTGTATCTCGCTTATTCAGATGAGTTCAACGGAAAATTGATTTAAATGAAGATACATGTGAAAGTGATTATGTGATGAATAAGTGCAAGTATATGTTTATTTGAATTTATGAGCAATATGCTCGATAAGTGAGCGAACCTCGAGTAAAATGGAAAGGATTGAGCGAAAAATGTAAGAGTGAATTTTGTAGTAAAACAATGTTGGATGTGTTGAGTTGCATAATTTTGAAAATTCACCAAAAATCATGAAAGTAGAATTAAATCTCAAATAAATTATGGAATTAAAGCTTAAGGGGTCTAATTTCATATAAAAGAAGCAGGGGAAACAAAAGACTTCTATATTATGTGATAATTGAATTCTTGTGAAACAAGTTCTGAATGAAATTAAGATCCCCTATTTTGATTTTAGAAATTCACCATAAATTGTACAAAAATTATTAAGAGTAATACCATACATGCATGGATTCCTTATTGAGTCTATTTTTAAGGGAAATGAACGGCATGGTCGTTGGAATCTTGTAAAGGGAGAAATTTTGTTTGTAATGAACAGGTGTCAGAGTAGTCATACCCTGAAATAGGGGAGACTTTAACTAATAAACTGTACTAATTGGCCCGACCAAAAATTCTAGAAAAAAATTAGTAAATAGAAAGAAGTCTTGTCTTGGGAATAAAAAAAACAATTGCGAGTTTCCTTTTTTTTTTGACAAACAATATTTCTTTTTTTCTTCGTGGCTACATGAGCCCCTAATAGTTTACCGGATAAATTGATACTTATGAGTCTAGTTTCAAGAAAAATTTATGGAATTGAATTTCGAGATATGTAGCTCAAGATATGATTTTTCTTTTAACCTGGACTCTAGAAAACAGCCTGTCATCAATATATGTAACCATATACTAGTATGATTACTTTACTTTGATAAATTATATATCAATTTAGTACTTACTTACTAAGCTATATGCTTACCATCTTTTCTTTTCTTGTTTTATAGAATTATTAAGCCACTGGGATTTTGGAGATCGTCGAGACTCATCTACACTATCAATACTTTTGGTATTTTGTAATCACTACTTTGGAATTATGGCATGTATAGAGAGAGACTAATCATTTTGTTATATGTCATAATTAATTTGTTTTAAAGTATCACTTTTTTAAAATTTTAAAATCTACATGTATCTATGTATATCTGTTAATGCTATCAACTTGATCTAAGCTAAAGTAAGTAAATTGAGTAAGGTCGAGTTAATGTGTGAATTCATGTTTTTGTGAATGGTAATGCTCAGTACCTTATTTCGGTCTAGAATATGGGTATGGGGTGTTACATTTATTGGTATCGAGAGCTCAGTTTAGGCGGTTCTCGGATCTACGTCTTCGTATGTGGAAGTCTATCCAGCATGCCATAATTATATTATGATAGTGGGATGACTCGACACTTTAAATCATGTTTTTATAGTAAATGGATCCCGACCGAGTCAGTAGGCGATGATGTAGAAAGTAATGCGCCGCTCCGCAAGGGATCATGCCGATGGAGAGTAGGCATGAGACACATGATCAGGGAGATAGGGCCCGGGAAGCCTTTCTCCGTATGATGAGTAATTGGTATATAGAATTTGTTCGGGCAAATCCGAACGCTCAGCCTCCTCCACCTCCTCCTATTCCTCAACCAGTTCCCGTAGTTCCTCAAGGTGCCGAAATGGTAAGATCGAACAAACCCTCAATTGATAAAATTCAAAAGCAAGGGCTAAAGAATTTAGGGCTAATATAGATGATGATCCCGAAAGAGCAGAGTTCTGGCTTGAAAATTCTACCAGGGTATTCGATGAGCTTTCTTGTACTCCCGAAGAATGTTTGAAGTGTGCCGTATCATTGTTAAGGGATTCGGCATATCACTGGTGGAAGACATTGATATCAGTGGTTCCGAAAGAAAGGATTACATGGGATTTCTTTCAAGAGGAGTTTAGAAAGAAGTATATAAACCAGCGGTTTATTGATCAAAAACGGAAAGAGTTCCTTGAACTGAAACAAGGCAAAATGTCTGTGGCAGAATATGAACATGAATTTGTCAAACTTAGCAAGTATGCTCAGGAGTGTGTGTCCACCGAAGCTATTATGTGTAAGAGGTTGGAGGATGGGTTAAATGAAGACATCAAGCTACTAGTTGGGATTTTAGAATTGAAAGAGTTTGTGGTATTGGTTGACCGAGCTGGTAAAGCTGAAGAACTAAACAACGGGAAGAGAAAAGCTGTGAGAGAAGCCAGAGACGCAAGAAAGAGGCCAATTAGTAAGTCATTCCAATCTCAGCCAAAGAAGTCTAAAGAAATGAATCCTCGATTGACTGTTTCAACTGAACATTCGTATTGGGATCGCGGAAGATCGTATTCGGATTCTAAAGCCCAAGCCACTTCAATAGCGAGTGTAGGTAATGTGAGATCTAATAGACCCGAGTGCCAGCACTGTGGCAAACAACATTTTGGGGAGTGTTGGACGATTAGCCGGGCTTGTTTCAAATGTGGTTCTCGAGAACATTATATTAAGGATTGTCCAAAAGGGTTGAAGAAGAAAAATTTGAGTACCGAGCATGACTAGTGTTGCTAATAGAGGTAGACCTTCGAGAAATACTGGGAGTGGAGCTAGCAGTAGAAGTGTGACAAAGGAATTAACTGGGAGACCGGAAGCTAGAGTACCTGCTAGAGCTTACGCCATACGTGCTCGGGAAGAGGCGTCATCTCCTGATGTGATCACTGGTACATTTTCTCTTTATGATACTAGTGTTATTGCACTGATTGATCCCGAATCTACTCATTCTTATGTTTGTGTGAATTTAGTATCTAGTAAGAGCTTGCCCGTAGAATCTACTGAATTTGTGATTAAAGTGTCAACCCTTTAGGCAAATATGTGTTAGTAGATAAGGTTTGCAAAAATTGTCCTTTGATGATTCAAAGTCACTGTTTTCCGGCTAATCTAATGTTGCTACCATTTGACGAGTTTGATGTCATTTTGGGTATGGATTGGTTGATATTACATGATGCTAGAGTAAATTGCGAATGAAAAAACTCTTGAGTTGAAATGTGAAAATGGTGAAATTCTTCGGTGGAAACAAATGAATCAAATAAATTGCCTATGGTGATTTCATATATATGTCTTTCAAATGATATATGCGAAAAGGGTGTGAAGCTTATCTTGCTTACGTATTAAATACTAAAATGTCTGAGTCGAAGCTTGAATCAGTACCGGTAGTCTGTGAGTTCTTGGATGTATTTCCAGAAGAATTGTCGGGGTTGCCTCCGATTAGAGAGGTAGAATTTTCTATTGATTTGTTACCTGGAACTGTACCAATTTCGATCTCTCCATACAGAATGGGTCCGACTGAATTAAAAGAATTGAAGGTTCAGTTGCAAGAGTTAACAGACAAGGGATTTGTGAGACCGAGTTTCTCTCCCCAGAGGGTGCTCTGTCTCGTTCAGTAAGAAGAAGGATGGTTCAATGAGACTTTGCATTGATTACCGTCAGCTCAATAAGGTAACTATAAAGAACAAGTACCCGTTGCCGAGGATTGATGATTTATTCGATCAGTTAAAGGGGGCCACAGTGTTTTCAAAGATCGATTTGAGGTCTGGTTATTACCAGTTGAGAGTTAAGGAGTCGGATGTGCTGAAAACCGCTTTCAGAACGAGGTATGGACACTATGAATTCCTTGTGATGCCTTTCGGCCTAACAAATTGTAACGCCCCCACGCCCGAGACTGTCGCCAGAGTCGAGTATGAGGTGTTACTAAGCTTAATTTAACATTTTTAGAACTTTGGATTATTTGTTTCTACATTCACAGCTTTTAAGCTACTTGCGTCACAGTCACAAGAAAAATCATATCTCAAGTTACGAAACTCAAAATCAAGATCCGTAAATTTTCCTTGAATAAAGACTCATATACCTATCTACTAATTTTTTTCTAGAATTTTTGGTTGAGCCAATTAGTACAGTTTATTAGTTAAAGTTACCCCTATTTCAGGACTTGACTGGTTTGACCTCTGTTTACCACGAACCATATTTCTCTCTGTAAAAAATTCATATGACTATGAGGTTTATCTCTACTAAAACTAGACTCAATAAGGATTTTTAGGATATAAAATACACCACCTAATTATATCTTTACGATTTATGGTGAATTTCTAAATTTGGAACAGCGGATTCAGAAACTGCTATGACCCTGTTTCACTAAAATTCAAATATCCTTTAACATATAATTTCTTTACCTGTTTCATTTGTTTCATGTGAAACTATACATAATAAGCTTCAATTTGATATGCATTCCATTGCAAAATTCAATTTCTATGATTTTTAGTAAATTTTGAAACTCATGTCAGTGTTGCTGCAGTATTCTGTTTATGGCAAATTTCATCCCTTTTATGAGTTTTTATGCACTAAGTATCTTAATAATTTTCCTTAACATGAAACATAATCTAAACTAACCATTTTCATAATTTATCATTATCAAACATTTTCTCAACCATTCCTTCACCATATCATAAGATCATTTACACAAAATAGGTATATTGCTATACATGCTGTACTTAAATTTACAAGCCATTTACCAAAAGTCTTCCGGATAGTGTGATTGAGCCTTCGACCTATCCCGATTCCTGAGCTGGCTTGTCCAAAACTACAATGAGTAAGAAGGAGGGAGTAAGCATAAATGCTTAGTAAGTTCATATGCAAATAATAAGTAACATAACAAACGGTCATACCAATCAACATTAGCATGCATCACTAAAACACATATCACGTTTCTAATCATTTTTCATCATCTTATTACCTTATCGTGATTGTATCAATACTCAACCCGAGGGTTAAATACATACCTGTCCAAAATATCCATTTCACATCACTTACCAATACGTCTCTTTACATCTCGAATATTCCTCCATTTGAGTATAACTTTACCCGTTGAACACATCGGAATATAATTCGGATACATGGATAACTTGCACATAAGTGCCATATATGCAATCAAGCAATCATGTAACTCGCCCATAAGCGAACTCAGAATCAACTCAACGAGCTGGGGCGTTCGCATCCATAAGTGAACTCGGACTCAACTCAACAAGCTCGGATGCCTAGTTACATCTCACGAACTCGGACTCAACTCAACGAGTTCGGACATTCGCATCCATAAGTGAACTTCGGACTCAACTCAACGAGTTCGGATGCTCAACCATCCTAGTGACATGTCACTTGTATCCTAATCTATTCCTAAGGTTCAAGCGGGATTTTCCTCGAACACATATCCTTGCCATCTTCCGTAAAATACTAAAACCAATACTCAAGTAACACTTTTTATATTTAACAAATAATACAAATAATTTGCATTTTATTCAAAATAACCACAAAGCATATATTTCATGATAAAAATCAGCATATCATATAATTAACATCAATAATTTAAAAAAACAATTATACTACATTATTTACACATGAACTTACCTTGGTACCAAAATACAAAGATTTTGCAATTTAGTCCACAATCTTTTCTTTTCCTCGATTGAGGTCGATTCCACGTCTTTCTTGATCTAAAATAACACATTTAGCTTATTTAATACTCACATTATCAAATTAATCCTTAACTCAAATTTTGGCAAAATTACAATTTTACCCCTAAACTTTTACATATTTACATTTTTGCCCCTAGGCTCAAGGATTAAACTTTATTCCTTATTCTTATGTTTTACAACATGCTGATCACTTTTTCTGTTCTATGGAAACATCAAATTCTCACTCTAACATGTACTTGTGACTATTAGGTATTTTTACCGATTAAGCCCTTTTACTCGTTTTTGCTTAAAATCGAGTAGTATAAGTTGTCTAACATAATTTAAAACTTCATATTCTATAATAAAACATCAAAATACACAAATTTCACCTATGGGTATTTTCCAAATATAAACCCTAGGTTAAATTATTGCTAACATAAGCTTAATCGAGTTATCGGGATCTCAAAAGCGTAAAGAACATTAAAAACGGGGCTTGGAATCACTTACTATGGAGCTTGGAAGCTTGAAACAAACCCTAGCTATGGAGAACCCTTGAAATTTCGGCCTAATGAAGAAGATGGACAAAAATTGGCTTTTAATTTTGTTTTTAATTCATTTTAATAACTAAATGACCAAAATGCCCTTACTACTAAACTTTCCAAAAATTCCTTCCATGTCCTAATTTTGTCCATGAACTTAAATTAGTCAAATTTCTATTTAAGACCTCCTAATTAATATTTCAATGCAATTTCATACTAAAAACTTTTAGAATGCAAATTTTGCAACTTATTCGATTTAGTCCCTACTTTCAATTTAAACACTTTAGGCATAGAATTTCTTCACTGAAATTTTCACACAATCATGTAATCATATCATAAACCTCAAAATAATTATAAAATAATTATTTCTATCTCGAATTTGTGGTCACGAAACCACTATTCCGATTAGGCCCTAATTCGGGATATTACAAAATAAATGGGTATAATAATCCAGTCACATCACCATTACCCTGAATGGCTTTTCTGAAAAACGCCTATAAACGTTATGCATTCCTATTATTAGCTCGAGGGCACATTACCGGCAACCCGAGAAGAGGAATTTCGTCGGCAAATACCGATCGCGATGATCGACAAACTCATCTTGAATCTACTCATCATTCGTTCAAATTAGCACATGAATTCCGAGTATTACTTAAGCTCTCTGGATTCTTGAATATTAATTTTTCCTCATTCTCCAAAACACAATTCTACCTGATTAAAATCAGACGACTCGTACCCAAATTTTTTGAAATTCGGATTTACAGGCTCGCCAATACTCTAAAAACATCCATTGCTCTAACCGTAGAATTTCGATCGACCATCGATTACCTCATAAGCAACATAGCTCCAAGTACAAATGGATTAAGATCGGCGTGAGCAACCTTTTTTTCATGCTTTTCAATTAACACAGCTCCATTCATAATAATACGCCGTCTGTGTCAAGTGACATCAATACTACTTTTGATAATACCCTACCAGCAATCAACACACATGCTCCAATGACAAAACGTGGGCATACCACCACTATCTCCCTTGCAATCGTGAGGCTCAAAGGGTCGACATCTGTCATTATTTGCATCAGCATGAGCATACTTTCAGAAGTGAGCACTACACAAAATTGCTACTGCAAGTATTTGTGTAGCTACTTGCCCTCTGTCACACACATTTCAAAGCCACCGATACGCGCTCTCAAATTTCAACATTCTTTCTCGGGACTAGAAGGAGGGGCGAAAGAATTAATAAATATGATTTGTACCCATGCTAGCTAGCCCCGGAATAACTACGCGCCACTCGCCTTGTTGCTATATGGTTACAAATTTGGTGTGAGCATATTCTGGTATCACCAGATTAATCTCACCACGGACCCCAATATCCGTGTGCAATCATTTTATACTACCTTATTACATAGCTTATCTCGTTAATCCCGCGCACATCACCTGATTAATATAACTATTCACACACCTGTTCAAGTATGTGTTATTGATCACTATTAAATCATTACAATTAAACAACAGGAGACTTCAAGCTGCATAAAATTCATAACCTTGTTGCATATTACTAAAAAGTCAACTAATTGCACATCCTTCATTTACTCGGTTCATCTCTTTATTCGTCATACCGTTGACAAATTCACCTCCTTAGCGGATGGATCATCACCTTGTGTAGCTATCGCATCACACAACCTTCATAACATTCCTCCACATAACACGCACCCCAAGTGATTAAAACGGTCGGTTCACACAAACCCACAACTCCAGCCTTCTAATTCTCTCACGCTTTGGTTTCTCGAAATTCGTAAATCGATGTCCATCATCAATCTATTTCTACTACGATTTAGAGCAATCAGAGAGAACAAAGATAAATCGTGTTGTCATCACATTGCATTCTCAACTCAACTCAATCCTGTATTAATATGCCAAATAGTTGCAAACTCTTGATTTTAGCCGCTGGTGAGCAGAAGAAATCTGTAATGATCTCGATCTGAATTCACCATGACTATAGTTTAATTATATTCAATTATACTTATAATCTTTTTTCATATGTAAGTGTCAATTCAAGCACATACCCAAATAACATCAAACTATCACATAATTATCGTTTAAGTGAATCGGTTAGTGGAAGACTAAAGGACATCTTCTCATCACTATTTGTTTACACGTATACTATAACTGGATTTGGCCAGCCAGGTTTTAAGACCCCAATATTGTTATTAATGCAATTGTCAACCTATAGCGCATACAATAGAAGGAGATGCAGGATCAATCCAAACAACAATAACATATGTAGAGAAAATAATCTATCAGTAGGCATTCGCTTTCACATCAGTCGCTCTTGCTGTGTTTGCTCTCTTTTCCCTCTTGCTACTATTTCTACTGTATATGACTGTGGAATTCATGTCGTAACGTATGAGACTGCGCGCTGCATGAAGTGGAAGCCGAGCCTCATCACGTGTAACAGCATGCAAGCGCTACAAGTCACATTTTATGCCTTGACTGTGGATGTATAGTGGGGACGTAACTATATGTTTGATAGCGATATTAAGGTGAATGCGGTTAACACGAGTTGATTGCTGAGATGTGGCGGAATATAGCAAAAGATTCTTAATCACGGCCTGAAACATGAAAAGTTATAAGCTGGAATTCATGTATGTGGTATGTTGATCGATGCGATATATATATTCTGGGGCGATGCGGAATCAACGACAGAGGATATGAGGAGCATATGAAGGCTGAACTTGGCCTCTCCACTACGCATGATAGTAAATCGTCGTCAAGGGAATATTTATCAGCAGCATCGTGAGCTCCACTGTTGGAGAAGGTACTGGTGTTCGCCCGTATGATGTGCCGATAAGAGATCAATCAAAGTGTTGAGAGTGTTGTGATGAATCGGTAGTAAGACATAATTTGTTAGACAACGAACGTGCGAGCTGTCTAGCTGATACTGTACTAGCGCAGCCTTAGCTGCAAAGCTATGTGTTGGTTGGCCACTATCTGCTCGAGTGCTGTCGTGCACATGTAATTTGATGAGATATAACATGTATGTGTTATAAATTATTTATTTATAAAGCATCTCACAGAAATATGGCTGATTTGCTAAATCTAAGCACATTGTGCTATTACTTGTTTTTAGTTATTTGCCTCAGATGATTCTCGCTGTGGGATCATTGATAGTTAATGACCGCGATAATCTGGAAATACTCGACGATATGACTATAGCGGTAGAGACTCGATAAAGTAAACATAACACATATGTTACCACTAACTAACCCGAGAGGAATGTGCGGGCATAGCGGGTTCTATAAAAATTATGAGCGAATGCGACTGGGTTGGTGGCAGTAGCTTATATTAGTTGATTCTACGATGCTGATTACACTGCGCGTCACTAATGGGGTACCAACTCATTGGCTTGCAAGCTAGGTGTATGTGTCCCAGTCTTAGGTCTCTTTGAAATCAAGTATAGCACGAAGATTAAGAAGGACATGCCGGATATAATTGTGGAATTCTGCGCCTGCTGATCATCCGGCATAACGATACAGTTCTGATTCCGGTTTGGGATTATTGTATTATAGGGATGGTTAATTCTTACATGGTAAGATAGAACTGAGAAGTGGTTATGGCAAGATGGTGAGCGATATTGATCTGTCTGTTGTATGCGTAGTGTTGTGGACTGTTTAGTCAGTGGCAGAATCAATCTGCAAAGCTTTTTGTAAATTTCTCTTTCGACTGGTATGTGTATACAAATTGATTGATGAGATGATAAATACTATCTGGTTATCAATTGTATGGTTCCTGCTAACATCATCTCCTCGAGATTGATGCGAAGTCTGAATTTGTTATTGGTGTATACGTGTCCAGGAAATCGGCTATGAGTGATAGTTACAAACAATTTTCTAATTAAATTGTGCGGTCATATTCTCTTCTACACAGTTATATTAGAATTGAATGCAGAATACCATGTATCATATGTGAAGTCGAGACTGGCTTTGCAGTAGAGACAAATGTGAATTAGACTCCAACTGCTCATCTGCAAACGAACTAGTGTGAATCTTAACCGGTGTTCGTGAATTTCAGGTGAAATATGCCTCGTGTGATTACTTACAACGTAATTATCAAGCAGATAACATATAGCATATTGTGTGTGGATATCGCGCCGTGCTGAAATCGAATTATGTCTAGCGAAACCGGCGTAGCGTTAGGAAATGGACTATAAGTTTGACACCGGGAACATATCAGGCAATCTAGCGGAGGGCATTGAATTTGTTGGTGATATGTATGATGTCGGATGGAAGATCCTGAATGATAGAGAAACACGATGTAAATTCCGGCCGTTTCTATGCCGCCAATGTATGATGGTGAAGCTGGGCGTACCGCTAACTTAACATAAAACTTATAACGACCAGACAATCAATGTCCGCTGTCCGTGGATCATTTGATGGATATCTAATGATCGCGATCCATAAGTCACGACTGTCCTATAATTTCAATCATCAGATAAATATAAAATGCACCTTGAGGTGGCAGCATGGAATAAGAGCTGAACAGAAGCTGTGTCAATATGCACCAATGTTTCCATCGCCACACACTATAGCATCAAGAGAGAGGGTAGAGGCTCTCAATGTGAGTTCGAATAGTGGTTTCGTTTCTAGTTCACGAAAGTCAAGACAAACTAATATTTTTATAATATTTTGAGGTTTATATATGATTATGAGTAATAATGAAAATCTATAAATACTTAATTTGAAGGACTAAATCGTGTGCAAACTTATTAGAGAGTTTAGTATGAAATTAATATTAATTAGAAGATGTAATAATGAATTAATTTAGTTCATGGACAAAATTGGACATGAAGAAATTAAGAGAGGTTGTATAATTATTAAGTTAAATGAATTAAAAACACAATAAAGCATTTTTAATCCATCGTCTTTGAGCCAGATATGGTGATGGAATGGTTGAGAAAATGTTTGACAATGATAAATTATGAAAATGGTTAGTTTAGATTATGTTTGATGTTAAGGAAAATTATTAAGATACTTAGTGCATAAAAACTCATAAAAGGGATGAAATTTGCCATAAACAGAATACTGCAGCAACACTGACCCGAGTTTGAAAATTTACTAAAAATCATAGAAATTGAATATGGTGATGGAATATACATCAAATTGAAGCTTATTATGTCTAGGTTCACATGAAACAAATGAAATAGGTAAAGGAATTATATGTTAAAATATATTTGAATTTTAGTGAAACAGGGTCGTAACAGTTTCTAAATCCCCTGTTCCAACTTTAGAAATTCACTATAAATTTTAAAGATATAATTAGGTGGTGTATTTTATATCCTCAGAATCCTTATTGAGTCTAGTTTTATTAGAAACAAATCTCATAGCCATATGAATTTTTTACAGAGAGAAATATGGTTCGTAGTAAACAGAGGTCAAACCAGTCAAGTCCTGAAACAGGGGTAACTTTAACTAATAAACTGTACTAATTGGCTCAACCAAAAATTCTAGAAAAAAATTAGTAGATAGGTATATGAGTCTAGATTCAAGGAAAATTTACGGATCTTAATTTCGAGTTCTGTAACTCGAGATATGATTTTTCTTGTGACTGTGACACAAGTAGCTTAAAAACTGTGAATGTAGAAACAAATAATCCAAAGTTCTAAAAATGTTAAATTAAGCTTAGTAACACCTCATACTCGACTCCGGCGACGGTCTTGGGCGTGGGGGCGTTACAATTCCTTCACCATATCATAAGATCATTTACACAAAATAGGTATATTGCTATACATGCCATACTTAAATTTACAAGCCATTTACCAAAAGTCTTCCGGATAGTGTGATTGAGCCTTCCGACCTATCCCGATTCCCGAGTATGGCTTGTCCAAAACTACAATGAGTAAGAAGGAGGGAGTAAGCATAAATGCTTAGTAAGTTCATATGCAAATAATAAGTAACATAACAAACGGTCATACCAATCAACATTAGCATGCATCACTAAAACACATATCACGTTTCTAATCATTTTTCATCATCTTATTACCTTATCGTGATTGTATCAATACTCAACCCGAGGGTTAAATACATACCTGTCCAAAATATCCATTTCACATCACTTACCAATACGTCTCTTTACATCTCGAATATTCCTCCATTTGAGTATAACTTTACCCGTTGAACACATCGGAATATAATTCGGATACATGGATAACTTGCACATAAGTGCCATATATGCAATCAAGCAATCATGTAACCCGCCCATAAGCGAACTCGGAATCAACTCAACGAGCTGGGGCGTTCGCATCCATAAGTGAACACGGACTCAACTCAACAAGCTCGGATGCCTAGTTACATCTCACGAACTCGGACTCAACTCAACGAGTTCGGACATTCGCATCCATAAGTGAACTCGGACTCAACTCAACGAGTTCGGATGCTCAACCATCCTAGTGACATGTCACTTGTATCCTAATCTATTCCTAAGGTTCAAGCGGGATTTTCCTCGAACACATATCCTTGCCATCTTAGTAAAATACCAAACCAATACTCGATAACACTTTATATTTAACAAATAATACAAATAATTTGCATTTTATTCGAAAATAACCACAAAGCATATATTTCATGATAAAAATCAGCATATCATATAATTAACATCAATAATTTAAAAAAAACAATTATACTACATTATTTACACATGAATTTACCTTGGTACCAAAATACAAAGATTTTGCAATTTAGTCCACAATCTTTTCTTTTCCTCGATTGAGGTCGATTCCACGTCTTTCTTGATCTAAAATAACACATTTAGCTTATTTAATACTCACATTATCAAATTAATCCTTAAATCAAATTTTGGCAAAATTACAATTTTACCTAAACTTTTACATATTTACATTTTGCCCCTAGGCTCAAGGATTAAACTTTATTCCTTATTCTTATGTTTTACAACATGCTGATCACTTTTCTCTTCTATGGAAACATCAAATTCTCACTCTAACATGTACTTGTGACTATTAGGTATTTTTACCGATTAAGCCCTTTTACTCGTTTTGCTTAAAATCGAGTAGTACAAGTTGTCTAACATAATTTAAAACTTCATATTCTATCATAAAACATCAAAATACACAAATTTCACCTATGGGTATTTTTCCAAATATAAACCCTAGGTTAAATTATTGCTAACATAAGCTTAATCGAGTTATCGGGATCTCAAAAACGTAAAGAACATTAAAAACGGGCTTGGAATCACTTACTATGGAGCTTGGAAGCTTGAAACAAACCCTAGCTATGGAGAACCCTTGAAATTTCGGCCTAATGAAGAAGATGGACAAAAATTGGCTTTTAATTTTGTTTTTAATTCATTTTAATAACTAAATGACCAAAATGCCCTTACTACTAAACTTTCCAAAAATTCCTTCCATGTCCTAATTTTGTCCATGAACTTAAATTAGTCAAATTTCTATTTAAGACCTCCTAATTAATATTTCAATGCAATTTCATACTAAAAACTTCTAGAATGCAAATTTTGCAACTTATTCGATTTAGTCCCTACTTTCAATTTAAACACTTTAGGCATAGAATTTCTTCACGAAATTTTCACACAATCATGTAATCATATCATAAACCTCAAAATAATTATAAAATAATTATTTCTATCTTGGATTTGTGGTCACGAAACCACTATTCAGATTAGGCCCTAATTCGGGATATTACACAAATGCTCCGGCTATCTTTATGGATTTGATGAATCGAATCTTTCGACCATACCTGGATAGGTTTGTGGTTGTGTTCATAGATGATATCTTGATTTATTCTCGGAATGAGTCCGAACATGCTGAACATTTAAGAATGGTATTACAGATTTTAAGAGAAAAGAAATTGTTTGCAAAATTCAGTAAAAGTGAATTTTGGCTTCATGAAGTTGGATTTTTAGGACATGTAGTTTCGGGTGATGGTATTCGAGTTGATCCGAGCAAAATTTTGGCAATTGTTAATTGGAAACCGCCAAAGGATGTATCTGAGGTTAGAAGATTTTTAGGCTTAGCTAGATATTATCGACGCTTTGTCGAGGGATTTTCGATGATCGCCTCTCCAATGACTAAGCTGTTACAAAAGAATGTTAAGTTTGATTGGGTGAAGAATGTCAACTAAGTTTCGAGAAGTTAAAAGAGCGGTTGACCAAAGCACCCGTGTTAGTGCAACCCGAGTCGGGAAAGAATCGTGATCTATAGTGATGCGTCATCAATTGGTCTTGGTTGTGTTTTAATGCAAGAAGGTAAAGTAGTAGCTTATGCCTCACGGCCATTTGAAACCATATGAGAAGAATTACCCGACACATGATTTAGAGTTGGCGCCATTGTCTTTGCTTTGAAGATTTGGCGTCATTATTTATACGGTGAGAAGTGCCGAATCTTTACTGATCACAAAAGTTTGAAATATTTGATGGATCAAAAAGATTTGAATTTACGTCAACGGAGATGGCTTGAATTGTTAAAGGATTATGAATTAATAATTGATTATCACCCGGAAAGCGAATATAGTCGCAGATGCTTTAAGTAGAAAATCTTTGTTTGCTTTGAGAGCTATGAGTGCAAATTTAACTATGTCGATGATGGTTTGCTTTTGGCCGAATTAAGAGTTAAGTCGCTATTTCTTCAACAAATTAAGTGAAGCTCGGAAGAATGACAATGAATTACGAACAAAGCGAGCTCGATGTGAATTGGATTGTGACTCAGATTTTCGAATCGGACCGGAGGATTGCTTAATGTTTAGTGATCGAGTATGTGTACCGAAAGATCTTGAGTTGATTCGAAGATTTTACATGAAGCACACGAGTGGTTGTTTGCAAGTTCATCCCGGTAGTACGAAAATGTACAACGACACAAGAAAATATATTGGTGGAATGGTATGAAAAGAGATATCTCTACGAATTTGTAGCCAAATGCTTGATTTGCCAAACAAGTGAAAGTCAACACCGGTACCTTCGAGTTTACTTCAACCAGTGATGATTCCCGAGTGGAAATGGGACCAGAATTACGATGGATTTTGTGACGTGGTTGCCTCTAACTCCAAAAAGGAAAAATGCCATCCGGGTTGTAGTTGATGGATTAACAAAATCAGCTCACTTTATACCAAAGATGCGTGCTGATGACTCCCTTGATAAGTTGGCTAAAATATATATTTACAAATTGTGAGATTACACGGAGTACCTATATCTATTATTTCGGATAGAGATCCGAGATTTACTTGAGTATTGGAAAAAGTTGCAAGAAGCTTTGGGTACAAAATTGAATTTCGATCTCATGCGTTTCATCCACAAACGGACGGTCAATCTGAAAGAGTAATTCAGTACTCGAGGATATGCTCCGATGTTGTGTTTTAGAATTTCAAGGTAGTTGGGAGAAATATTTAGCCTTGGTTGAATTTGCCTACAACAACGATTTTCAATCGAGCATACAGATGGCACCGTACCGAAGCTTGGTATGGTCGCAAGTGTCGAACTCCTTTGTATTGGACCGAGCTTAGTGAAAAACGGATTCACGGAGTTGACTTGATAAAAGAAACTGAAGAGAAAGTGAAAGTGATTCGTGATTGTCTGAAAGCTGCTTCAGATCGACAAAAGTCATACGCAGATTTGAAGAGAAAAGAGATCGAATTCCAAGTGGGTGATAAAGTTTTTCTAAAGGTATCTCCGTGGAAGAAAATTTTAAGGTTTGGCCGAAAAGGCAAGTTAAGTCCACGTTTCATTGGGCCTTATAAGATTATTGAAAGAGTTGGACCAGTGGCTTATCGGCTAGCCTTACCAACTAAGTTGGAAAAGATTCATAATGTGTTTCATGTGTCGATGCTGCGACGTTACCGTTCTGATCCTTCACATGTAATTCCTCTGATGGAAATTGAAATTCGACCGGATATGACCTATGAGGAGGAACCAATAAAGATTTTGGCTCGGGAAATTAAACAGTTAAGAAATAAAAATATAGCCTTAGTGAAAGTATTGTGGCACAGACATGGAATGGAAGAGGCAACGTGGGAACCTGAGGAAGCAATGAGGAAACAATATCCGAATCTCTTTACTGGTAAGATTTTCGGGGACGAAAATCTCTAAAGGGGGGAGAATTGTGACAACCCGAATTAGGGCCTAATCGGAATAGTGGTTTCATGACCACAAATTCGAGATAGAAATAGTTATTTTATAATTATTTTATAATTATTTTGAGGTTTATGATATGATTTCATGATTTCGTGAAAATTTCGTAATGAAATTCTATGCATTAAGCGCTTAAGTTGAGATTAGGGACTAAACCGAATAAATTGCAAAACTTGCATTCTAGAAGTTTTTAGTATGAAATTGCATTGAAATATTAACTAGGAGGTCTTAAATAGCAATTTGACCAATTTTAGGTTCATGGACAAAATTTGGACATGGAAGGAATTTTTGAAAGTTTAGTAGTAAGGGCATTTTGGTCATTTGTATATAAAATGAAATAAAATGGGAAAAATAACACAAAACTTGGTCATCTTCATCACTAGTTGCTGCTGAAATTTACTCTCCTCCATAGCTAGGGTTTTTTCAACTTTCAAGCTTAATAGTAAGTGATTTCAAGCCCCGTTTTTAATGTTCTTTACATTTTTGAAATCCTCGTAGCTCGATTTACCTATTTCTACTATTATTTCGAGTTAGGGTTTATGTTTAAAAATTTACCCATGAATGATAGACATGTATTTTGATGTTTGATGGTAGAATATGAATGTTTGAAGTTAGGAGAACGATCTTTTCTAAGCGATTTTTAGCGAAAACGAGCAAAACGGCATAATCGATAAAAATACCTATTGTTCATAATTATGTGTTAGAATGAGAATTTGATGATACCATAGAAGAGAAAAATGATCAGCATGTCATTAAACATAAGACTAAGGGCTGAAATTAAATTTTCGAGCCTTGGGGCAAAATCATAATTTTGTAAAAGTTAGGGGGCAAAAATGTAATTTTTGCATAATGTGATTTTTGGATTGAAATAAATAGTTCGAGTGTTAATTGAACTAAATGTGTTGTTATAGATCAAGAAAGGCGTGGAATTGACCTCGAATGGGGGAAAGAAAAAGCTTTGGACTAAACTGCAAAATTTCTATATTTTGCACCGAGGTAAGTTTGTACGTAAATAAATCATCGATTTCTTTTATGTTATTGTATTTTGATAACATGTGGAATATGGCTGCCTATCAAATGGTTATTTGATGTAAGTTATGAATTTAAATTGATTTCGGACAATTTAGTAAAATGTTGGAAAAGTGAGAAATTTCCTGTTGAACCTTCTGAATAAAAACGATACAAATGAACAATTGTGTGGTCACGTGTGTAGTACTAAGTGCGAGGCTACTACGTGTACCGATTATTGGTCGCATGTGTAGTACTAAGTGCAGCTACTATGCGTGCCGAAAATTGTGGTCACGTGTGTAGTACTAAGTGCGAGCTACTCGTGTACAGTTATTGGTCGCATGTGTAGTACTAAGTGCAGGCTACTATGCGTATCATATAGCTTCGGCTACACGTGTGGAAATGGGAAAATGTTCAAGTAGTGGTGTATCTGTTGTTATTCCGATGAGTTCAACGGGAAATTGATTTAAATGAAGATACATGTGAAAGTGATTATGTGATGAATAAGTGCAAGTATATGTTTATTTGAATTTATGAGCAATATGCTTGATAAGTGAGCGAACCTCAGTAAAATGGAAAGGATTGAGCGAAAAATGTAAGAGTGAATTTTTGTAGTAAAACAATATTGGATAGCAGCAGTTGTATAATTTTGAAAATTCACCAAAAATCATGAAAGTAGAATTAAATCTCAAATAAATTATGGAATTCAAGCTTAAGGGGTCTACTTTCATATAAAAGAAACAGGGGAAACAAAAGACTTCTATATTATGTGATAATTGATTTCTTGTGAAACAGGTTCTGAATGAAATTAAGATCCCCTGTTCTGACTTTATAAATTCACCATAAATTGTAAAAAAATTATTAAGAGTCATAACATACATGCATGGATTCCTTATTGAGTCTATTTTTAAGGGAAATAAACGGCATGGTCGTTGGAATCTTGTACAGGGAGAAATTTTGTTCGTAATGCACAGGTGTCAGAGTAGTCATACCCTGAAATAGGGGAGACTTTAACTAATAAACTGTACTAATTGCCCCAACCAAAAATTCTAGAAAAAAATTAGTAAATATACTTATGAGTCTAGTTTCAAGGAAAATTTACAGAATTGAATTTCGAGATATGTAGCTCAAGATATGATTTTTTTTTAACCGGGACTCTAGAAAATAGCCTGTCATCAATTTATGTAACCATATACTAGTATGATTGTTTTACTTTGATAAATTATATATCAATTTAGTACTTACTTACTAAGCTATATGCTTACCATCTTTTCTTTTTCTTGTTTTATAGAATTACTAAGTCAGCTCGGGATTTTGGAGATCGTCGGAGACTCATCTACACTATCAATACTTTTTGGTATTTTGTAATCACTACTTTGGAATTATGGCATGTATAGAGAGAGACTAATCATTTTGTTATATGTCATAATTAATATCTACATGTATCTATGTATATCTGTTAATGCTATCAACTTCAGTCTAAGCTAAAGTAAGTAAATTGAGTAAGGTCAGGTTAATGTGTGAATTCATGTTTTCGTGAATGGTAATGCTCCGTACCTTATTTCGGTCTAGAATATGGGTATGGGGTGTTACAAAAATTATGACTTTTTGATGTTTACACCTGTAGGATTCAATTCAAGATAATACCTAGACTTGGGGAAACAACCTAAAATTTTAAATTCTTAAAAATCCACTTATCATGCTTGATTTTTTAGTGTAATATCCCGAATTAGGGCCTAATCGGAATAGTAGTTTCGTGACCACAAATCTGAGATAGAGATAATTATTTTATAATTATTTTGATGTTTATGATATGATTACATGATTGTGTGAAAATTTCGTGATGAAATCCTATGCCTAAAGGGCTTAGATTGAAATTAGAGACTAAATCGAATAATTTGTAAAACTTGCATTCTAGGAGTTTTTAGTATGAAATTATTTTGGAATATTAATGAGGAGGTATTAAATAGAAATTTGACCAATTTCTAAGTCTATGGACAAAAATTGGACATGGATGGAATTTTTGGAAAGTTTAGTACTAAGGGCATTTTGGTCATTTAGTTATTAAAATGAATTAAAAACAAAATTAAAAGCCAATTGTTGTCCATATTCTTCATTAGGCTGAAATTTCAAGGGTTCTCCATAGCTAGGGTTTGTTTCAAGCTTCCAACCTCCATAGTAAGTGATTTCAAGCCCCGTTTTTAATGTTCTTTACGTTTTTGGAATCCCGGTAGCTCGATTAAGCTTATGCTAGCAATAATTCAACCTAGGGTTCATATTTGGAAAAATACCCATAGGTGAAATTTGTGTATTTTGGTGTTTTATGATAGAAAATGATGTTTTAAATTATGTTAGACAACTTGTACTACTCGGTTTTAAGCGAAAACGAGTAAAATGGCTTAATCGGTAAAAATACCTAATAGTCTTAAGTACATGTTAGAGTGTGAATTTGATGTTACCATAGAAGGGAAAAATGATCAGCATATCATAAAACATAAGAATAAGGGATGAAGTTTGATTTTCGAGCCTAGGGGAAAAAGTGTAATTATGCAAAAGTTTAGGGGCAAAAATGTAATTTTGCCAAAGTTTGTATTAAATGCTGTTTTGATGAATGTATGTATTAAATAAGATTAATTTGGCATTATAGATCAAGAGAAACGAGATTCAAGTCGCGATCGAGGGAAAAACAAAGTTTACGAAGAATAGGCTAGATTGCTAATAATTTTGTACCGAGGTAAGTTCATGTGTAAATGTGGTAACATAATTGTCAATTTAAGTAATATAATGTTATTTATATGATATGATGATTATTATCATTAAAGTTATTTACACGATATGAAGATTTTTATCATGAAATATTATGCTTTGTGGTTATTATTGAGTAATATGCAAACTATGTTTACTACTTGATAAATATGAATTTCTACCGAGTGTTGGTTTCGATATTCCATGGAAGACGGCAAAGATATGTGATTGAGGAAAAAGCCCGTTTGAACCTTGGGAATATATTAGAATACAAGTGACATGTCACTAGGATGGTTGAGTTCCGAACTCATTGAGTTGAGTCCGAGTTCGTGAGATGTAACTAGGCATCCGAGCTCGTTGAGTTGAGTCCGAGTTCACTTATGGATGAGAACGCCCGAGCTCGTTGAGTTGAGTCTGAGTTCACTTATGGGCGGGTTACATGGTAGCTTGGCTACATAAGTTTCGTAGGCTATTGAGTTTGTCTAGCTGCGGGTATGGCTCTTATGTTCATGAGATCTGCGTATTCGAATTATATTCCGATGTGTTCAACGGGTGAATCTTAAGTGAATAAAAAGAAGGCCTAAAATGAAGGTGACATGTTGGTAAGTGTGGTAAATGAGAAAATTTGACAGGTATGTGCTTAAACCCTTGGGTTGAGAACTTGGTATGATGAAATCGTAGAAAGATATTAAATACAAATGAAACATGAATGTCTTGGTGTTGTTTATGCAAATAATGTTTTTGTGGGATTGTGTGATTATGTTACTTGCTATTTGCATGTGAACTTACTAAGCATTTGTGCTTACTCCTCCTTTTCTTTCGTTGTAGTTTTGACAAGCCGACTTGAGAATCGGGACAGTCGAAGACTCGTTCACACTATCCAAAGGCCTAAATTGGTAAAATGGCTTGTGTGTTTTGAATGTGGCATGTATGGCAAAATACTCACTTTGTGTAAATGATCTTATGATATGGCTATGGTTTGGCAAGAAAAGGGTTTGTAAATGATTAGCCATTGGAATGGCCAATCTAAGTCATATTTGATGTTATGTATGTTTAAAATGATATTTAGTCCATGAAAATCCTTAGTAAAGTGAAATTTGCCATAAAACGAGAATCATGTGTGAAAGATGTAAATTTGAAAAATCACTAAAAATAGTAGAAATGGAATTAAATGATGAGTAAGTTATGAAATTGAAGATTAATGAGTCTATTTTCATATGGATTGAACAAAAGGTATATGAATTATATTTTATGAGATATTTGAATTTTTGTGAAACAATAGCTAGAGTGATTTACTCTACTGTTCGACTTTAAAAATTCATAATAAATTGTAAAAAATAATTAGAATTCATGCTTTATATGTACAGATTTATTATTGAGTCTAATTTTAAGAGAAACAAATAGACATTGAAATTGCATGCAGAGATATATGATTAAGTAATACACAGAGTCGAAGCGATCGAACCAAAAACAGGGAGAATTTAACTAATAAACTGTACTAATTGGCTTGACCAAAAATTATAGAAAAATTAGTAAATATATATATGAGTCTAGTTTCGAGTAAAATTTACAGAATTGGATTTCAAGTTTCAGAACTCGAGATATGAATTTTTAAGCAACTGTGACGCAGATTGCTAGCTTGACTGGAAATTTAAAAAAAAAAAATCGTTTGAGCGGTTTAAGTAATGAATTAAGTCTGTTAACACCTCGTGTTCGAATCCGGCGACAGTCTCGGGTACGGGGCGTTACATTTAGTGTCTTAAAGTTCAACAATCAATGCATGAATGCCTATGTTCTCATTCAAGATATATCAATCGAAATAGTCAATCAAAATTCATCTTAAACATGATATGAGAAATTCACAAGAGAACAAAGCAATATTCAGGGATTTTTAGGTAATGAAATAAATACCCCCCACACTGAAGATGTACATTGCCCTCAATGTACAAAGATAGATATATGGAAAATTACAAAATCATAAAAGAGGGAGAGAATTGAAACTTCCTGAGTTTTGAATGAATGAATTCTCTAGTTTGGCGAAATGGAGGTGAAGGAGGATACTCCGGTGGTGGTAGAGGTTGGGTACCACAGGTGCTGTGCCAAAAGAATATTATCTCTTCTTATTGAGTAGGGCGTGGTAACCATGACGAACCTTTACCATCAGAGTTGGAAGTTCCTAAATGATTTCGAGCTTTGGAGCTCTGTGATAACTGTGATAAAAGTAGGAACTGTTTAGGGGATATTAGGAAGAATGATTTACTCGTAAAGGATTAGCATATAGTAAAAATTGTTAGATAAATATTATAAAAATGAAAGAAAAATGAAAAGATGTCTTAAACGAAAATAAAAACATGAAATAATAAATAAAAAACATAAAATAAAAATAAAAAAATATCTAAACATCTTCATCGCTAGATGGTTCGCAAGGTGGGGTTGGTGATGAGATGTGGAAGTGCTAACAAATCTGCTATAGAGTAGCATCAATGTTATCAAATCGTTGAAAACATTACTGCTCAAATCGGTTGAGGTGCTCAGAGATGTCAGCATATGAAGCCGCCGCATGAACTAGATGAGAGGGTGGTGGTGGCTGGGCTGGTGGGTCCTCGAACTGGGTAGGGACATCATCAGTAATGTCCTCGGGAACCTCCTCCTCGGTAGATTGAGCGAGACGGTATTGGGGAGGGTAGGTTCCTCGGCACCTCTCGATCATCCTCATACTAAGCATGCTCGAGATGCCTTGTGGAGACATCTGGCCGATGAGGGTCAAGGATGATTCTTGGGCCGTGGTGTCGAGGAGTCCGAAGTGTCGCGCCAATCGAGTCACGTAGGGGCCAATAGAGATGACCCCTCTAAGGGTATTTATTTTAGGGTACACGGCCAAGGGACACGCCCGTGTGTCCTGTTGGAACACCGGTGCCTCCAAGGAGCAGCGAAAAATTAAAAAAAAAAATTTCGGCGATCCAAACGAAGGATCCATGTGTATGGAACGAATCGGGGTGATAAAAAGGTTTCGAAATTATTGAAACTTCAATATGAGTAGACAACGATGCCTAGGCAACAGGAATGCTGAACCATTATTGAACCAAGCCGCAACCTTTTCCGAGGTTGGCCTTTACGTAGTCCACCCTATTGACAATGAACGGTAGAAATCCCAGAAAAATATTTTCAGAGAGTATTGTGCTAAACGGCTGCTAGACCACTTTGCATATTTTCGGGATAGTTTTTATATATTCTTTTTAGGGTTTTTACCCTTGCTATATATCACTCCCTCTTAATTGGTATATATTTATAACGAATTTTAATTCATTAAAATTAATCCGAACATAATAATTATCATTCAAATAAATATAATAATGTTTCACTGAAAAATTATAATTACATTAATTATAATAAAGATTTCGGTAAACTATATTTATTTAAACTTATATACGAACTAAATTCATATATCAATAAAATTATGTTCTGATTATGTGTACAACATCCTTGTACATATAGTATGTTCAACAATTTGATTGCCCAATTAAATTAATTCTAGAATTAATTTAATTCATGTGACAACCAAGCAATATACCAACTATGTTTTACCTCGTTCATTTTAACCATAGGGTGTGACCCTATAGGTTCTTATAACGTTAGCAGTAATATTAGAACGATTCTAATGTTGCAAACAATGAGTGGCAACTAGCAATGCATCAATGCTACCTAAGTTACAAGAAGTCATGATTCGACATAACCTTTTGTGATTAACCTTTCATGCATTAATCCTTAAGTCCTATATCTTTGGAATGGACACAAGTCATGGAATAGTCACACTTGCATAGTCCATCCCATGTTTCTTGATACCTTGAGTAGACTATGAGACACAAATAAGTATGACATCTCATATCAAGCGAGTTTGAGCATGGCCATGCATTTCTAGCCTCAATCAATCAAGTGGCACGAGATATTACTCCCATTATGTAGGAGGACTTATCCTATATTGATAAACTATATCCTCAACATAGATTGTGGTATATCTAACATCGATCTTTATAGAACAACCCGATTCTGATGTTTGTTTGGTATATCAAAAAATATACAACTCACGATGTTGGGATAAAGATGATCTCAAGTATGAGGATTATATACATATTAATCACTATGAGTAATGTTGTGACAATTACATAGTAATCCAAGAAACATAGTCATAGTGGGTCAATCCAATATGTTGTTCTCTAACACACATATTCATGCATTGATTCTGACACTCCATATCAATGACAACTCTTTATCATCAATCAACTACATGTTAGTCTTAGTGCATTATTATTGTCCTAGCCAACAGCAATACTTGACTAAGGATCTTTTAAGAATAATCATATTATTCTCAAGACATTATTATAAAACAATTTATTTATGCACACAGAAAAGAAACTGGAATAATAATGGCAACGCCGTATATTAGTAAACATGATAAACCAAGTATGTTATTACAACCATTTCGTGATTGATCTTTGGGCATACTCTTACAATCTCCCACTAGCACTAAGACCAATCACTTATATATCTAATACAAAGTGACTTAGTGAGACGATCATGCTTCTGCTGTGTCAGAGGCTTGGTCAGGGGATCAGCAATGTTATCATCTGTAGGTACTCTGCATATCTCTACATCCCCTCGATCGATAATCTCTCGAATAAGATGGTAGCGCCTAAGTATATGTTTGGATCGTTGGTGAGATTTGGGTTCTTTTGCTTGTGCAATGGCTCCATTGTTATCACATCAGAGTTCTATAGCATCTGATATGCTAGGCACAACCCCTAGTTCAGTAATGAACTTCTTGATCCAAACCGCTTCTTTTACTGCCTCACTAGCTGCAATATACTCAGCCTCTGTTGTAGAATTGGCTATTATACTTTGCTTTGAACTCTTCTAGCTCACAGCACCACTATTAAGGCAAAACACAAAACCTGATTGCGATCGAGAATCATCCTTGTCGGTTTGGAAGCTGGAATCAGTGTAACCTTTTGCACTTAACTCTTCCTCACTTTTATATATTAGGAACGTATCCTTAGTTCTTTTTAAGTACTTAAGGATATTCTTGACTGTGGTCCAGTGACCTTCACCGGGATTTACTTGGTACCTGCTCGTCATACTTAAGGCATATGAGACATCTGGATGGGTACATAACATGGCATACATGATAGATCCAATAGCAGAAGCATATAGAATTTTACTCATGCGTTCTCTCTCTTATGGAATTGAAGGACACATTTCCTTCGAGAGTGAAATACCATGTCTCATAGGTAGGAATCCTCTCTTAGATTCTTCCATATTAAACCTTTTTAATACTTTATCTATATATGTACCTTGACTTAGACCTAGTAGTCGTCTTGATCTATCTCTATAGATCTTGACTCCTAAGATGTAAGTGGCTTCGCCCAAGTCCTTCATAGAAAAAAAACTTCCTAACCAAGGCTTAATAGAATGTAAGGTAGGTATGTCATTGCCCATGATAAGTATGTCATCCACATACAGTACCAAGAATGTGATTGTGTTCCCACTAACTTTCTTGTAAACACATGGCTCATCTTTATTTTTGATAAAACTAAACTCTTTGATTGCATCATTAAAACAAAAATTTCAACTTTGAGAAGCTTGCTTTAATCCATAAATGGATCTTTGTAACTTACATATATTTCCAGCATCTTTTGAATCGACAAAACCTTAAGGTTGTGTCATATACACATCCTCTTCAAGTTTCCCATTAAGGAAAGCTATTTTGACATCCATCAGCCAAATTTCATAATCATGAAATGCAGCTATGGCGAGTAAGATCCTGATGGATTTAAACATAGCTACAGGAGAAAAGGTTTCATCATAGTCAACACCATAAATTTGGCGAAAACCTTTAGCGACTAATCACCCCTTGTATGTTTGTACATTACCATCCATGTCGGTTTTCTTTTTGAAAACCCACTTGCACCCTATAGGTTTAACCCCTTCGGGTGGGTCAACCAAAGTCCAAACTTGGTTTTCATACATGGAATCCATCTCAGATCTCATGGCCTCAAGCCATTTCTCAGAGTCTGGGCTCGCCACTGCTTCTTGATAAGTCCTAGGCTCATCTTGATCTATAAGAAGAATGTTACCATGCGTTGTAATGAGAAATCCATATCTCTCAGGTGCATGGCGTTCTCTTAAAGAACTACGCGGTGGTTGTGTTTCTACAGCAGTTACTTGTTCCTCAATTTCTTGTGGAATTTGCTATTGTTCTATCTCTGGTTCAGTGGTATCTTTTGATTCTCAAATTTCTTCAAGTTCAATCTTTCTCCCACTTCCTTTTCTAGAAACAAATTCTCTCTCTAGGAAGACACCAGTCTGAGAAACAAACACTTTGTTCTCAGTGGGATTAAAGAAATAATATCCTTTGGTTTCTTTCGGATACCCCACAAAGATACACCTTTCATATTTGGGTTCAAGCTTAGTAGACGTCTGACGTTTAACATAAGCTTCGTAACCTTAAATTTTCATAAAAGACATACTGGGACGTTTCCCAGTCCACATCTCATATGGCGTCTTTTGAACCGATTTAGATGGAACACGATTTAGTGTGAAAATAGTTATTTCAAGTGCATGTCCCCAAAAGGAAGTCGATAGATCAGCATGACTCATCATGGATCGAACCATGTCTAATAGAGTTCAATTTCTTCTCTCAGAAACTCCATTCCATTGAGGAGTACCAGGAGGAGTAAGTTGTGAGACAATCCCACATTCTTTCAAAAGATCATCAAACTTTAGGCTTAAATACTCTCCACCTCGATCAGATCGAAGTGTCTTAATAGTTTTGCCTAGTTGATTTTGTACTTCATTTTTGAATTCCTTGAACTTTTCAAGGGCCTCAAATTTATGGCGCATGAGATAAACATACCCATATCTACTGAAATCATTAGTGAAAGTAATAAAGTAGTGAAATCCACCTCTGGCTTGTGTATTTATTGGTGCACATACATCTGAATGTATTAAGCCCAATAAATCACTAGCTCGTTCACTTTTACCAGTAAAAGGAGATTTAGTCATTTTTCCTAATAAGAAAGATTCACATACTTCAAATTGTTCAAAAACAAATGAATCCAAGAGACCATCTTTATGGATTTTGGATATGCGTTTCTCACTTATGTGGCTCAAACGACAATGCCAAAGATAAGTTTGATTTGAGTCATTTATTTTAGATCTTTTAGTATTTATGTTGTAAATGGGATTCATTTGATCTAAAATATAGAGGCTATTAATCAATTGTGCCGAACCATAGAAAACATTATTGAGATAAAAGGAACAACAATTATTCTTAATTATTATCTCAAAACCAATTTTGTCTAAACAAGAAATTGAAATAATGTTTTTAATTAAACTGGGCATAAAATAACAATCCTCTAAATATAAACCAAGTCCACTAGGAAAAGATAAAGTATATGTTCCCATAGCTAATGCAGCAACTCTTGCTCCATTTCCAACTCGCAGTTCCACATCTTCTCTAGCCAAAGTCCTACTCCTTTGTAGTCCCTATACAGAAGTACAAAAATGAGAACCATAACCAGTATCTAATACCCAAGAAGTAATAGTTGATAAATTAATATCAATAACATAAATACCTGAAGCAGACGTTCCTCTTGCTTTGGCCTTCTTGATTTCCTTAAGATAGACGGGGCAGTTTCGCCTCCAATGTCCAATCACACCACAATGAAAATAGTTTCCTTCCTTAGACACTCCATCTTTAGGTTTCAGTGTAGCCTTTCCCTTTCTAAGATTGGGCTTACCTTTGCCTTTAGGCTTTGTCGGGACTTTAGCCTTTCCCTTGCCTTTGTTGTTATGGACCATCAGTATGGGCTTGGGTCCAACCTTTTTCATGTTGCCTTCAGTAGTTCGTAACATACTAAGCAACTGTGGCAGAGTCTTGTCAATTTCATTCATATTTAAATTGAGGACAAACTTGCTATAACTATCCGACAACGATTGCAGAATAACATCAGTGGCCAACTCTTGGCTCAATGGAAACCCAAGCTTAGATAGGCTTTCAATATAACCAATCATCTTAAGAACATGAGGTCCTACTGGGCTTCTTTCAGCCAGCTTACATTGGAATAGGGCCTTAGAGATAACGAACCTCTCTTGCCTTGCTTGCCCTTGATATTCTTTCAGGTGCTCGATCATATCATAAGCAACCATATCCTCATGTTGCTTTTGAAGCTCAGGATTCATAGTGGCAAGCATAAGACATCCAACGTCTACCATTTCATCGAGATGCTTCTTGTAAGCATCTTTATCAGCCCTCGAGGCATTAGCCGGTGGTTCATCAGGAAGTGGTTTTTCAATGACATATAATTTTCGTTCTTGTTTGAGGACAATCCTCAAGTTACGGAACCAGTCAAGAAAATTCAAATCATTCAATCTGTCCTTCTCAAGGACCGATCGTAATAAGAGTGTATTAGTGTTTGCAACCATAATATATCTACAACAATAAAATATGCGTGTGAATAAATTTACCAAGTTTATATCAATCATTAAAAGGACTTTATTAAATGATGTTCCCACTATTTTATTTCAAAATTAATAACCCTCATATATTAATTTCGGAAAGACTTTCTTGAAAGTATTTCTAGTGGGTTAAGGATCCATATTTCACCTCCTCTTAAGTTAGCTTTGGCTTTACTCTCAAGATTATGGTTATTTAGGTAAGCAACACTTTCTAATTACATCATATGTAACTCCTACAATTTGGTGAACAACTCTTGTTCTAATCATCTTATGATTTATCCAAATTACTTGCCTCTAGGTTTCTAATCCTATTAGAGTAACCTAGTTAAGTCATTTACCAATTTTTAACCGGTGAATATCACTTGTTTATTCTTCACGTTTAACCAAGATAAATACTAGTACTTCACTTTGGTAAAACCTACATAGTATTGATCGAGGCCTTAACGAGGGCATAAATTGGAAGTCCATGTTGACTTAATATTTTAATAGAGGGATTTTATTAGAGTGTTACATCTCACTAATTATGGTCTACTTTAGTTCATTTAATCTTTTAATTGATCTCATCAATTAATGGGGTTTATTATTACCAAATTTGCATGCTTTAGACATCCATAGCATCTCATACATGAATAAGTAAAGCAATAAATAAATGCAATAGTTATAGCCCATAAACTATGGTGGTTCAACCCAAGCCAATGGGAGAACCAAAAGGTGTAAGCCGTTTCACAAGATGTCGATCCACACTGGTCGGCCCATCTTCCTTCTCGTCTAGTCCACAGCAACTTTTACAAATTACAAAATTCAGAAACTCGTTTTACATACGAGGCAGTAAGATGAGAAGAGAAATACAGAAGAATAGTAGTAAGGCACGACACGCAAGTCGTATTTATAAAATTACAACCTTTTATCAAATGGGTCATCGGGCTATAACTATGCATTTTAAACACCGTGCATTAGCATAATTTATACAACATTTTACTAAGTTAATTATAAAATATCTTTTCAACCTTTTATGGCCCATTAAGTTTATTTATTACAAAACATACTGGAAGATGATGGGGATCTGAAGGCGGGGGACCAGGGGTGCGGGGCGGAGCCCCGCGGTACGAACCGCGAACCCTAGTCAAATGAAACATCAGGATTTGATAACTTTTATCAACAGAATCATGTTTTTTAGGATTTTAATCCTTGAGGTTTCATATCGGAACAACCCTTGTTCCACTGGCCAGTAATCTGTTACTGGAAATCGTAAATGCCACCCCAAAACTTCATCATAGATTTCTTAAAGTTAACAGTAAAAACATAAAACCGAATAGGCCATAATATCATGATTAACATTTAATCGCTTATCGAAAAGAACAATTATCAGATTTTATTTAAACGATTTAAATAGGAATAACATAAAAAAATTGAAACATGCATCTCATACAATTGCATCATACAAGTATTTAAGCCCGAGTCCATATTACACAAGTGGCTCTGATACCACTGTTGGAACACCGGTGCCTCCAAGGCGCAGCGAAAAATTAAAAAAATTCTAGCGATCCAAACCAAGGATCCATGTGTACGGAACGAATCGGGGTGATAAAAAGGTTTCGAAATTATTGAAACTTCAACCTGAATAGACAGCTGGCCGAGACGGTATTGGGGAGGGTAGGTTCCTCGGTGCCTCTTGATCATCCTCATACTAAGCATGCTCGAGATGCCTTATGGAGACATCTGGCCGATGAGGGTCAAGGATGATTCTTGGGCCGTGGTGTCGAGGAGTCCGAAGTGTTGCGCCAATCGAGTCACGTAGGGGCCAATAGAGATGACCCCTCTAGGGGTATTTATTTTAGTGCACACGGCCATGGGACACGCCCGTGTGTCCTGTTGGAACACCGGTGCCTCCAAGAAGCAGCGAAAAATAAAAAAAAAAAATTTCAGCGATCCAAACCAAGGATCCATGTGTATGGAACGAATCGGGGTGATAAAAAGGTTTCGAAATTACCGAAACTTCAATCTGAGTAGACAGGGGCGCCTAGGCAACAGGAATGCTGAACCACTATCGAACCAAGCCGCAACCTTTTCTGAGGTTGGCCTCTACGTAGTCCACCCTATTGACAATGAACGGTAGAAATCCCAGAAAACTATTTTCAGAGAGTATTTTGCTAAACGGCTGCTAGACCACTTTGCATATTTTCGGGCTAGTTTTTATATATTCTTTTTAGGGTTTTTATCCTTGCTATATATCACTCCCTCTTAATTGGTATATATTTATAACGAATTTTAATTCATTAAAATTAATCCGAACATAATAATTATCATTCAAATAAATATAATAATGTTTCACCGAAAAATTATAATTACATTAATTATAATAAAGATTTTGGTAAACTATATTTATTTAAACTTATATACGAACTAAATTCATATATCAATAAAATTATGTTCTGATTATGTGTACAACATCCTTGTACATATAGTATGTTCAACAATTTGATTGCCCAATTAAATTAATTCTAGAATTAATTTAATTCATGTGACAACCAAGCAATATACCAACTATGTTTTACCTCGTTCATTTCAACCATAGGGTGTGACCCTATAGGTTCTTGTAACATTAGTAGTAATATTAGAATGATTCTAATGTTACAAACAATGAGTGGCAACTAGCAATGCATCAATGCTACCTAGGTTACAAGAAGTCATGATTCGACATAACCTTTTGTGATTAACCTTTCATGCATTAATCCTTAAGTCCTATATCTTTGGAATGGACACAAGTCATGGAATAGTCACACTTGCATAGTCCATCCCATGTTTCTTGATACCTTGAGTAGACTATGAGATACAAATAAGTATGACATCTCATATCAACTTATTTGAGCATGGCCATGCATTTCTAGCCTCACTCAATCAAGTGGCCTGAGATATTACTCCCATTATGTAGGAGGGACTTATCCTATATTGATCAACTATATCCCTCAACATAGATTGTGGTATATCCAACATCAGTCTTTATAGAACAACCAGTTATGGTGTTTGTTTGACTGTATCAAAATATACAACTCACGATGTTGGGATAAAGATGATCTCAAATATGAGGATCATATACATATTAATCACTATGAGTAATGTTGCGACAATTACATAATAATCCAAGAAACATACTTATAGTGGGTCAGTCCAATATGTTGTTCTCTAACACACATATTCATGCATTGATTCTGACACTCCATATCAATGACAACTCTTTATCATCAATCAACTACATGTTAGTCTTAATGCATTATTATTGTCCTAGCCAACAACAATACTTGATGAAGGATCTTTTAAGAATAATCGTATTATTCTCAGGACATTATTATAGAACAATTTATTTATGCATACAGAAAAGAAACTGGAATAATAATGGCAACGCCTTATATTAATAAACATGATAAACTAAGTATGTTATTACAACCATCTCGTGATTGATCTTTGGGCATACTCTTTCATGTCCCAATTTTAGGCTGTGTGTTTTGTGTTTTTCCCTTTTTGATGCGTCTAAAATTTGACACACGCCCGTGTTCCTTGGGCGTGTTGTTTAACACTGACGTGTCGCACGACCTTGTTTTGCCTTGTTCGCTTCTCCCACGCCCGTGTATGCAATCCCCATGCCCGTGTTAATTCGGTAGGTTCGCCCACGGTTGTTTGACACAGGCGTGTTGCACGCCTGTGTTGTTTTTCAGTTTCGACCACGGTCTTTAGGTGCTGGCGTGTCGCACGCTCGTGTTGTTTTGGCAGGTTCACCCACGGCCATGTCGCACGACCGTAGCGTTTTATCGTCACCCGTGTTTTGGTGAAATGTTTCTACATGGTCTACATGGTCTTACACACGTCCGTGTGCTTGGCCGTGTCCCTGTGGTAGACCTGTTTTCAAGAGCAATGTTAGTCATGAAAAGTGTTGAGCACTAAAATTTAAAGAAGTTACTGAAATTAATGCTCGGGTTGCCTCCTGAGAAGCCCTTATTTATAGTCTAAGCTTGACTTACCTCTCCGTTGACTGGTCAAGGTGGTTTAAGGAGTTCGTACTTCTCATTCCTACTATCACTCTTATCAAAATAAAGTTTGAGCCGGGAATTGTTTACCTTAAAAGTACCGAACTTGGGATGACCTACCTCCACTGTACCGAACAGGAAAATACTAAGTACCGTAAGAGGGGTTTCTCCATCTGGGTTGGGAGTGACAATGTGAGGGTCTGCGGCATCTAATGAAACTTGATCTCTAACCTTAAGTTGATTTGGAGAGCTATCAAGCTTGTTTTGGCATAGTTTCGATTTATCAGGTGTTCTCGATTTATGTGCTCACCATTTGTCTAACTCCTCTATCTATAGCCTTCGTTCTTCATGAATGGGTCATCTAGTGTTATTGGAACTTGGCTCGTGTACTTCTTTCAGGCTCAATCTCTACAACATATTATCAGTTTTAGTAGGATGTGTGGATCATTACCTTCCATCTTCGATGTAATGCTAGAATTACGAGCTTAAAGGGTGATTGTCTCGTCTCCTACATGAAGGGTGAGTTCACCTGTGCCAACAGCAATAAATGTTTTAGCAGTTGCTAAAAAGGGCCTCCCTAAAATCAAAAGGGTGCTGATATCCTCTTCTATGTCTAAAACAATGAAATCAATGGGAAATATGATTTATCCACTTTCACTAGTACATCTTCAATGATACCCCTAGGAAATCTTATAGTTTTATGCTAGTTGAATGCTCATCCTAGTTTGTTTAGGTTTCCTAAGACCTAGTTGTTTAAACATTTTGTAAGGCATGACATTAATACTTGCCCCTAGCTAATGCATGATTTATATCCAAACTACCAATTAAGAACGGAATTGTAAAAATCCCTGGATCTTTCAATTTGTGGGGTAGCTTATTCTGTAGAATAGCTGAACAGACTGCCTTTAGTTCTGCATGCGATGCTGTGTCCAACTTTCGCTTGTTGTCTAGAAGCTCTGTTAGAAATTTCATTGCATTTGGCATCTGTGAAAGAGCTTCAATAAACGATAAGTTAATATGTAATTTTTTCAAAAGTTTAAGGAATTTACCGAATTGTTCATCTGAGCGGTCTTTCCTTGTCGCATTAAGATATGGGACACGAGGTTTGTATTCTGCATTTATCGTTTTATTATAACTTACCTTACCATCACCTTTGCTTTCCACGTTTTCTTGCCTTGGTTCTAGCTCAGTCTCAATGCATTCTTCTTGAGCATCAATTACGTTAAGCTATTCCCTTGGGTTTGGTTCAGTATTGCTTGGCAAACTACCTTCTGGTCGTTCGAATATTAACTTGGACAGCCGACCAATCTGTGTCTCAAGCCATTGAATTGATGCTTATTAATTTTTGAGTGCTGTCTCGATATTCTGGAAACGAGTTTCTGACACCGAGTTGAATTTGGATAGCATCTCCTCAAGGTTCGGCTTCTTTTCCTCTTGATAAGGTGGCTGTTGGAAACCCTGAGGATTCTGTGCCCTTTGACTTCCTTGACCACCCCAAGAGAAATTTGGGTGGTTCTTAAAACTTGCATTCTAAGTATTACTATATAAGTTATTTTGAGATCTGAAATTATTTTTACCCATATAGTTGACTTGTTCCTCTTCGGTTGTATGATTGAATGGTGGGTATTCTGTATGCACACCTCCTCCACTTGGATCACACCTCGTCACTGGATGTACCTGTGTAGAACCAAGTAAACCATCAATTTTTTTATTTAGAAGTTCTACCTGATTTGTTAACATAGTGACCGAATCAACGTTATAAATGCTTACTGTTTTCGTTGGTCCTCATGACTTGCCACTAATAGTTATTCAGTGATATCTCTCCAATGAATTCAGAAGCCTCTTCAGGTGTCTTGTTATTGATGGCTCCACAGGTAGCTGTATCAATCATTTGTCTTGTCGAAGGGTTCATTCCGTTGTAGAACATTTAAACTTGTAACCATAAAGGTAACCCATGGTGTTGGCACCTTCGCAAAAGGTCCTTGAATCTCTCTCATGCATCGTAAAGCGCTTCTAAGTCCATTTGTACAAAAGAAGAAATATCATTATGCAACTTAGCTGTTTTTGCTGGTGGAAAATATTTTAATAGAAATTTTTCGGTCATTTGCTCCCAAGTGGTAATAGACCCTCGTGGTAGTGAGTTCAACCACTGTTTAGCTTTATTCCTCAGTGAAAAAGGGAATATCCAAAGGCAAATGGCATCATCAGAAATGCCATTAATTTTGAAAGTGTCACACAGTTCTAGGAAATTTTCAAAGTGAGTGTTGGGATTCTCATCCTGCAAACCATCAAACTGAACAAATTGTTGTATCATCTGAATCGTGTTAGGTTTTAGTTCAAAATTATTTGCAGCAATAGCAGGCATAATCATACATAGTACGAGGAGCAGGATTCTAATTTGCTAATTCAGCGGGTATGGCTGGAGGTAGCGGATTGTCTTGATTTTCAACCATCTCTTCAGTAGTAGTTGAGATATCGTCCTCTTGCTCTCCTTCTGTGTATCTTAAGCTGTGCCTGATTTCTCGTCGGTTTCTACGAGCTGTACGATCAATTTCCTTGTCAAAAAGCAATGGTTCTGATGGGTTTCTTCTAGTCATAAACTATAAGAACCTGCCAGGAGAAAAAAAAGAAAATTAGTAAAGTAAAAATAACAGTTAAATTGCAAGAAAATAAATCGCTAAAGTAATAAAAATTGAGTGTTCCTAATATCTTAGTCCTCGACAACGGCGCCAAAAACTTGATCGTCAATTTTTATGTGTGATAAGTTTTATAAATTTATAATGACTCGTTCTTGAAACTAACTATGATCACGACGTAGGCAAGTGCACCTATCGAACAATAGTATAGCTTAGCAAGACCAAATTGTCGAACCCAAAGGACTATGAGTACTAGTAATGACTGTATTTTTATTATCTAGCCGAATAATAGAGGATTGTTTTAACTAACTAATTAAACTAAGACTTGCAAACAATAGAAATTGGGAAATTACTTTTGTGGAAAATGATTGATTGAGACAATACCTAAGGAAAAATCCACCTAGACTCTTACTTGTTATTCTGGCTCCGAACCGGACGATTTATTCATTCAACTTGTTCCATAGAAATCCTTAATGTATATTATTATCCCTTTCTAGGCTAAAAACGTCTAATCCCTAGGTTGAATAACTGAGAGTTAACTCTCATTAACACTCTAAGGTTGCATTAACTCGATCTATCGATTCCCTTATTAGGTTTCACCCTAATCCGGTAAAATCTTGTCACCCTATCTCTAGGCTCGCAATCAACTCTGCTTTATTACGACAAAGTTACTCTTAGTAAGGGTCTATTCCTCCTCCAACTAAGAGTAGTAACTTGAAGTTATATCCTGAAATACCAACACAAGAATTAAAAACACGTAATTAAGAACAAATATTTATCATATGATTCAGAAATAATAATAAGGTTTAGTCATAGGTTTCATCCCCCTTAGGTATTTAGGGGTTTAGTTCATAACTAAACAAGAACACATCTCAGAATAATAAAAATTACAAAACATAAAGAAAACCCAAAACTCCTAAAAGGGAGGTTGAGGAGAGATCTTCAGTCTTAATGGTGGCTCCGGCTTCTGAGAGGGATCAATCAGCTTCCTTAGAGTAATTCCTTACTCCCTATTCTCTGTCTCACTTTTCTTCCTCCTTTAGTGCGTATTTATAGGCTTTCGAATGCCTAAAAAGCCCTAAAATTTGGCCTTTTTCGAATGAAGCTTAACTAGGGTTCGGCAGGGACACCCCCGTGTGGCACGACCGTGTGTGATTACTTCAAGCCGTGTTCGACCCTGTTAGATTGGCACGAGCATGTGAGCTACCCTTGTGAATCGTGCTTCAATTCTACCAGATTGACACGGCCATGTGATCTGCCCGTGTGAGGAGGTCCAGGCCGTGTTGATTTCATGTTTTGGCCCATTTTCTCTGTTTTTGGCCCGTTCCTCGTTCCTTTCGTTCTCCTATGCTTACCTAAGGATAAAACATGAAATTAAGGCATTAGGAGCCTTGAATTCACCAAATCTAAGGAGAAATCATTCATAAAATGCGTTAAGCATGGGTTATAAATATGTATAAATTACGGTTTATCACTAAATAATAAAAAGACAATCATTACTAGTACTTTTAGTCCTTTGGGTTCGACAATTCGGTCTTGCTAAAGCTATACTACTGTTCGATAGGTACACTTCCCTACATTGTGATAATAGTTAGTTTCAAGAACGATTAATTATAAATTTATAAAAATTATCACAGAATATCACGATCAAGTTTTTGGCACTGTTGTTGGGGACTAAATTATTAGGAACACTCAATTTTTATTACTTTAGCCATTTATTTTTCTTACAATTTAATTTAATTTTTATTTTTACTTTTATTTACTAATTTTCTTTTTCTTTCTGGTAGGTTCTTATGGTTTTTGACTAGAAGAAACCCATAGGGACCATTGCTCTTTGACGAAGAAATTGATCGCACAGCTCGTAGAAACCAATGAGAAATACGGTGAAGCCTAAGATACACAGAAAAAGAGCAAGAGGATGATATCTCAAATACAACCGAGGAGATGGCTGAAAATCAAGACAATCAGCTCCTTCCTGCGATACCCGTTGAATTCGCAAATCAGAATCCTACTCCTCGTACTATGTATGATTATGCTAAACCTAATTTAACAGGAACTGAGTCAAGTATAGTTAGGCACGCTATTGCTTTGTAAATAATTTTGAACCAAATCTAACACGATTCAAATGATACAGCAATTTGTTCAGTTTGATGGTTTGCAGGATGAGAACCCCAACACTCACTTGGCAAATTTTCTAGAAATCTGTGACACTTTTAAAATTAATAGCGTCTCTGATGAAGCCATTCGTCTTCGGTTATTCCTTTTTTCACTGTGGAACAAGGCTAAATAGTGGTTGAACTCGTTACCACGGGGGTCCATCACTACTTGGGAACAAATGATCGAAAAGTTTTTATTAAAATATTTTCAACCATCTAAAACAGCTAAGTTACGTAATGATATCTCTTCTTTTGTGCAGATGGATTTAGAAACACTTTACGATGCATAGGAGAGATACAAGGACCTACTACGAAGGTGCCCTCACCATGGGTTACCTCTATGGCTACAAGTTCAAATGTTCTACAATAGTGTGAATCCCTTGACAAGATAGATGATTGACGTAGCCGCTGGTGGAACCATCAATAACAAAACACCTAAAGAGGCTTACGAATTTACTGAAGAGATGTCACTGAATAACTATCACTGGCAATTCATGAGGACTAAGCCAACTAAAATAGCAGGCATTTATAACATCGATTCGATTACTATGCTATCAAATCTGGTAGAAATTCTAAATAATAAGATTGATGGTTTACTTGGTTCTACGCGGGTTCATCTAGTAATGCAATGTGAAGCGAGTGGAGGTGGATCGAGTAATCCAGAATATTAACCCTATGGCCACAACACAGAGAACGAGCAATTAAATTATATGGGTAATAATCCTCGATCTCAAAATAATCCTTACAGTAATACCTATAACGCAAGATGGAGGAATCACCCAAACTTCTCATGGGGAAGTCAAGGAAATCAGAGACCACCATCACCCTCAGGCTTCCAACAACCACCTTACCAACAAGGGAAAAAGCTAAACCTTGAAGAGATGTGTCCAAATTTATCGCGGTGTCAGAAACTCGTTTCCAGAATACCAAGACAGCACTTAAAAATCAACAAGCATTAATCCAAGGGCTCGAAACTCAGATAGGCCAGCTATCCAAACTAATTTCCGAACGACCACAAGGTAGCTTGCCAAGTAATACTGAACCTAACCCAAGGGAACAACTCAACACAATTAATGTTCAAGATGAAAAAGGATTCGTTGAACCTGAGCCAGAACCAAGGCAAGAAACTATGATGAGTAAAGGTAAAGGTGAGGTAAGTCATAATGAAAACAAAACGGTGAGTGTAGAATATAAACCTCGAGTGCCATACCCTAATGCGACAAGGAAAGACTGCTCAGATTAACAATTTGGTAAATTCCTTAAACTCTTAAAAAAATTACATATTAACTTATCGTTTATTGAAGCTCTATCGCAGATGCCGAATGCAATGAAATTTTTAAAAGAGCTTTTAGCAAACAAGTGAAAATTGGATGAGGTGTCGCATGTGGATGCTCAGCTATTCTACAGAATATGCTACCTAACAAATTAAAAGATCTAAGGAGTTTTATAATTCCTTGCTTAATTGGTAGTTTAGATGTTAATAATGCATTAGTTGATTTAGGGGCAAGCATTAACGGCATGCCTTACAAAATGTTTAAGCAACTAGGGCTTGGGAAAGCTAAACAAACTAGGATGAGCATTCAATTAGCAGATAAAACTATCAGATTTCCTAAGGGCATTATTGAGGATGTGCTAGTTAAAATCGATAAGTTTATATTTCCCGTTGACTTCATTGTTCTAAACATAGAGGAGGATAGCAACACTCCTTTGATTTTAGGAAGGCCCTTTTTAGCAACTGCTAGAACAATTATTGATGTTGACACAGGTGAACTCACGCTTCGTGTGGGAGATAAAACAATCACCCTTCAATCTCGCAATTCTGCCAACACACCAAAAATTGAAGGAGATTGTATAAACCATTCTAATAAAACTGACAATATGGTGCATTCTACTTTGCAGGAAATGAGAACGAAAGATGTACATGAGCCATGTTTAAGCAATAATAGAGGACCCATTCATGAAGAATGAAGGCTACAAATCGAGGAGCTAGATGAATGGCAAACACATAAACCGAGAACACACGATAAACCAAAACTATGCCAGAATAAGCTCAATACCTCTCCAAATCAACTTAAGGTTGGAGATAAAGACTTACTAGATGCCGCAGACCCTCACATTGTCACTGCCAACCCGAATGAAGAAATCCCTCTTACGGCACTTAGTATTTTCCCATTCAATATAGTCGAGGTAAGTCATCCCAAGTTCGACACTTTTAAGGTAAACAACACCCGTCTAAAACCTTATTTTGATGAGATTCATAGTAGGAATAAGGAATATAAACTCCTCGAACTACCATGACTATTCGATGGAAAGGAAAGTCGAGCTGAGACTATAAACAAGCGCTTCTCAGGAGGCAACCCGAGTACTAACAGTTTTCATTTACCTAAATTTTATTTTAATTTCAAAATTTTTTTCACTAACTGAATCTTTGAACACAGGTCCACAAAATCCACACGGCCATACGCACAGGCATGTTCTAGGCAGTGCCCGTAACACGAGAATATACACGATCATGCAATACGGCCGTGTGAAAATAGAGTAAAAGTTTTCCCAAAACATGAGATGCGATAAATTCCCATGACCATGTGAGCGGGTCGTGGTCGACACTGCCAAAATGACACGGGTGTGCGACACGCCCGTGCCTAGCACCCGTGGTCGACACTGCCAAAATAACACGGGCGTGTGCATAGGTACATGGGTGTGGGAGAAGCAAACCACATCGCACATGGTCGTGCGTTACGATCATGCAGCCACACGACCAAGACACACGGGCGTGTCTTAAGGCTGTGTGACTAACTATCAGTTCGCGACAAGCACGGGCTGGACACGAACCATACGGGCGTGTGAGACAGCAGTGCCACTTACAAAATTAGATTATTTATCTTATTTTTATTTTTAATTCTTATTTTTTTTGATTCACGTATTCTTAAACGCGGCTTACCTTTATGATTATTATCAGATTATTTCTTCCTCGGAATAATGCCTTACATCCAGCTCTATTGTCAATTCTCGCTTTCGCCAAACTTGGGAATTCATTCATTTAACACTCAGGAAGTTTCAATTCTCTTCCTATCTTATGATCTTATATCTATATTTCTTTATATATCTATCTTTGTACATTGAGGGCAATGTACATCTTAAGTGTGGGGGGTATTCATTTCACTATCAGAAAAATCCCTGAATGTTACCTTGTTCTCTTGTAAATCTCTCATATCATGTTTAGAATGAATTTTGATTGATTTATGATTTTTATTGATATATCTTGAATTAAAACATATGCATTCATGCATTGATTATTTAAACTTTAAGACATTGGAAAATTAAGCATGATAAGTTGATTTTTAAAAATTTAAAATTTTAGGTTGTTTCCCCAAGTTTAGGTATTATCTTGAATTGAAATCCACAAGTGTAAACGTCAAAAAGCCATAATTTTTGTGAGATTTTGAGCCTTCAAGAGCATCTATTAATTCTTTCATGCTCGCTTTTATTATTGCTTTAAGAGTGTCAATATCAAATTGTTATTCTAGAACTTGCCTGATTATGCATGTCAAGACCACACCATTTGATTTGATATGTCAAGATGATAGAGGCACTTAGGATTAACCCACTCATGCCATGAAAAGCCTACATCCACAATTAACCCTTAGTAAACCCCTTTGAGCCTAACAAGCCATGTAACAGCCCTAAATTGACCCTAATCGGAAAGTGGTTTCGGGACCACAAAACCGAGTCATAAAAATAATTAGCCGTCATATTTCATGTTTATTATATGTGAATATATATGTGTGAAAGTTTTAAATTCCGAATTAGTCGATTTCATGTGAATTTAGTTAATAGGACTTATGTGTGACACTTTTTAAATGTGATAGGTAAATCCATAAGGACCTATTTAAGCTATATTAAAAAAATGGGTTTGCATGTCAAATGAACCTTTTATGCTTAGTGGCTGCCATGATGATGGATTTTGAATAAAATGTGCCAAATTAATTATTAAAATAAAAAATTAGATGGTTGAAATAAAATAATAATTAGTAAAATAAGGTAAAAGAAAAAAAAAAAAAGAAAGAGAATGCTCATCTTCTCTCCTTCATTGCCGAAAATTGAGAAAGAAAGGCTTGAAAGGAAACAAGACATTCGGCCATAGCTACTCCCATTTTAAGGTATGTTTTGTGTTGTCTCTTTTGATTGATGATGAGATTAGGTTGTTAAGAGTATGGTTTAGTTAGCCCATAGTTAAGATTTGTGAATTCTTGAGTATATATATATAACCTATTGGCAAGTAGATAAATTTGCTTAATGGATGAATTTTGAAGGTTGTTTGATATGTTAAGGTAGCCTAGTTGAAGAAGTTGATTTCATTGTTGGAAGTGCATTAGGGAAAGGAATTGGCTAGTTAGTTGTGTATAGGGCGAACATGGTTTTGGGATGTTTGAGAAATGTATGTGTTTTTAATGGATGGAATGAAGAGTATGCTTTAATTGTGATAAGAGAAATTGTATGTTAAAATAAGTTTGCTAGGCTAGTTATTAAGGTGAAATGAAATTTGTTAGTAATTGATTTCTAGTGTGTATATATATATATGTGTATTAACCGAATTTTTAACTTGAAAAATGGCTTGAACACCATGTGTTGTATGGAGAATGTTGAAGTGAATTGGTAGATAATTAATTGATGAATTCGGTTGTTAATATACATGCTTAAATAGAATGTATGCAAGGAATGTTTGAAAGAGTGAGCTAGTATTAAACTGCTTGGGGACAGCAGCAGTAAGGTGGATTTGGAAAATCACCATAATTTGTAGGAGTTGAGTTAGAAGCTGGATAAATTATGTCTTTAAAGCTTGAAGAGTCTAGTTTCTTGCTAAGGAAGCTATAAAACGAATGAGTTACCGATTTTGAGATATTTGAAATATTGTGAGGTTGAGTCGAAATGACTAATAGATTTCATGTTCTGTATTTATAAAATCAGTATAAATTGTACAAAAATGGCCTTAGGATAAAATTTATATGCTTAGATTCCTTAATGGGTCTAGTTTCAAATGAAATAAGTGAGAACACATTTTGAATCTTGTACAATGAGAAACCTGATTCGTATCGAAGAATGGTCAGTTTAGTCAAGCAGTGAAACAGGGTGAACTTTAAGAAAAATCTGGTAGTGATTGGCTAGACTAAAAATTATGAAAATTTTATGGCTAAAATATAAATTAGTCTATTTTCGAGGAAAATTTACGGTCTTTGATTTGGAGTTTCGTAGCTCAAGTTATAAGTAAATTAATGACTGTTGCTCAGTAACTCAGCTTATAGGGAAGTTGTGATTTACTAATGACTTGCTTATTGATTTTTATAAGCTTACTATAAGTTGTATGTGTGAAATTCAAACATATATATATATGTGTGCTATATTCTGAAAGTAATACTTGAGTAATTGATTAATGGTTAGCTTAAAATTTATTGATTAAGCTCAAGAGCATAGAGGGCAACCTCGGATAAGGAAAAGCTAAAGTCGCGGAATAGCCAACCCGAACTTGCCAGAAAGATACAAGGTAAGTCTTTGAGTAATGGAATATAACTTATATTTAGACATAGAAATTATCAAATTATGATTGCGATGAATAAATTATGACGTAATGGTCTTGCTTGCATCGTATGATCGAATAAATAGGTAGAATACTTGTTTGTAATCGCATGTTAATAGAAAGTTTCCTAATAATGAAACGAGAATATGTCATTTGTTATGACTAGTGAATTAATTGTAAAATGATTAGAAAGAATGCTGAAATTGTATTCAAATATCAAAGTGTTATTTAAATGTGTGAATGTATGATTGTTGATCAAGGGTTGAAACCGAGATAAGTCTCGAAGGGCTATAAGCCGATGTAAAACCGGACTTGGTTCCGAAGGGTTTTAAGCCATCGTTAAAAGCCGACTTAGTTCCGAAGGGCTCTGCGCCAGTGTTATTGCCGAGCTTAGTCTCGAAGGGCTTCTGAGCCAGTTCTAAGATTCGGGTTTAGTTCACAAGGACGTTTTCGCCGGCCTATTAATTGGGTGGAGAAACCGCAAGTATGCTCAAGTAAATTTATATAAAGCATGTCGAGTTAATTCCAAGCATAAGTACAATTTAACGTGAAGTGATCAAGTAAGTAAATGCTTTCGTTGAAGATATGATTGATTGTTATATTCGTGTTTCGAAAGTCGGCAATTATGCTTAGACTATTGTTTAAAATCCTTTGAATGTTTATGATTGGATTAGAAGGTATGAGTACTAACTTAGGAAATTTCTATATTACTAGTAGGCTACATATATATACATGAGATTTGTCTAAAAATTCGAGAAGATTGTATTCGGTTATGAATTAAAGATATAGATGGACATATTGATTTTCCTTTTTACGATATGATTGATAAGGAAGTATCTTCGTTAGTTTTGGATTCGACCAAAGGTTAATTCATATAGACTTGATATTAATATGCTAATTTTCTAGATGATTTCATTACTTAAAGCTTACCAAGCATTAAAATGCTTATTCTTTTGTTTGGTTTCTCTGTTTTATAGATTTTGCTCGTCATCCATCGGATTCGGAGGTTCCAAAGTCGAAGTCAACCACACTATCTAAGCTTTTTGGTACTTTTGTTTAAATTTTGAAAATGGCATGTATAGGATCGACTTTGTAATTTGACCTAGTACCTATTGGGTGATGTATACATATATGTATAGCCATATGCAAATGGCTTATTTAGTCAACTTGCATTTTTATTTTTAGATGATGAAAACGTGTATGAATGTGATCAATGATGCTTGAATGTTTTAATCTATATGGTTGATATTAGAAACGAAATTAAGGTTTATTTAGTAACATTCTTAACTCCTCCGTGACGGATGCGGGCTAGGTGTTACATTTTATTGGTATCGAGCTACGGTTTAGTCGATTCTAGGACTACCGTATTGCAAATTGGTCTAGCTATACATGCCATTATATGTTTATTTGATAGTGTGGTGATTTCTTACAGTTAAAAATGCGTTTATGTGTAGTGATGGATCCCGATCCCAACCGAGCGATAGTTGATGATGTTGAGAGCGTGGCACCCGCCTCGCGCAAGGGACAGCCCCGGTGAACTCTCAACCAATAGCTAGTAATCAGAACGAGGAAGCTAGACAAGCTTTTTATAGCGTGATGAATGATTGGTTCAACCAGTACATTCGAACTAACACGGCTATTCCCCAACCCCACTTCCGACCAATACACCCCGCACTGCCACGGTAGCCTCGGTAACCAACCGGATGAGGTTAAACAAGCCCCAGATGACGTAGATTCAAAGCACGGGCTATCGAATTTAAAGCTACTGACACGATGATGCCGAGCAAGTCTGAATTTTGGTTGACAACACTATCCGGTACTTGATGAACTTTCTTGCACACCCGATGAATGCTTGAAGTGTGCTATCTCTTTGTTACGTGATTCTCGCTTATTATTGGTGGAATACGTTGATTTCGTTGTACCTAGAGAACCGGGTAACATGGGAGTTTTTCCAAACCGAGTTTGGAAGAAGTATATCACCAGAGATTTATCGATCAAAAATGGAAAGAATTTCTTGAGCTTAAACAAGGTTCCATGTCGGTTCATCGATTATGAACGAAAGTTTGTGAGGCTCACCCGGTATGCTCGAGAATGCGTTTCTTGAAAGATGTAATGTGTAAACGTTTTCGAGGAGGGACCGAACGAAGATATAAAATTGTTCGTTGGCATTCTAGAAATCGAGAAATTTGTAGTACTTGTTGAGCGAGCTTGCAAAGCCGAAGAGCTCGATGAAGGAAAAAGGAGAGCTGATTTGGGAGCAAGGGAGTTTCGTAAAAGATCTTGGAAAACCATTTCATCAATCATCGAAGAAGTTTAGAGATGATCCAAACAGATCTAAGAATACTTGGGTTTTTACGACGGGATCGTAATCGACCCCTATGAGTACACGAGCTACTTACATTGCCGGTGTTGGCAATGATCGTCGGGATAGATCCGATTGTCGATGATTGTGGCAAGTGGCATTCGGAAAGTCAGAGAGTTCGTGGACTGCTCTGCTTTAAATGTGGATCGATCGATCATTTTATCAAAGATTACCCGAGATTGTCTGGTCGAATGTGAATCGAGTGAAAAACCGACTAATACTACAAAGAAGAGGTAGGCCCCTAGAAATCAGGGAATGCTAGTGGCGGTCGAGAGAGGCCTAAAGATACCACCACCAAATCGGAGGCTCGTGCTCCTGCTAGAGCTTATGCTATACGCGCACGTGAGGATGCTTCTTCACCAGATGTTATTACCGGTACTTTTACTCTCTTTGATACTAATGTGATTGCTTTGATTGACCCTGGTTCTACTCATTCCTATATATGTGAGACCTTAGCATCCAGTAAGACTTTACCTGTCGAGTCTACTGAGTTTGTAATCCGAGTGTCAAATCCTTTGGGTCGTTATGTACTTGTGGACAAGGTGTGTAAGAAATGTCCTCTAGTAATCAGAGATTCTCTGTTTTCCACCGATTTGATGCTTTTACCGTTCAATGAGTTTGATGTTATTCTCGGTATGGATTGGTTGATCAGACATGACGCAATTGTAAATTGCAAAGGAAAAACCATCGATTTGAGGTGTATGAATAACGAGATAATTCGAGTTGAGTCTACCGATTTGAATAGGTTGCCACCGTAATATCGCCAATCTTTGGCTCGAAATGTGCAAGAAAGGGGTGTGAAACATACCTTGCGTATGTACTTGACGACAAAGAATTAGAAAAGAAGCCTGAATCTGTGCGAGTGGTTTGTGAATACCCGGATGTTTTTCCCGAAGAATTACCGGTTTACCACTGTTCGGGAGGTAGAGTTTAGCATCGAGCTTGTACCTGGGACTACACCGATTTCGATAGCTCCGTATCGTATGGCACCAACAGAATTAAAAGAATTGAAAGCTCAGTTGCAAGAGTTGACGGATAAAGGTTTCGCTCGACCAAGTTTCTCAGCTTGGGGTGCACCAGTATTTTTTGTGAAAAAGAAGGACGGGACCATGAGGTTGTGCATTGACTATCGTCAGCTGAATAAGGTAACGATAAAGAATAAATATCTGCTACCGCGTATTGATGATTTGTTTGATCAACTGAGGGGAGCCTCTGTGTTTTCAAAGATAGATTTGAGATCGGGTTATTATCAGCTGCGAGTTCGAGATTCAGATATACCTAAAACGCTTTGAAGCGAGATACGGTCACTATGAGTTTTTGGTGATGCCGTTTTGGGCTCACTAATGCTCCTGCGATATTTATGGATTTGATGAATCGAATCTTGAGACAATATTTGGACCGGTTTGTAGTCGTGTTTATTGATGACATCTTGGTCTATTCAAGAGATGAGACCAAGACATGCCGAGCACACGAGATTAGTGTTGCAAATTTTACGGGATAAGCGATTATATGCTAAGTTCGTAAGTGTGAGTTACGTTAAGGAGGTTAGCTTTTTGGGTCATGTGGTATCCAGCATCGGGTATTCGAGTTGATCCGAACAAAATCTCAAATGATACTTAGCCGAAACCTCCGAAATATTACGAGGTTCGGAGCTTTTTGGGACTTGCCAAGTTACTACCGAAGATTTGTAAAAGGTTTCTCGATGATAGCCACGCCAATGACGGGTTACTTCAAAAGGATGTTAAGTTCGAATGGGCGAAAAAGTGTCGAGAAAAGTTTTGATCAATTGAAGACTTATTTGACCGAAGCTCCGGTTCTGGTGCAGCCCGAATCCGGTAAAGAGTTTATCATTTACAGTGATGCATCCTTGCTTGGGTTGGGTTGTGTGTTGATGCAAGAAGGTCGAGTCATAGCATATGCGTCGAGGCAATTAAAGCCACATGAGAAAAACTATCCGACTCATGATCTCGAATTAGCTGCCATTGTATTTGCTCTTAAAATATGGCGACACTACTTGTTTGGTGAGAAGTGCCATGTATTTTCAGATCACAAAAGTCTCAAATATTTGATGACTCAGAGAGAATTAAATTTGCGACAAAGACGTTGGCTGGAGTTGTTGAAAGATTATGAGCTTGTCATTGACTATCACCCGGGAAAGGCTAATGTGGTTGCGGATGCCTTAAGTCGTAAGTCACTGTTTGCTTTACGAGCAATGAATGTACATTTGTCTATTCTATCCGACAATGTGTTAGTGGCGGAATTAAAGGCCAAACCATTGTTGATTCATCAAATTCGTGAAGCTCGAAAAATCGATGAAGAATTGGTGCAAAACGGGCTGAATATGTCCCGAATACGGAATCAGAGTTTCAACTCGATGAGGACGATTGTTTGAGGTTCAGAAGTCGGTTGTGTGTTCCAAGAAATGCAGAACTCATTTCGATGATTCTGAACGAAGCTCATTGTAGTCGAATGTCGCTTCACCCGGGGAGTACGAAAATGTACAACGATCCGAGGCGTCGCTTTTGGTGGCATGGTATGAAACGAGACATTTCCGATTTTGTTTGAAGTGTCTAATATGTCGACAAGTGAAGGCGGAACATCAAGTGCCTACGGGTTTACTTCACCGATCATGATACGAATGGAAATGGGATCGAGTCACGATGGATTTTGTAATCGGAGTTACCGTTATCGACAAGTAAGAAAGATGCGATTTGGGTTGTTGTTGATAGACCGACTAAGTCGGCTCATTTTATCCCCGTCGTGCGGATTTTCCATTGGATAAACTAGCTGAATTGTATGTTTCTCAGTTGTGAGATTACATGGGGTACCAATTTCTATTGTGTCGACATGAGATCCAAGATTCACCTCACGATTTTGGAAGAAATTACAAGAAGCCTTGGGTACCAAGCTGCATTTTAGCACCGCCGCCTATCATCCGCAAATGATGGTCAATCCGAGCGGATAATTCGGATACTTGAGGATATGTTGAGATGTTGCATCCTCGAGTTTAGTGGTTCGTGGGAGCGGTATTTACCTTTGATTGAGTTAAACTTACAACAATAGTTTTCAATCAAGTATTAAAATGGCACCTTATGAAGCTTTGTACGGGCGTAAATGTCGTACGCCATTGTTTTGGACCGAGCTCGGTGAAAATAAAATCTTCGGAGTAGATTTGATTAAAGATGCCGAGCAGAAAGTAAAAATAATTCGTGAAAGTCTGAAGCGCAAGATCGGATCGTCGTAAATCGTATGCGGATTTAAAACGAAGAGATATTGAGTATCGGTGGGTGACAAAGTGTTTCTTAAAGTCTCACTTTGGAAAAAATACTCGATTTGGCCGTAAAGGCAAAGCGAGTCCGAGGTTCATAGGGCCATATGAAGTATCCGAACGAATTGGTCGATTGCGTATAGATTGATTTTACCTCTCAACTTGAAAAGATTCATAACGCGTCTTTCATGTTTCAATGCTTGACGTTATAGATCCGATCCTTCGCACATAATTAGTCCATCGAGATTGAAATTCAATCGACTTGAGTTATGAAGAAGAACCGATTCGTATCTAGCTCGTGAAGTGAAAGAGTTCACGAAACAAAAAGGTTCCTTTAGTAAAAGTGTTATGGCTCAAGCACGGGATCGAAGAAGCTACGTGGGAAACGAGAACTCTATGAGAGAGAGATACCCAGATTTATTCATTGGTAAGATTTTCGGGGACGAAAATTCTTTATGTGGGGGAGAGTTGTAACAGCCCTAAATTGACCCTAATCGAAAAGTGGTTTCGGGACCACAAAACCGAGTCATAAAAATAATTAGCCGTCATATTTCATGTTTATTATATGTGAATATATATGTGTGAAAGTTTTAAATTCCGAATTAGTCGATTTCATGTGAATTTAGTTAATAGGACTTATGTGTGACACTTTTTAAATGTGATAGGTAAATCCATAAGGACCTATTTAAGCTTATATTAAAAAAAATGGGTTTGCATGTCAAATGAACCTTTTTATGCTTAGTGGCCGGCCATGATGATGGATTTTGAGTAAAATGTGCCAAATTAATTATTAAAATAAGAAATTAGATGGTTGAAATAAAATAATAATTAGTAAAATAAGGTAAAAGAAAAAAAAAAAAAGAAAGAGAATGCTCATCTTCTCTCCTTCATTGTCGAAAATTGAGAAAGAAAGGCTTGAAAGGAAACAAGACATTCGGCCATAGCTACTCCCATTTTAAGGTATGTTTTGTGTTGTCTCTTTTGATTGATGATGAGATTAGGTTGTTAAGAGTATGGTTTAGTTAGCCCATAGTTAAGATTTGTGAATTCTTGAGTATATATATATAACCTATTGGCAAGTAGATAAATTTGCTTAATGGATGAATTTTGAAGGTTGTTTGATATGTTAAGGTAGCCTAGTTGAAGAAGTTGATTTCATTGTTGGAAGTGCATTAGGGAAAGGAATTGGCTAGTTAGTTGTGTATAGGGCGAACATGGTTTTGGGATGTTTGAGAAATGTATGTGTTTTTAATGGATGGAATGAAGAGTATGCTTTAATTGTGATAAGAGAAATTGTATGTTAAAATAAGTTTGCTAGGCTAGTTATTAAGGTGAAATGAAATTTGTTAGTAATTGATTTCTAATGTGTATATATATATATGTGTATTAACCGAATTTTTAACTTGAAAAATGGCTTGAACACCATGTGTTGTATGGAGAATGTTGAAGTGAATTGGTAGATAATTAATTGATGAATTCGGTTGTTAATATACATGCTTAAATAGAATGTATGCAAGGAATGTTTGAAAGAGTGAGCTAGTATTAAACTGCTTGGGGACAGCAGCAGAAGGTGGTTTTGGAAAATCACCATAATTTGTAGGAGTTGAGTTAGAAGCTGGATAAATTATGTCTTTAAAGCTTGAAGAGTCTAGTTTCTTGCTAAGGAAGCTAAAACGAATGAGTTACCGATTTTGAGATATTTGAAATATTGTGAGGTTGAGTCGAAATGACTAATAGATTTCATGTTCTGTTTTTATAAAATCAGTATAAATTGTACAAAAATGGCCTTAGGATAAAATTTATATGCTTAGATTCCTTAATGGGTCTAGTTTCAAATGAAATAAGTGAGAACACATTTTGAATCTTGTACAATGAGAAACCTGATTCGTATCGAAGAATGGTCAGTTTAGTCAAGCAGTGAAACAGGGTGAACTTTAAGAAAAATCTGGTAGTGATTTGCTAGACTAAAAATTATGAAAATTTTATGGCTAAAAGATAAATTAGTCTATTTTCGAGGAAAATTTACAGTCTTTGATTTGGAGTTTCGTAGATCAAGTTATAAGTAAATTAATGACTGTTGCTCAAGAACTTTCAAACATAGGGAAGTTGTGATTTACTAATGACTTGCTTATTGATTTTTATAAACTTACTATAAGTTGTATGTGTGAAATTCAAACATATATATATATATGTGTGCTATATTCTGAAAGTAATACTTGAGTAATTGATTAATGGTTAGTTTAAAATTTATTGATTAAGCTCAAGAGCATAGAGGGGCAACCTCGGATAAGGAAAAAGCTAAAGTCGCGGAATAGCCAACTTGAACTTGCGAGAAAGATACAAGGTAAGTCTTTGAGTAATGGAATATAACTTATATTTAGACATAGAAATTATCAAATTATGATTGCGATGAATAAATTATGACGTAATGGTCTTGCTTGCATCGTATGATCGAATAAATAGGTAAAATACTTGTTTGTAATCGCATGTTAATAGAAAGTTTCCGGAATAATGAAACGAGAATATGTCATTTGTTATGACTAGTGAATTAATTGTAAAATGATTAGAAAGAATGCTGAAATTGTAGTCAAATATCAAAGTGTTATTTAAATGTATGAATGTATGATTGTTGATCAAGGGTTGAAACCGAGCTAAGTCTCGAAGGGCTATAAGCGATGTAAAACCGGACTTGGTTCCGAAGGGCTTTAAGCCATCGTTAAAGCCTGACTTAGTTCAGAAGCGGCTCTGCGCCGATGTTATTGCGAGCTTAGTCTCGAAGGGCTTCGAGCGCCTAAGATTCGGTTTAGTTCACAAGGGCGTTTTCCCTAGCCTATTAATTGGGTGGAGAAACATAAAGTATGCTCAAGTAAATTTATATAAAGCATGTCGAGTTAATTCCAAGCATAAGTACAATTTAACGTGAAGTGATCAAGTAAGTAAATGCTTTCGTTGAAGATATGATTGATTGTTATATTTGTGTTTCAAAGTCGGCAATTATGCTTAGACTATTGTTTAAAATCCTTTGAATGTTTATGATTGGATTAGAAGGTATGAGTACTAACTTAGGAAATTTCTATATTACTAGTAGGCTACATATATATACATGAGATTTGTCTAAAAATTCGAGAAGATTGTATTCGGTTATGAATTAAAGATATAGATGGACATATTGATTTTCCTTTTACGATATGATTGATAAGGAAGTATCTTCGTTAGTTTTGGATTCGACCCAAGGTTAATTCATATAGACTTGATATTAATATGCTAATTTTCTAGATGATTTCATTACTTAAAAGCTTACTAAGCATTAAAATGCTTATTCTTTTGTTTGGTTTCTCTGTTTTATAGATTTTGCTCGTCATCCATCGGATTCGGAGGTTCCAAAGTCAAGTCAACCACACTATCTAAGCTTTTTGGTACTTTTTGTTTAAATTTTGAAAATGGCATGTATAGGATCGACTTTGTAATTTGACCTAGTACCTATTGGGTGATGTATACATATATGTATAGCCATACGCAAATGGCTTATTTAGTCAACTTGCATTTTTATTTTTAGATGATGAAAACGTGTATGAATGTGACCAATGATGCTTGAATGTTTTAATCTATATGGTTGATATTAGAAACGAAATTAAGGTTTACTTAGTAACATTCTTAACTCCTCCGAATGACGGATGCGGGCTAGGTGTTACAAGCCATCCCTTGTATTATCTTTAATATTAACCCTTAACCCATTATTGTTCAAATCCCTCATTTAATTTGATCCCTATTTTTGTCGAGAGTTGGTTTGAATAAATTGGTTAGATATGTCTTGTTCTTAATAGTAATCTATGTTATTTGACTTGTTCTTAAAAATAAATGATATTATTTTTATACATATTAGTAGTAGAAGTCTTTTATCTTAAAGTTCAAATATGTAAATTCTTTGAGAAGAAGCCGTGTTGTACGCAAGTAATGATTAAATAATTTTCTAGTTAAGTAACTTTTCAAATCAATCTCGATTCTAACATTTTTCTTTCAAAGTTGTGACCACACCCCCAACCAAGCCTCATTACAACCCTCTAAAGACCTTTTGATTGATGTATCATCTCAATTTATAGTGGTGGAGATTTGATTTTCATGCAAGCCTATGGTAATAACTTTTCATGTTAACTGATGAGTGCTGATTTCATTGTCCTTAAACACATCGAGTGATTTGAGTGAATCTTTAGTGTGGATGTTAAACTCTGAGAGATTTGAATCAATGATAACTACTTAGATGAAGGAGATGCCTAAGTTTTTCATGATTAAATACTCAACTTGGAATGTTTGAAGCTTTAATGTTCTTTTAGTTAGATTCTCAATGTATGATTACTTATGAGTTAGTTTGAGATATTACTGATAGGAATTATAAGTTGAGAAAAAAGAATTCTTAATTGTGAATTGAGGATTTTGCTTGAGGACAAGCAAATGCTTAAGTGTAGGGGTATTTGATAAACCATAATTTATACATATTTTTATCCCTCGCTTAACACGTTTATGAATGATTTCTCCTTAGATTTTGTGAATTTGATGCTCCTAATCCTGTAATTTCATGTTTTATACTTAGGCGAGCATACGAGGATGAAAAGAACGAGAAATGGGCCAAAAATAGAAAAACAGCCGATAGAGGAAACCAACACGGCTGGACTTCCTCACACGGTAAACACACGCCTGTGCCAATCTAACAAAGCTCGACCATGGCCCAAATCAACCTCAAAGACGGGGCGTGTTGATATCTCGACCTCGACCACGGCCAAATAATCGCACACACCCGCGTGTCCCTACCGAACCCTAGCTAAGTTCCATTCAAAAAGGGCAAGTTTTAGGGCTTTTAGGCATTCTAAAGCCTATTTAAACACCCCTAGAGGAAGACTAAAAGGGAGAGGAGAAGAGGGAGTAAAGAATTACTCCAAGGAAGACGATTGATCCGTCTTAGGCGATTCATCATCAAGACAGAAAGATCTCTCCTCAATTTCCTTTTAGGAGTTTTGGGTTTTCTTTATGTTTTGTATTCTTTATTATTCGAGATGTTTTCTTATTTAGTTATGAACTAAAACCCCTAAATACCTAAGGGGATAAAACCTAAGATTTAATCTTGTTATTATTTTTCCGAATCGTATGAAAAATATTTGACTTGTTCTTAATTATGTGTTCTTAATTCTTGTTTTGGTATTTCAGATATCACTTGAGTTAATGCTCTTAGTTGGAGGATGAATAGTCCCCAGCTAAGAGTCACTTTGTCATAATTAAGCGAGTTGATTGCTCGCCTAGAGATAGGGTGACAAGATTTGTGGGATTAGGGCTTGAAACCTAATAAGGGAATCCATAGATTGAGTTAATGCAACCACTAGGTGTTAATTAGAGAAAAGTCTTGGTTATTCAAACTAAGAATTAGACGTTATTATTCTTGAATAGGGATAATAATATAACTTAGGGATTTCTACAGAACAAGTTTAATGAATAAATCGTCCGGTTCAGAGCCAAAATAACAAGTAAAGTTTAGGTGGATTTTTCCTTAGGTATTGTCCTAAATCAATCGTTTTTCCCAAAAGTAATTCCCAAATACTACTTTCTGCAACTTCTTAGTTTAATTAATTAGTTAGTTAAAACAAACCCCTTCATTTCTTAGGCTAAATAATAAAAAGACAGTCATTACTAGTACTTTTAGTCCTTTGGGTTTGATAATTCGGTCTTGCTAAAGCTATACTACTGTTCGATAGGTACACTTGCCTACATCGTGATAATAGCTAGTTTCAAGAACGATTAATTATAAATTTATAAAAATTATCACGGAAAATCACGATCAAGTTTTTGGCACCGTTGCTGAGGACTAAAATATTAGGAACAGTCAATTTTTATTACTTTAGCCATTTATTTTTCTTAAAATTTAAATTTAATTTAATTTTTACTTTTGTTTACTAATTTTCTTTTCTTTCTCGCATGTTCTTATAGTTTTTGACTAGAAGAAACCCATAGGGACCATTACTCTTTGATGAAGAAATTGATCGCACAGCTCGTAGAAACTAACGAGAAATAAGGTGAAGCCTAAGATACACGTAAGAAGAGCAAGAGGATGATATCTCAACTACAACCGAGGAGATGGTTGAAAATCAAGACAATCGCCTCCTCTCTGCGATACACTCGCTAAATTCGCAAATCAAAATCCTACTCCTTGTACTATGTATGATTATGCTAAACCTAATTTAACAGAATTGAGTCAAGTATAGTTAGGCTCGCTATTGTTCAGTAAATAATTTTGAATCAAATCTAACACGATTCAAATGATACAACAATTTGTTCAGTTTGATGGTTTGCAGGATGAGAACCCCAACACTCACTTGGCAAATTTTCTAGAAATCATGACACTTTTAAAATTAATGGTGTCTCTGATGAAGCCATTCATCTTCTATTATTCCTTTTTCATTGTGGAACAAGGCTAAACAATGAGTTGAACTTGTTACCACGGGGGTCCATCACTACTTGGGAACAAATAACCTAAAAGTTTCTATTAAAATATTTTTGCCCGCCTAAAACGGCTATGTGATGCCCTAATTTGACCTAGTCGAAAGTGGTTTTGGGACCACAAAATCGAGTCGTAAAAAAATAATTAACCGTCATATTTGATGCTTATTATATGTGAGCGTGCATGTATGAAAGTTTCATACCTTAATTTTGTCATTTGAATGTGAAATTTATTAAATAGGATTTATGTGAATCAATTGTGAAATGTGTTAGGTAATTTTGAAAGGGGTCTATTAATGCATGTTATAAAAAAATTAGACTTGCATGTCAAATATTCCTTTTGTTGGTAGTGGCCGACCATGATAATGATTTTATATTAAAATATTTATTAATTTTTAGTTAAATGGTTTTATACTTAAAATAAAAATAAGGAAAAATGGGTGATGAAAATAAAGCTCCACCTTTGTTCATCTTGTAGAATGGAAGGAAGAAAAGAGGGGAAGAATTTTGGTCACTTGAATCATTAGGGAGGTTAGTATATTGTGTTAAATTTGTGAAATGTTAACTTGTTTTAGGTAAATCATCATGGTTCTTACTTAGCCCATGCTAAAATTTTCGATATTGATGGATGAATGGAGCATTGGCTATGGTTATAAAGGAAGGAATTTTGATTGTTTCATTTAAGTCTTGATGATGAATGTGATGAGGAAAGAAATTGGTCTTCCTAAAAATATGAATGGTTAATGTTTATATTAGTAATAGCCGAAAATAAAGATGCTTAATGTCTTGAACAAATGTTCTTTAGATGTTTTCAATTGAGTAAAATAGATGTTTGAACACCTAAGGACGGCATTGTTCATGATTCTTTTATTTGGAATGTGATTTTGAATGTTATGAGTATTGGAATGTAAGTATATGTTTTGTTTGATTAACTTAATGGAGCCTCAGTGTTTTCAAAGATAGATTTAAGATCGGGTTATTATCAGTTGCGTGTTCGAGACTCAGATATATCTAAAACTGCTTTCAAAACGAGATACGGTCACTGCGAGTTCTTAGTGATGCCGTTTGGGCTCACTAATGCCCCTGCGGTATTTATGGACTTGATGAATCGGATCTTCAGATCGTATTTGGATCAGTTTTTAGTTGTGTTTATCGATGACATTTTGATCTATTCGCGAGATGAAATCGAGCATGCTGAACACCTGAGATTAGTGTTGCAGATTTTACGGGATAAACAGTTATATGCTAAGTTCAGTAAATGTGAGTTCTGGTTGAGAGAAGGTAGCTTTTTGGGTCATGTGGTATCCGCATCGGGTATTTGAGTTGATCCGAGCAAAATTTTGGCCGTACTAAACTGAAAGCCTCCGAGAAATGTTACTGAGGTTCGGAGCTTTTTGGGACTTGCCGGTTACTACAAACGATTTGTAAAGGGTTTCTCGATGATAGCCACACCAATGACGAAATTACTGCAGAAAGATGTTAAGTTTGAATGGTCGAGAAAAATGTCGGAAGAGTTTCGATCGATTGAAAACGTGTTTGACCAAGCTCGAGTACTAAAGTACGGCCCAGAATCCAGAAAGAGTTTGTTATTTACGATGATGCATCCTTACTTGGGTGGGTTATGTTGATGCAAGAAGGTCGAGTTGTAGCTACGGATCGAGGCAATTGAAGCCTCATGAGAAAAACTATCCGACCCATGATCTTGAATTATTTGCCATCGTATTCGCTTTGAAAATATGGCGACACTACTTGTTTGGAGAGAGGTGCCACGTATATTCGGATCACAAAAGCCTTAAATATTTAATGACTCAAAGAGATTTGAATCTGCGACAAAGACGTTGGCTTGAGTTGTTAAAAGATTATGAGCTTGTCATCGACTATCACCCGGGAAAGGCTAATGTGGTTGCCGATGCTTTAAGTCATAAATCACTGTTTGCTTTACAAGCGATGAATGTACACCTGTCCGTTTCATCCGATAATGTGTTAGTAGCGTAATTAAGGGCCAAACCATTATTGATTCATCAAATCGTGAAGCTCGGAAAGTCGATGATGAATTGGTTGCTAATCGAAATAATGTATTTCAAATATGGAATCGAGTTTCAAATTGATGACGAGCGATTGTTTGAGGTTCGTGGTTGATTGTGTGTTCCAAGAAATTTAGAACTTATTTCGATAATTTTGAATAAGGCTCTATAGTAGCCGAATGTCAATTCACCGAGGAGTGCGAAAATGCACAACGATATGAAACGTCAATTTTGATGGCACAGTATGAAACGAGACATTTTTGACTTTGTTTGAAGTGTTTGATATGTCAACAAGTGAAAGCGAACATCAAGTTCCTTCAGGGTTACTTCAATTGATCGTGATACCCAAATGGAAATAGAATCGAGTCACGATGGATTTTGTATCCAGGTTGCCATTGTCGTCAAGTAAGAAAGATGCAATTTGGGTTGTGGTTGATAGATTACTAAGTCGACCCATTTTATCCAAATGACGTGCGGATTATTCAACTGGACAAACTAGCTGAATTGAATTATGCGTTTCTCAAATTGTAAGGTTACACGGGTACCTATTTCTATTGTGTCGGATAGAGATCCGAGATTCACATCAGCGATTTTGGAAGAAATTGCAAGAAGCTTTGGGTACCAAGTTGCATTTTAGCACTGCTTTTCATCCCCAGACTGATGGTCAATCCGAGTGGATAATTCAGTTACTCGAGGATATGTTAAGATGTTGTATCCTTGAGTTTAGTGGTTCATGGGAACGGTATTTGCCTTTGATTGAATTTGCTTACAATAATAGTTTTCAATCAAGTATTAAGATGGCACCTTATGAGGCTTTGTATGGTCATAAATGCCGTATACCACTATTTTGACCGAGCTTAGTGAAAATAAAATCTTTGGGGTTGATTTGATTAAAGATCTTTGAGCAAAAAGTAAAAGTAATGTCAGTGAAAGTCTGAAAGCGATCGGATCATCGGAAGTCGTATGCGGATTTAAAACGAAAAGACATTGAATATCAGGTTGGAGATAAAGTGTTTCTTAAAGTTTCACCTTGGAAAAAGGTGCTCAGATTCACCGTAAGGGCAAATTGAGTCCGAGAGTTCATTGGGTCAGATGAAATATCCAGGAGCGAGTCGGGTCGCATCTGATTGATTTTACCCCGAACTTGAAAAGATTTACAATGTTTTTCATGTTTCGATGTTTGACGTTATAGATTAGATCCATCGCATATAATTAATCCATCTGAGGTTGAGATTCAATCTGATTTGAGTTACGAAGAAGAACCAGTTCGAATTCTAGCACGTGAAATAAAAGAACTACGAAATAAGAAAATCTCATAAGTGAAGGTACTATGGATTAAGCATGGGGTTGAAGAAGCTACATGGGAACTTGAAGACACTATGAAGGATCGATATCCTAACTTATTTATTGGTAAAATTTTGGGGACAAAAATTCCTTAAGTGGGGGAGAGTTGTGACAGCCCTAATTTGACCCTAGACGAAAAGTGGTTTTGGGACCACAAAACTGAGTCGTAAAAAAAATAATTAACCGTCATATTCGATGCTTATTATATGTGAACGTGCATGTGTGAAAGTTTCATACCTTAATTTTGTCATTTGAATGTGAAATTTATTAAATAGGATTTATGTGAATCAATTGTGAAATGTGTTAGGTAATTTTGAAAGGGTCTATTAATGCATGTTATAAAAAAATTAGACTTGCATGTCAAATATTCCTTTTGTTGGTAGTAGTGGATAGGACATGATAATGATTTTATATTAAAATATGTATTAATTTTTAATTAAATGGTTTTATACTTTAAATAAAAATAAGGAAAAATGGGTGATGAAAACAAAGCTCCACCTTTGTTCATCTTGGCGAATGGAAGGAAGAAAAGAGGGAAGAATTTTGGTCACTTGAATCATTAGGAGGTTAGTATATTGTGTTAAATTTGTGAAAACGTTAACTTGTTTTAGGTAAATCATCATGGTTCTTTCTTAGCCCATGCTAAAATTTTCGATATTGATGGATGAATGGAGCATTCTGGCCATGGTTATAAAGGAAGGAATTTTGATTGTTTCATTTAAGTCTTGATGATGAATATAATGAGGAAAGAAATTGGTCTTCCTAAAAATATGAATGGTTAATGTTTATATTAGTAATAGCTGAAAAATAAAGATGCTTGATGTCTTGAACAAATGTTCTTTAGAAGTTTTGAATTGAGCAAAATAGATGTTTGAACACCTAAGGATTCGGCATTGTTCATGATTCTTTTATTTAGAATGTGATTTTGAATGTTATGAGTATTGGAATGTAAGTATATGTGTGCTCGGTCATAGGAGTTTGATATGAAGTTTTGTTAGGTATGAGTGATGAATGGCCGAATGAGCTAAAGGCTATGTAAGGATGAGTTTTATATATATAAGTTGTGTGTGTGGCTTTATTAATTAATGGCATTCGACATTATTATGTTTATATATATGTGCATTCGGTCTTTGGGGGTAATAAGATGAAGTTCAAATGTTAAAGAACGTTTCTAAGACTAGTTAAGTCTTTGTGGCCATTGCCGAATGTATGTTTGGTTAAAGGAAATTTTCTAATCGTTTATGTATGTGTATGAACTAAATATTTAACAAATATTACTACAAAAATGGGGTTAAGGGTTAAGTCATAAGAATTTTGGGTGGTAATCATATTTGGACATTAAGGTTGTACGTGCTTTGGCTATGTGAGTTAGGTGTTAAGTAACCTAATTATTTGATAGGGCATATTCGGTCATTGTGTGGCAATAATGTAACCTATGTATAATTTGCTACATTATATCATGAGATGAAATTTGTATATAAAAGCTAAGTTTGAGTGGTTAGGGTTCGAATGGGGTATATAAAATATTAAAGCATGCTATAATTATATATATTGGTGTATACATGGTTGTATTTAATTCTCTACTTGAATTTGGTTAGGTAAGGTCATGGTATGAGCTCATAAGGGTTAATATCTTATAAATGAATGGAGTTTTAGTTAACCTTATGTGCTTTGTGTGTTAAAATAGTTATTGATTTGAGTGTTACTATATGCATTTATGCTCGGGATTTTTCAAATATGTTTTATATCTATGAAATGATTATAATGGATAATATGTAAAAGTAAATTCGGTTTGTTAAATATACGGTACATGAATGGCAAATTGTATAAACATGATGCATTGTAGTTAACCTATAAGATCGAAATGGGTAATTAAATTATTGATGTGTATATATATATTTCTATTCATTGTAACTTGGCATGTGAAATAGGTGTATGCTAGTTAATATGTGTGCTTAAGGTGATGTGTTAAAATAATTAGGTACATGGTTTGGTTTTATTATTGAATATAAGGGTTAGGCGCTTTAAAATTTCCTTTGATGTTTGAAATGATTAAAACAAATTCATTTGTTTGAATCAAGCTCAAGAGCAAAGAGGAACTAGATCTGATAAGGGAAAGGAGATATTTAATGTAAAAATATACGAGGTAAGTTTTGAGTAATTACAGTTATTAGATATTTAATGTAATAGAAAAGTATGATAAATAAATAAGTTAAGTACGTGGTATATGACTGAATGGTTATTAGGAGATAAGCTGAGTTAGTGAAATGGTTATGTGTTCTTAGGTATAAATGTTGAACCAAAAGTTATATTGAAGATGTTTCTTTGGGTGCTTATACTTGAATGAAGAAATTGAAGTACAAATGTGATAGGTTAAGTGAGCTGAGTTATCATATGGGTAAATATGCTTAGCACTTGATATTATATTATATATCCGGGTTAAATCCCGCAGGCTTTGTGCTGGTATTATATATTCGGGTTAAATCCCGCAGGCTTCGTGCTGGTATATATCCGGGTTAAATCCCGCAGGATTAGTGCTGGTACTATATCTGGGCTTAAAGTCCCGCAGGCTTTGTGCTAGTGTCTGGATTCAGGTTTTGAAACCTAGTAGGCTTAACGCCGGTGATTTAAGTGAGGTTACAAATTCAAATGTTCAAAGCAAATTATTATTGATTATGTATGATACATGATAGTGACCAGGTACGTATTATGTACTTATATATGAATTGTTTTCAAGTGAGTTAATAGTATCAAATAAGGATATAATTGTGTGGATGATTATTATATGTACGAATAAGAGAAGGACCTGTTTAATAATGTCCATCATTATGAAAATATATGAATTAACTTAGTTGTATGAGCCTTAAAGTAAAGTGAAGTATGTATTAAATTTTCTTTTATGCATATATATATTCTTACCAATAGGATTTATATATGGTATACTTTTGTAAATTTAGCCGAGTGATTGTAATTCAGAATAAGAGTTTTATGATATTAAATGATCATTGTAAGTGACACCTTTAACTGTTTGAAATGCTTAAAACTTAGTAAGCCTCGAAAGCTTACTCTGTTCGTTTCCTTGTTTTATATATTGTTGATATTGGCCATCGACTCGGGGATCATCGTTGAGTTCATCATACTATCGCCCCTTTTTGGTACTATTACATTTTGGTCTCGATATGGCATGTATAGGTTAGACCGATGACAGATATGTTTTGTAATTGTAAATATTTTGGTCATGTGAAAATGGCATTTATATATAACTCAAAGATCAGTATGCATTTTAGATCGATTTCTATTTTAAATGATAAATCATGTGAAAGAAATTAAATGTTTATCTCAAGAATACCTCATAGCCTGCCATTTAGTCGATTCTAGGACTAACGAGATGTTTGAGTCTAGTTATACATGCCATATATAGTATTAATACATCTGATAGTATGATGAATTCGACAGCTTAAAATGTGTTTTCTTATAGTAATGGATCCGTTCCCAATCGAGTGGTAGCCGATGATGTTGAGAGTGTAGCGCTCGCTCCTCGCATGGGGACAAATGCAGATGGACTCTCAACCTATCGCAAGCAATCGAATGATGAGGTTAGATAGGCTTTTTATAAGGTGATGAATGATTGGTTCAACCAATACATTCGAACTAATACCACTGCTCCACAACCCCCACTCCTAATAATACACCCCTGCACCTCACGATGCCTCCAAAGAATCGGGATGAGATGAGGTTAAATAAGCCCCCGCTGATAAAATCCAGCAAGCACAGGCAACCGAATTTAAGGCTCATGAGATAGTGATGATGCTTTGAATGTTTTTGAATTTTTGTTGGACAACACTATCCGAAGTGTTTGATGAACCATCCCGCACACCGAAGCGAATGCTTAAAATGTGCTATATCTTTGCTACGTGATTCTCAGCTATTATTGGTGGAATACGTTGATTTCTTTTGTACCTAAGAGAGCGAGTGACTTGGGAGTTCTTCCAAACCGAGTTTCTCTTAAAAAGTATATCACCCGAGATTCATTGATCAAAAGCGGAAAGAATTTCTTGAACTTAAACAAGGTTCCATGTCGATTCATCGATTATGAACGAAAAGTTTGTGAGGCTTAGCCAGATGCTCGAGAATGTGTTTCTTCGTAAGCTATAATGTGTAAACGTTGAAAGATGGATTGAACGAAGATATAAAATTGTATGTTCGCATTCTAGAAATCAGAGAATCAGAGTACTTGTTGAGCGAGCTTTGCAAAGCCGAAGAGCTCGATAATGAGAAAAGAAAAGTTGAAGTGCTGAGCAAGAGAGTTCCGTAAGAGATCTTTGGAAAGCCCTTTCAAAAATCATCGAAGAAATTTAGAGATGATTGAGCCGATCTAAAAGACACTTTGACTTTTCCAGACGAGACCTGTGATCGACCCCTATGAGTACGCTAGTCACTTTGGTTGCAGTGTTGGAAATGATCGTCGGGATAGGACAGAGTGCAAGTATTGTGGTAAATGGCATTCGGGAGTTGTAGATTTCATGATCGCTCCTGTTATAAATGCGGATCGGCCTGACCACTTTATTAAGGATCATTCAGCGAGATTGTCTGAACAGAATGTGAATCAGCAGGGGGAACTGGAAATTTTCTACAGCTCGAGGTAGACCACCTAGGAATTCGAGGAATGCTAGCGACGGTCGAGAGAGGGTCTAAAGATGCTACAACCGAGATCCCGAGGCCGTGCTCCCGCAGAGCTTATGCTATACGTGCAAAGCGAGATGCTTCATCACTGCATGTTGTTACCTGTACTTTTACTCTTTTGATATTGATGTGATTGCTTTGATTGACCACTGGTTCCTACTCATTCATATGTATGTAAGACTTTAGCATCCAATAAGACTTTATCTGTTGAGTCTATTGAGTTTATTATTCGAGTGTTAAATCCCTTGGGTCGTTATGTGCTTGTCGATAAAGGTGTGTAAGAAATGCCCCTAGTAGTTCGAGATTACTACTTTCTTCGGCCGATTTGATTCTTTTACCGCTTTTGATGAATTTGATGTTATTATTGGTATGGATTGGTTGACCGTACATGATGCAATTGTAAATTGAAAAGAAAAACCATTGATTTGAGGGTGTTAATAATGAGATAATCCGGAGTTGAGTGCTATCGAATTGAAAGGATTGCCAAAGAATAATATCCTCGATGTTGGCTCAAAAATATGTGAGAGAGGGAGTGTGAAGCATATCTTGCATACGATTTGATAGCAATGAATCGTAGAAAGCTTCTCTCAATCAGCCAGTGGTTTGTGAGTATTCGATGTTTTTCCCGAGGAGTTACCGGATTACCACCGCTAGAGAGGTAGAATTGTGCCGAACTTGTACTTAGGACTACACCAATTTTGATAGCTCCGCACTGCATGGCACCAATGGAATTGAAAGAATTGAAAACTCAGCTTGCAAGAGTTGACTGATAGAGGTTGATGGCACCGATCGAAGCTCACCTTAGGGTGCACCAAAGATTGTGTGAAAAAGAAGGACTGGAACCATGAGATTGTGCATCGACTATCTTGATTGAATAAAGTGACAAGAAAGAATAAATATCCATAACCGTATTGATGATTTTTTTGATCAACTAAAGGGAGCCTCAAGTGTTTTCAAAGATAGATTTAAGATCGGGTTATTATCAATTGTGAGTTCGAGACTCGATATACCTAAAATCGCATTCGTAACAAGATACGGTCACTACGAGTTCTTAGTGATGCCGTTTGGGCTCACTAATACCCCTCGCGGTATTTATGGACTTGATGAATCTGGATCTTCGATCGTATTTGGATCGCTTTAGAGTTGTGTTTATCGACGACATTTTGATCTATTCGCGAGATGAAATCGAGCATGATGAACACCGAGATTAGTGTTGCAGATTTTACGGGATAAATAGTTATATGCTAAGTTCGGTAAATGTGAGTTCGTTAGAGAAGTTAGCTTTTTGGATCATGTGGTATCCGTGACGGGTATTCGAGTTGATCCGAGCAAAATTTCTACTGTACTAAATTGGAAGCCTCAGAAATGTTCACGAGGTTAAGAGCTTTTGGGACTTCAGGAAGTTACTACTGAACGATTTTTGTAAAGGGTTTCGATGATAGCCACACCAATGACGAAAATTATTGCGAGAAAGATGTTAAGTTTGAATGGTCGGAAAAATGTCAGAAGAGTTTCAATCACTCAAAGCGTATTTGATCAAGCTCCAAAGACTAGTCTGACTGAATCCGGTAAAGAGTTTGTCATTTACGATGATGCATCCTTACTTAGAGGTGGGTTGTGTGTTGATGCAAGAAGGTCGAGTTGTAGCTTACGCATCGAGGCAATTGAAGCCGCATGAGAAAACTATCCGACCCATGATCTTGAATTAGCGCCATCAGTATTCGCTTAGAAAATATGCCGTGACACTACTTGTTTGGAGAGATGTGCCGTATATTCCGGATCACAAAAGCCTAAATATTTAATGACTCAAAGAGATTTGAATCTTTCTGCGACAAAGACGTTGGCTTGAGTTATGAAAGATTATGAGCTTGTCATCGATCATCACCCGAAAGGCTAATGTAGGTTGCCCGATGCTTTAAAGTCAAGTAAAATCATTGTTTGCTTTACAAGCGATGAATGTACTGTCCGTTTCATCAGATAATGTGTTAGTGGCGTAATTAAGGGCCAAACCATTATTGATTCATCAAATACGTGGCTTCGTAAAGTCGATGATGAATTGGTTGCTAATCGAAATAATGTATTTTTCAAATATGGAATCGAGTTTCAAATTGATAGCGCACGATTGTTTGAGGTTGAAAGTCAATTATGTGTTCCAAGAAATTGGAACTTATTTAGCTAATTTTGAATGAGGCTCATAGTAGGCAAATGTCAATTCACCCGCGAGTACAAAAATGTACAACGATAAACGTCGCTTTGTTGGCTTTTCGGTATGAAGCAGAGACATTTACGACTTTGTTTGAAGTGTTTGATATGTCAACAAGTGAAAGCGAAACATCGAAGTGCCTTTAGGGTTACTTGGTGATCATGATACACAGATGGAAATGGAATCAGTCACGTATGGACTTTGTATCAGGTTGCCATTGTCGTCAAGTAAGAAAGATCGATTTGGGTTGTGGTTGATAGACCGACTAAGTCACTTCATTTATCCCCGTGCACGTCACAGTTATTCCTTTGGACAAACTAGTTTGAATTGTATGCGTTTCTCATATTATAAGGTTACAAGGGTACCTATTTCTATTGTGTCGGATAGAGATCAAATTCACATCGTACGATTTTGGAAGAAATTGCAAGAAGCTTTAGGTACCAAGTTGCATTTTTAGCACTACTTTTCATCCCCAGAGGTGATGGTCAATCCGAGCGGATAATTCGGCTTACTCAAGGATATGTTGAGATGTTGTATCCTTTGAGTTTAGTGGTTCATGGGAGCGGTATTTGCCTTTGATTGAGTTTGCCTACAATAATATTTTTTCAATCAAGTATTAAGATGGCACCTTATGAGGCTTTGTATGGTCAGAATGCCATACACCGTTATTTTGGACCGAGCTTAGTGAAAATAAAATCTTAGAGGTTGAATTGATTAAAGATACGAGCAAAAAGTAAAAGTAATCCATGAAAGTCTGAATGGCCGGATGGTCGGTCGTATGCGATTTAAAACTAAAAGACATTGAATATCAAGTTGGAGACAAGGTGTTTCTTAAAGTTTCACCTTGGAAAAAGGTGCTCGAGTTACTAGTAAGGGCAAATTGAGTCCGAGGTTCATCGGCTCATATAAAATATCCAACGAAAGTTGGTAGAGTACCGCATACTGATTGATTTTACCCCGAACTTGAAAAAAGATTCACAATGTTTTTCATGTTTCGATGCTTGGAATGCTATAGATCGAATCCATTGCATATAATTAATCCATCCCGAGGTTGAGATTCAACTGGATTTGGAGTTCTGAAGAAGAACCAGTTCAGTAACACAAGCTTTGAATCCGATCGCTTGATTTAGGCTATAAGGTATTATTGAGCTAAACATTTAATTTTCCATTCACAAAATTTAGAAATAAAAATGTAGATTTAAGCCGAATACATCTTTGGACTTCAGGTTATAAATGCCATTTTCATATGGCCAAACATTTATGATTACAAAACATACTTGTCAACATCCTAATCTATACATGCCATATCGAAATCAAAATATAATCTGTACCAAAAAGATCGATAGTATGAAGAACTCATCGACGATCCCCCAGGAGTAGGAGGCAAAGTCAACAATCTATAAAATAGAAAATAAGAAACAGAGTAAGCTTTCAAGGCTTAGTAAGTTTTAAGCAATTTATACTATTAAAACTTTTATAATTAAAATTGAACATTGAGTATCACCAAACTTATATTCTAATTGTAATTCACCCGACAAATATACAATCAGTACATTAGTTACAAATCCCATTAGTCGAATATGATGTATGTATACACAAGAAAACTCACATACTTCACTATTTACGAAGATTATACTAATACCTTTAATTACATTCTTTCATATGATGAATCTAATAACCAATTACATCGTTGTCTTATCCTCAAATACGTAATTCATTCCACACACATACATATATATACAGTACTTTGATACTAGTAATTCACATAGAAATCAATTCAAATATGAGTACATAACGCGAACATTAACATGTAAAATATATATCTGATGCAACGATGTTTACCATTGACGTTCAAGTTGAAATCTTACCCACATTCACTGCATCGGTTTTGTCAAATCTGTAGAGCTTAGACTACATTACTAGCATGCGCCTGTGGGCTCCTTGAGCCTAGATATTTTTTTTTAACATATACCTTGCATGGACCTCAAGTCCTGATATATTTCTAGCATATAGCTCTGATCACTGGATCTCATATCAGGATATTTTTCCAGCATATAGCTGCGGACCTCATGTCAGGATATATTTTGATCTCATACATTTTTTTATCATATTTTAACATCTCTTAGTCTTCATATCATTTAATAGTCGTATATTACATTCGAATACAAACTCGATATACACACTTCATCATTCACATTCAGCTCAATGGTTATATCTCATATTACTCATTCTCTTTACCATTAAATCTTAAACTCAAAGTGACTATCCAACTAAAAAAGTCATATACATGTATTATCTATTATACATCTTAATTCAAATGCAAGCCAAAGATACTTGAATTTACATACTATGCTCTTATAATGGCATCATCAATTATATACTAAAGGAAGATACTTAAAACTTACCTCGGGTATATTTGAATAGTTCTGGATAGGCTACTCGATTGCTTTACTCGATTGCTTTCTCCTTCTCTTTATACGATTTAGGTCCTATTTGCTACTTTACCTTAATTTAAACAAATGAATTGATTTAATCATTTTGAACATCAAGGCAAATGTAAGGTACATAACCCTTATACTCAATAATGAAACCAAAACCATATACCTAATTATTTAATCACACACATAACACATAAAGTTAACTAAAGCTACATTCACTTATAAGGTATTATCCTAATGTGCTCTTACCATGACTACACCTAACCGAATTCAAATAGAGAATTTAATATAACCACATATACACTAATATATAATTATAGCATGCTTTAATATCTTATATTTCCCATTTGGCCCCTAACCACTCAACTTAGCTTTCATATACAAATTCCATCTCATGATTGGAAAGTAGCAAAAATACACTTAGGTTACAATATTTCCTAACAATGACCGAACCACTCAATCACGCATTTATAGCCATTTTTTTTTATCTTGCTCATATTAAGGTCATAATTCACTTAAAATAATCTCTAATCTTTCACACTCTCATAGCCAATATTATAATTAATGTCGGATTCTTAAACATAACTAACTAAAAATTTATCTAACATCATTTTAATTTGCCTTTCCTATACTTCAAACATCGAATACAAGGTGATTTACATCTATACATTAAACCAAACTTGCTAGCACAAAATTCTTGAAATGAATGTTATTAACCTAAGCCACACATATTGTTCATTAAAACACCTTCCAATGACCACATTCAAGACCTCCCTATAAACACATTAATCTCAACACAGAGTTAAAAACAATTAACAACTCCTCATACATTACATTACCATCCATTTTAATGACATAAAAAGAATCTACCAAGAGTTTCAATTTACTTAATAGAATATCAAATCTCAAACAACCAAAATTTAATCCATGGAATGGGTAGAATTTGAACTAAACATCTTAATTATACATAAATTTTCAAGAATCTCAAAGTACTTACCTCTCTCTAACCACATCATCCAGCCGGAATATCAAACAAAAATTTTTTCTTCTTCCTCCCACTTCAAGTTTTACTAATGTGAATGGAGGAGCAAGGATGAACCAACTTTGGTTTCTCCTCCCACTCACCCAATATTTTATTACTCTTTATTCATTAGTATTATAAAAATTATAAAGTCATTTAGTTGCCTTAAAACTAATAAATAATACATATATATTGTCATAAACAAATAACATGGCCGTACTTTACTGAACAAAAAAGGAACATTTGACATGCAGTCCTACCTCTTAAAACATGCATTTTTAAACCACTTATAAATTTACCTATCACATTTCAAATTTTCTCACATAAGTCCTATTTAATAATTTCACATAATTGACAAAATTATAATATGAAACTTTCACACATGCACGTTAACATATAATAAGCATCTAATATGATGAAGTATTTCATTTTATGACTTCGATTTGTGGTCCCGAAACCATTTTAGACTAAGGTCAAATTAGAAGAGAACTGTCGACAACTCACCCCAAGGGAATTTTTGTCCAGAAAATCTTACCAATGAATAAGATTAGGATATCAATCCTTCATTGTGTCTTCAAGTTCCTATGTGTAGCTCCTTCCAACCCCGTGGCTTAATCCATAGTACCTTCACTAATGAGATTTCTTATTTCATTAGTTCTTTACTTCTGTGCCGATTCGAATCAAGGTTCTTCTTCGTAACTCAAATGAGTATTGAATCTCAACCTCGGATGGATTAATTATATGTATTATGGATCGTGATCTATATAGTCAAAGCATCAAAACATGGAAAACATTGTGGCAATCTTTTCAAGTTCGTGGTAAAATCAATTCAGATGCAAAGCGGAGTCAACTGCGTTGGATATTTCATATGACTGGATGAACCTCGGACTCAATTTGCCCTTACTTACGCCGTCGAGCCACCTTTTTCCAAGGTGAAACTTTAAGAAACACTTTATCTTCAACTTTGATATTCAATGTCTTTTTTGTTTTAAATCCGCATACTCGACTTATCGATGATTCTAAGTCGCTTGGTACTTTCATGGATTACTTTTACTTCTGCTCAAAGATCTTTAATCAAATCAACCTGAAGATTTTATTTTCACTAAGCTCGATCCAAATAATGGTAGCCGCATTTAAGGACCGTATAAAGCCTCATAAGGTGCCATCTTAATACTTGATTGAAAACTATTCTCTTGTAAGCAAATTCAATCAAATGTAAATACCTTTCCCATGAACCACTAAACTCGAGGATACAGAGATCTCAACATATCCTCGAATATCCGCAGATTATACGCCGAATTGACCATCGGGCAGTGGGATGAAAGGCTAAAATGCAATTTGGTACCTGGTGAGCTGAGTCATGTAATTTCTTAGCCCCAAAATTGGGATGTGAATCTCTGGATCTCTATCCGAACACAATAGAAATAGGTATCCCATGTAACCTTACAACTGAGAAACATACAATTCAGCTAGCTTGTCAATGAAATAGTCATCGTCTGGGAACGCATGAGGAGGAATGGAAATGAGCCGACTTTGTCGACCACAACAATAACCCAAATCGCATCTTTCTTACTTGGCAGCGACAATGGCAACCCGGAGCACAAAATCTATACGTGATTCGATCCCATTTCTATTCGGGTATCATGATTGGCTAAAGTAGTCCTCAAGGCATGATGTTCCACTTTCACTTGTTGACATATCAAACACTTCGAACAAAATCGAAATGTCTCGTTTCATACCATGCCACCAAAAGCGACAAGTTTCCGTCGTTTAAAACGTTCGTACTCCCCGGTGGATTGACATTCGACCATCAAGTGAGCCCTCGTTCAAAATCTTCGAAATAAGTTCTGAATTTCTTGGAACACACAATCGACTTTTGAATCTCAAACTATCGCCGCTCATCAATTTGAAACTACACGATTCCATATTTGAAACACATTCACCGCTTTGCAACTAATTCATCGTCGACTTTCACGAGACTCACGTATATGATGAATCATTAATGGTTTTGGCCTTTAATTACGCTTACTAACGCCTTACGGATGAAACTGGACAGCGTACATTCATTGCTGCTAAAGCAAAACAAAAGTGATTTACTGACTTAAAGCATCAACATACTACGTTAGCCTTTCCCGGTGATAGTGATGACAAGCTCATAATGCTTCCAACAACTCAAGCCAACGTCTTTGTCGAAGATTCAAATCTCTTTGAGTCATCAAACATTTAAGACTTTTGTGATCCGAACACACATGACGCCTCTCCCCAAACAAGTAGTGCCGCTAAATTTTCAGCCCGAATACGATGGTAGCTAATTCGAGATCATGAGTTGGATAGTTTTTCTCATGCGACTTCAATTGCCTCGACTAGCAAGCTACTAACCTCGACCTTCTTGCATCAACACATAACCTAGCCCAAGTAAGGATGCATCATTGTAAAATGACAAACTCTTTACCGAATTCAGGCTATTGCACTAGTCTTTGGAGCTTGATCAAATAAGTTTTCAATTGATCGAAACTTTTCAAATTTCTCTAACCATTCAAATCTAACATCCTTCCTCAAGTAGTTTTGTCATTGGTGTGTCTATCATCTGGAAACCCTTACAAATCGTCCGTAATAACCGGCAAGTCCCAAAGCTTCGAACTTCAACATTTCTTGAGTTTCGATTGAAGTGCGGTGAAAATTTTGCTCTGATCAACTTTCGAACTCCAGATGCAGATTCCACATGACCTACAAAGCTTCACTCTCTAACCCGGAATTCACATTTGCTAAACTTAGCATATAAATCGCTTATCCCGCAAAATCGCAACACTAATCTGCGTGCTCAACATGTTCGGTTTCATCTCGCGAATAGACTAAAATGTCATCGATAAACACAACTACAAACCGATCCAATACGGTCTAAAAATGATTTATCAAGTCTATAAATCTCGCCAAGGCATTAGTGAGCCCAAACGGCATCACTAAGAACTCATAGTGACCGTATCTACGTTCTAAAAGTAGTTTTAGGTATATCGGAGTCTCGAACTCTACAAATCGATAATAACTTCGATCTCAAGTCTATCTTTGAAAACATTGAAGCTCCTTCGTGGATCAAACAAGTCATCGGATCACGCTGATAGAATGATATTTATTCTTTATTGTTACCTTATTTAATTCACAGATAGTCGATGCACAATCTCATGGTTCCATCCTTCTTTTCACAAACAATGCACGGTGCACCCCAAGGTGAGAAATCTTTCTACGAGCGAATCCTATCGGGCTAACTCTTGCAGGTGATCTTTTTAATTCCTTTAACTCGATTAGTGCCATATGATATGGAGTGACTATCGTAAATCGGTGAAATCTAAGTACTACCTCAATGCCAAATTCTACCTCCCCAGGCAGCAGTTGGTAACCCCAGTAATTCTTTGGGAAAAACATCCGGATATTCACAAAACCATCGGTACTAATTGAGCTTCTTTCTCTCGATTCTTTACTATCAAATACGTATGCAAAATATGTTTCAAGTACCCTTTTCTCACATATTTTTGAGCCAATATCGAGGATATTATTATTGCCGGTAATCTATTAAAATCATGAGAGACCTCAACTCGGATTATCTCATTATTTGCACATCCCAAATCAATGGTCTTACTTTTGCAATTCCACCACATCATGTACGGTCAATCCAATCCATCACAGAGAATAACATCAAATTCACAAACGGTAAAAAGCATCCAAGTCGGTAAAAAAGCAGAACCTTGGATTAATAAGGGGCATTTCTTACACACCTTGTCGACAAGCACATATCGACATCAAGGGATTGACACTCTAATAACGAACTCAGTGAGAACTCAACGAGTAAAGTCTTCTCTTACAGATGCTAAAGTCTCACATACATAAGAATGAGTAGAACCAAGGTCAATCAAAGCAATTACATCAGGTTTTCAAAGAGAGTGAAATCACCTGGAAGTAACGTCAGCGGTGAAGTATCCTCGCGTACGATAGTATTAAACTCTAGTAGAGCACGCAGCCTCGGATTTGGTGGTAGCATCTTTAGACCCTCTCCGACGCCACTAGCATTCCCCAGTATTCTCAGGTGGTCTACCTGCGTACTTTGAAGCGATTACTCTCGGTTTCCACTGATTCACATTTTGTTCGGATAATCTTTGGGCAATCTTTGATAAAATAGTCGGTCTACGACCAGCATTTATAACGAGAACGATCATGAAATCTACAACTCCCATAATGCCATTTACCATAATACTTGCATTCTTATTCATTCCAACGATCATTTTCCAACACCGGCAATCGGAAATGGCTCGCGTCTCATTGGGGGGGTCGATTATGGTCTTGTCTGGAAAAGCCCAAAGTGTCTTTTAGATCGACTGATCCTCTCTAAATTTCTTTTCAGTGGATCTTTGAAAGAGCTTTCCAGAAGATCTCTTTCGAACTCTCACAGCTCCCACCTCGAACTTTTCTTTCTCTTTACTAAGCTATTGCGGCCTTGCAAGCTCACTCTACAAGTATTACAAATTCTTTGATTTCGGGAAGTACCAACATACAATTTTATATCTTCATTCAATCCATCTTTGAAACGTTTACACATTATAACCACAGAAGAAACACATTCTCTAGCATCACCGGCTAAAGTCCACTTCAAATTTCGTTCATAGTCGATGAATCACATGGAACCTTCTTTAAGTTCAAGGAATTCTTTCCGCTTCTGATCAATGAATCTCTCGTCGATATACTTTTCCGAAACTCATTTTGGAAGAACTCCCAAGTCACTGCTTCCTCTGAAACTGCAGAAATCAACGTATTCCACCAATAATAGGTAGAATCACGTACTAAAGATATAGCACATTTAAGCATTCATCGGATGTGCAGGGACAATTCATCAAACACTAGAATAATAGTGTTGTCCAACCAAAATTCAAATTTTTGCTCAAAGATCATCACTATCCGTGATGCTTAAATTGATGCCCCACATGCTTCAGAATTACATCAGCCAGGGCTTATTTAATCTCATCGATCGATTCTACAGGAGGTATCGTAGGTGCTCTTGAGGGTGTATTATTTGGGAGTGGGGGCAATGTGAACAACGAAGTATTGGTTCGGATGTATTGGTTGAACCAATCATTCATTACACTATAGAAAGCCCGTCTAGCCTCATCGTTAAGATTCATTTGCAATAGTTCGAGTCCAGACCCAAGCCTCCATCTACGCGGGAAGCACGGCTACCTCAACATCATCGATTTCTTTTGCGATAGGATCGGAATCCATTACTATAAGAAAAACACATTTTTAATCGCCGAGTTCATCATATCGCCGTATTAATACTATATTGCATGTATAACTAGAAGTCAAACGTACTCTACGTTAGTCCTAGAATTGACTAAATCGCTCGATACTAATAAAATGCCAATAACACCTATTTAACTGAATCCGATGGCTGGTTTAGGCTATAAGGTATTATGAGCTAAACATTTAATTCTTCCATTCAAAAAATTTAGAAATAAAAATAGAAATTTAGTTGAATACATATCACCCAACCTTGAGTTATAAATGCCATTTCTATATGGCCAAAACATTTAATGATTACAAAATATACTTGTCATCACCTAATCTATACATGCCATATCGAGTCCAAAATATAGTCAGTACCAAAAGATCGATAGTATGAAGAACTCTGTGACGATCCAGTCGTGACCCAAAGTCAACACAATCTATAAAGCAGAGAAATAAGAAACGGAGTAAGCTTTGAGGCTTAGTAACTTTTAAGCAATTTATACTATTAAAACTTGTAATTAAAATTGAACATTGAGTATCACTAAACTTGTATTCTAATTGTAATTCACACACAAAATATACACCGCATATTGGTTACAAACCCATTGGTCGAATATGTATGTATGTACGACACGCTTCTTGCACATACTTCACTATTTACGAAGATTATACTAATACCTTTAATTACATTCTTTCATATGATGAATCACATTAACTTAATTATATCGTTGTCTTATCCTCAAATACATCGAATTCATTCCACACACATATATATACCATACTTTGATACTAGTAGTAATTATAGAAATCAATTCAAATATGAGTACATAAGCGCAAACATTAACATGTAAAATATATAATAATTAGCGCAACGTATGCTTTACCATTGATATTCAAGTTGAAATCTTACTTACACATTACAGCACGGCTTTGTCAAATCTTAGAGCTTGGACTACATTACTAGCATAAGCCTGCGAGTCCTTAGCGGATATTTTTCAGCGATATAGCCTGCGGACCTCAAGTCTGGTATATATTTCTAACATATAGCTTTCGCGGATCTCATATCAGGATATTTTTCCGAAGATATAGCCTACTGGACCTCATGCCGTGATATATTTTGATCCTCATACATTTTTATCATATTTTAACACATCTCGGTCTTCATATCATTTAATAGTCGTATATTACATTCGATTACAAACTCGATACACACTTCATCATTCAAGCATTCAGCTCAATGGTTATATCTCATATTACTCATTCTCTTTACCAACTAAATCTTAAACTCAAAGTGACTATCCAACTAAAAAGTCATATACATGCATTATCTTATACATCTTAATTCAATTAAAAGCCAAAGATCGCATTTACATACTATACTCTTATAATGGCATCATCAATTTATATACTAAAGAAGATACTTAAACTTAGCCCTGTGTATATTTGAATAGTTACTGGATAGGGCTACTCGATTGCTTTCTCCTTCCCTTTTATCCGATTTAGGTCCCTCTTTGCTCTTAACCTTAATTTAAACAAATGAATTGATTTAATCATTTTGAACATCAAGTGAAAATGTAAGGTACTTAACCCTTATAATTAATAATGAAACCAAACCATATACCTAATTATTTAATCACACACATAACATAAAGTTAACTAAATTACATTCACTATATATGGTGACTATCCCTAATGTGCTCTTACCATGACTATACCTAACCGAATTCAAGTAGTAAAATTTAATACAACCACATATACACTAATATATAATTATAGCATGCTTTAATATCTTATAATCCCCATTCTGCCCAAACCACTCAACTTAGCTTTCATATACAAATTCCATCTCATGATTAAAAGTAGCAAAATACACTCTGGGATTTACAATATTTTCCAACAATGACCAACCACTCAATCACATTTATAGCCAATTTTTTTATCTTGCTCATTGTTATGTCATAATTCACTTAAAATAATCTCTAATCTTTCACACTCTCATAGGCCACATTATGTAATTGAAAATGTTGAATGCTTAAACATAATTCACAGAAAATTTACCCCAACCTCATTCTTAATTTGCCTTTCTTCATACTTCGTAATATCAGATCACAAGATTGATTTACATCTATACATTAAACTCAAACTTAAGTCTTACACAAAATTCTTAGCAAGATGTTATTAACCTAAGCCACATATTGCTCGATAAAACACCTTCGACCACATTCGATTCCTGCACTCTATAAACACATTAATCTCACAATTTCAAGTTAAAACAAATTAACAACTCCTCATCACATTACAGTACCATCCATTTTAATGACATAAAGGAATCCATCAAGAGTTTCAAGCTATACAGCTGAATATGACCTCTCAAACAACGAAAATTTAATCTATGGAATGGGTAGTGATTTGAACTAAAGATCTTAATTATACATAGAATTTTCAAGAATCTCAAAGTTCCTTAATTTCTCTTTCTATAACCATCAACCGCTTCTAATATCAGGCAAAAAATTTTTCTTCTTCTTCTCCTTCAAGTTTGAGAATGGAGGAGCAGAGGATGAACCAACTTTGAACTCTCCTCCCACCTACCCAATATTTCCATTACTCTTTTTATTCATTAGTATTATAAAAATTATAAAGACATTTAGACGCTTAGCAAAACTAATAAATAAGCCATATATAGTATCATAAACAACATGCACAGCATTACTTGAATCTAAAAGGAATACCTGACATGCAAGTCCTACCTTCTTTCCAACATCAATTTTTAAACCACTTATAAGTTTACCTATCACATTTCAAATTTTTCCTCACACATGTCCTTATTTAATAATTTCACATACAATTGGCAAAATTATAATAGCAAACACACATGCATATTTGCGTTCTACATATGGCCAAGTCTCGACATGTAGCGGTTAATTATTTTTTTACAACTCACCTTTGGTGGTCTGAAACCACTTTACGACTAAGGTTAAATCTAGGACAGTCACAGAAGTTTCCCAGTCCGGCACGTGAAATAAAAAGAACTACTGAAATAAGAAAAATTTTGGCTTAGTAGAAGGTACTATGGATTAAACATGGGGATTGAAGAAGCTACATAGGAACTTGAAGACACACAATGAAGAGATCAGAGTATCTGTAACTTCTTACATGGTAAGATTTTAGGGATGGAAAATTCTCTGTTGTGGGGAGAGTTGTGACCAATTTCATTTGACCTCTATAGCAGGGAAATGGTTTGGGACCACAAAATCAAGTCGTAAAAAAAATAATTAAGCAGTCATATCTGGAGTGCTTGTTATATGTGAAATATGCATGTGTAAGAAAGTTTCATACCTAATTTTTGTCATTTGAATGTGAAATTTATTAAATAGGATTTGTGTGAACTAAATGTAAGAATGTATTTAGGTAATTTTGAAAGGGGTCTGTTAATGCATGTTATAAAAATTAGACTTGTATGTCAAATATTCCTTTTTGTTAAGAAAACATGTATGATAATGATTTTATATTTATTAGAATATGTATTAATTTTTAGTTAAATGGTTTTATACTTTAAATAAAAATAAAAGAAAGATGGGGTGATGAAAACAAAGCTCTGACCTTTGTCTACTTTGGTCAATGGAAGGAAGAAAAGAGGAAAGAATTTTACTCACTTGAATCATTAGGAGAGTTAGTATATTTATGTTAAATTTTGTGGGGAAATGTTAACTTGTTTTAGAGTAAATCATCATGGATTTCTTACTTAGCCCATGCTAAAATTTTTGATATTGATAGATGAATGGAGCATTCGACTATAGTTATAAAGGGAAGGAATTTTTGATTTGCTCATTTAAGTCTTGATGATGAATGTGGATGAGGAAAGAAATTGGTCTTCCTAAAAATATGAATGGTTAATGCTTATATTGTTAGTAATGAAATAAAATAAAGATGCTTGATGTCTTGAACAAATGTGCTACTAAATGTTTTGAATCGAGTAAAATGTATGTTTGAACACCTATGATCTATATTATTCTACATTCTTTTATTTAGAATGTAGATTTGAGGTTATAGGTATTGGAATGTAAGTATATGTGCGCTCCTGGTCATAGGAGTTTGATATGAAGTTTTGTTAGGTTTGAGTGATGAATGGCAAAATGGGCTAAAGGCTATGTATGGCTGAGGTTATATATATATGTTGTCAGTGTGGCTTTATTAATTAATAGCATTGAAACACTATATATTTATATATATATTATTCACCGCCTTGGGGTTAATAAGATTGAACTTAAAAAGTTAAAGAACGTTTTACAAGGCGTATGTTAAGTTAGATTTGTGGCCACTGGCTTAGAATGTATGTTTAGTTGAAAGAAATTTTCAAATCGTTTATGTATGTGGCATGAACTAAATATTTAATGAATATTGACAAAATAAGGTAAGGGTTAAGTCACTTAAGAATTTTGAGGTGGTAATCTCATTTGGACATTAAGGTTGTATGCTTTTATACATGTGAGTTAGGTGTTAAATGTCTGAACTATTTGATAGAGCATATTCCCGGGTCATTATTATTGCTTAATAATGTAACCTATGTATAATTTGCTACATTAGATCCTTGAGATGAAATTTGTATATAAAAGCTTAAGTTTGAGTGGTTAGAAGTGAGATAGGATGCCTAAAATATTAAAGCAGTGCTATAATTATATATATTGGTGCATACATGGGTGTGTTAATTCTCTACTTGAATTTGGTTAGGTAAGAACGCGGTATGAGCTCATATAGGAGTTAATATCTTATATAAGTGAATGGAGTTTTAACAGTAACTTTATGTGCTTTATGTGTATTATTAAAATAGTTGTTGATTTGAGTATTTACTATATGCATTTTATGCTATAAGTGATTTTTTTCAAATTTATGTTTTTATATCTATGAAATGTTTATAATGGATAATATGTAAAAGTAAATTAGGTTTATTATATGTCACGGTGCGTGAATGGCAGGTGGATAAAACATGATGGCTTGTAGATTAACTCATAAGATCGTAAATAGGTAATTAAAATTATTGATGTGTATATATATATTTCTATTCATTATGTAACTTGGCATGTGAAATAGGTGTAAGCTAGTTAATATGTGTGCTTAAGGTGATGTGTTAAAATAATTAGGTACATGGTTGGTTTTATTATTGAATATAAGGGCTAGGTACTTTAAAATTTCCCTTTGATGTTTGATAAGATTAAAAACAAATTCCATTTGTTTGAATCCAAGCTTCCAAAAGCAAAGAGGAACTAGATCCGGATAAAGGGAAAGGAGAAAGCAGTCGAATAGCCTATCCGCAATCACTCAAAAATATCTGAGGGTAAGTTTTGAGTAATTCTATTTATTAAATATTTAAATGTAATGAAGCAAGTATGATAAATAAATAAATTAGAAGTACATACATTATATGGTGAATGGTTATTAGGAGGATAAGGCAGGTTAGTGAAATGGTTATGTGTTCTTACGTATAAATGTTGGCGAAGTTATATTGAGAGGTGTTTCTTTAGGTCATATACTTGAATGAAGAAAGTGGAAGTACAAATGTGATAGGTTAAGTGAGTGAGTTATCATATGGGTAAATATGCTTAGCACTTGATATTATATTATATATCAGGTTAAATCTCGCGGCGTCGTCTTGTATTATATATCCATGTTAAATCCATGAGCTTGTGGTGGTATTATATATCAGGTTAAATTCGTAGGCTTAGTGCTAGTACTATATTCGGCTTAAAGTCCAACTTTGTGCTAGTGGTCGATTTGGGTTTTGAAACCTAGTAGGCTTAACGCTTGATGATTTAAGTGAGGTTACAAATTCAAATGTTCAAAGCAAATTATTATTGAATTATGTATGATACATGATAGTGACTAGGTACATATTATGTACTATATATGAATTGTTTTCAAGTGAGTTAATAGTATCAAATAAGGATATAATTGTGTGGATGATTATTATATCACGCACAAGAGAAGGACTCGCTTGGTCAATGTCCACATTATAAAAATATATGAATTAACTTAGTTAATGAGCCTTAAAGT